>OY735144.1:14453834-15053834 GCA_963457615.1 Nicrophorus investigator
AAATTGTGTTAGTTGAGGGCCCTCAAGTAGCGTTTCTCCTTCTGTTCTGTTATTTCTTAATGTATATTATTTATTTCGTTTTTAAATATTAAATATAATATATATAGTGTTAGTAGAGATCACTCAATTGTTGTTAGTTGAGGGCCCTCCAAATAGTGTTAGTTGAGGGCTCAAAAAGGTGTTAGTCGAGGCCACTCGTATAGTGTTATTTGAGGGTCACAAAAGTGTTAATTGAGAGCCCGTAAATAGTGTTAGTTGAAGCTAAATAAATAGTGTTAGTTGAGACCCCATAAACAGTATTACTCTAGGACACTCAAATAATCTTAGTTGAGGCCCCCAAAAAGTGTTAGTTGAGGGCTCTCAAAAGTGTTAGTTAAGAGCTCACAGGTAGTATTAGTCAAAGTCAATCAAATAGAGTTAGTTCAGGGGCCTCAAATAGCGTTATTCGCTCCAAAATAAAGCAAAAACTAGATGAAATTATTAAAGTATATATAATTTTAAAAGAATTGTTTGAAAGTATTTTCAATAATTATTGAAAATTCATCGTTTTAATATTACAAAAAATATTTAAGAGATATCATTTTTAGTTATAAAGATATATGTGTTAATTTGGACTCAAAAAAATAGTTGTAGTGTTAGTTGAGGGCCCATAAATAGTATTAGAATTAGTCACAATTAGCGTTAGTCGAGGTTACTCAAATATTATTACTTCAGGCCCCAAAAAGTATTAGTTGAGGGCCCCTCAAATACTGTTAGTTGAGAGCTCAAAAAGATATTAGTCGAGGCCACTCGTATAGTATTAGTTGAGGTCCACAAAAGTGTTAATTGAGAGCCAGAAACAGTGTTAGTTGAAGTTAATTAAATAGTGTTAGTTGAGACCCCATAAACAGTATTACTCTAGGCCACTCAAATAATCTCAGTTGAGGCCCCAAAAAAGTGTTAGTTGAGGGCTCTCAAAAGTGTTATAGTATTAGTCAAAGTCAATACAAATAGAGTTAGTTGAGGGCCCTCAAATAGCGTTTTACTTTTCGCTCCAAAATAAAGCAAAAATTGGATGCAGAATAAGTTCGAATTCTCTGCAACAACAACTTCTTGGCCAACAACCAGAATTGAAGGAATAAAATAAATTAGATTTTATTAGTCAGATTTGTTTATCGGCTATTTCGAAGGAAATTGCGTAAAAGCTGGGATGATGTAATGCGTAGTCCATTTGCGGAAAAAATCAATTAGTTTTTACTATATTATTTGCTTCGGTTTGGTCGGAAGGTAGTAAAAATAGATTATGGATGGAAAATATAAGTGCAGAACGTAGGCAACACAAGTGAATCAGGCGCTATGATTCAGCCTATAAGAAAAACCCACTCCAATATCAAAAGAAAACAATTTTATTCGATTCCATTTTAATTAATTTAACATCCATTCACCAAATTACGAAAAATATTTCGATTGGAAATAGAAATAATTAATTTATGACAGTGGGAAAATTGGAGTTAATTAAGCTCGCTGTTTCAAACGCGACGAATTGAAATGCTCACATGGAAATTGGAGCATTTTAATTATTTGTTTCGTAATAATTCCATTACTGAAAAATGTTGTCTATATTACAAGTTTTAATTTATTGCTTTTAAATAAAAAAAAAAGATGTTTCAGTTTATAAAGAATATTTCAGTAAACGATTCTTGGGAATGGATTAAGACGCTTAATAAGCGGTTTGCGTGTTGCGAACACATAAAATCGTAGCAAAATGTACAAAAAAAAGTTTTAATTTGCTCCAAAGTTAATAAAAAAAACTGTAATTAAATTACTGTAAGTTTATACCTTTACTAAAACTTAAAGAAATATAAATCATGTCTAAGTGAACGGAATTAAACAGAAAGTATTGGGTTTAGTTTTGTAACGAATTTAGAAACACTAAATCTTGATCTGTTTTAAAAAAAGTAATAATTGATCAAAGGTTTTATATAAATATGAACATAAAAGTCTAGATAATACGTAACTCTTGAAAGAAAATAAGTAAATGTTTTGTAAAAGTGATATAAAAATCTGTTTGGAACTTTGCCATTTAATTTTGAGTAATAGTAAATGTATACAACATCATCATAATTCAGCCAAAGTTCTTGAAAGAAATATTGTAGATTAAATGGATTTTCACTTATGAATGACTTATAGTCTAAATAAAGTTATCTTCGTCTCCATCGAATGAAATGTTGAAAATTTGGTATTTTCTGATAATTTGTATATTTAAGAAGACAATTATATGAATGTTGTAATTTATAATGTAATTTTTCAGTTATTTTGGCGAGGATAAAGCGTGAAAAGGTGGTGGATATGCAGAGGGAATATAAGATTAGGATACGAAAGGAGTATAAGATGTCGGAGAAGGCGGAAGTGGCCTTGAAATATGGCCGATTTCTGACGCCCGAGTCTGAATCGATGTGCGGACAGCAGTTCGAGGTGGGGAAGGTTTACGTTATATCCGGAAAGATTTCGAATCTACAGGCGCACGTGAATATGTGCGGTTTATCTGAGAAGTGGGTGGATCTGACCAAGAGGCAAAGAAAAGGTCTGAAGATGCTGTACAAGCAAGGATGCTCGTGTCAGGTGAAGTTCTGTCCGCCGAATCGTCACTGCGCCAGAAAAATCAACGAATGCAACTGGGAAACTTGGCGCCCCGACAAGAAGCAGGATTGCCAGAGGAACGAGGTAATTTGCATCGATTCATCAATCCGTTTTATTCCACTATATTTTCCGTTTATTTCTGTTTCAGGGAATTTGCATGCGCTCCATGAGGAATCAGTGCACTTGGTCGAAGAGCGCCTCATTCTTGGCGTGCTCCAAGAACACCACAGTCTTGCATTACGAACCGAAGAAGAAGTTGAGAGTAAAGAAGCCTAACTTACCATTTCACGATGATCCGGGTAGAAAGTTTGGTCGATCAAAGGGAAGGAATCCTTTCCGAGAATTCGTTGCAGTTGAACCATATGTCCAAAAACCCATGGTTTATCCTGGTTAATGCAGCAGCAACAACAAAAACAAACAACAAAAGCGGAAATAGTTTATTTCTTTTTTTATATATTTTTTGTTATTATTTATTACTTTTTACTTGTAGACAATAAGTATTTCTTTTTAAATTACGTTCTCCTTCTGTTCTGTTATTTCTCAATGTATATTTTTTATTTCGTTTGTAAATATTAAATATAATATACTGTTTAGTCTTACCTGGAAGTTGTAGATTGCGTTTATGTTGTTGATGCTGGGCACCTCTCCGAACTTGAACGCGAGAAGCAATTTCTTGTAGTTCTCGCCCGCATCCTTCAAGTTTTGTCTCACCTGAAATCATTTTGAGAGAAAATAAAATGTTAATGATGCGTGAATCTTCGTAGGACGTAATGCGATATGTGTCAATGGTGGAGGTATCGATTTTGTCTTTGTAGGTGAGTCGTGTGCAAGGACGATTTATTGTGCATTCGTAAGCTCGGATGAAATGAGGAGCAGGTTTTTATGTACGCACGGCACGGAACAAAGGGGGTTGTCATAAAGCGATATGAAACGCTTCCTCGTTGACCTATTAATAAAGGCACTCACCAGAAGGAAATCGGGTCTGAAGGAGCGACCGACTCGCGTTCCTCCCCTGTAGACGACCATGGACACGTTCGCCCCATCGCTGTTAGCGGTGACGTTGATCTCCTTGAATTCGGCCTGCTCCACCCTGATGTCGTAATCGCCGATCTTCTTTCCTCTGTAGTACTTGGACCAGTCGGTGTTTTGGTCGTCGATCACCATCAGCGTCAGGTGTCTTCCTGAAGACACGGAGGATGTCACCCTGCTGGCGCTGGAGACGGCGGCGCCGAGGATCGAGGCTCCCTGGTCTCGAGCCTGTCCGGTCAAGGATTGCACCCTCTGGAGGAGCGATTCCCTGGACTTGGCCGGACTGCTCGGAGCGCTCGTCGTCTTCGAGCCCGGCTTCAAGTTCAAGGATAGCTCTGCGGAGTTGGCCGCCGCCATCCCGGCGCCTGAGCTCGGTGGAGGCGGAGGTGCTCCTCCACTTGGCGCCACAGTAGTCTGGGGCGGTGCCGGAGGCGGCGGCGCCTGAAAAACAAACGACTATCATTCTCCACAATAAACCACAACCATCTCCACTACAAATCCAAGTGCATACTATATACACTTAGTAAAAAAACATATTGGCTTCTCTTAAACTGGAACAATCAATATTGCAACTAAATTCTATTCAACTTATTCAAGCAAAACTTAACTGCTGGATTAATAATATTAGATTCAAGAATATCAAAAATCTAATCTAATCGTTAATCTGAAATTGTGAAATAATATTAATAATTCTTGATTGATACCACGATTCATTTCTACCACGATGTATGCAGATTAAAGTTAATATTTTACTAAACCAATAAATTTATGCTCCACAATAAATAGGTTTAAAAATGATTTATGTTTATTCCAATTACGATCAAATCCTCTATCCCATACGGACATATCTCCAAAGTTACGTCCACGCGATTACGCTTACGTCATAAATCTGCGAACAATCGTAAATTCCCGATGGATTGTTTTACCCTGCTCTCATGGTATTAACAACTTTCGCCACAGATTCTGTATAGAGATTTACAGGCCGGCCAGAACACCGAGACTTTTCCGCTGAAGCTACATTCATCCATCCACCTAGGCGGTATTAATCTCCATTACGGCCCTCGTAAAATGCGGTATTAATGCCTGCCCGGAGATTATTTCGTAATAGTGCGAAGTCTTTTAGTCATTACAATAATGTTGAAAACTATAAATCGCAAGTTCCTCACCTAAAACTAAAATTAAACTTTGCTCCCTTGTAAGGTAAAGCATTACCTAATAGTTTTGCAAGTGTATAAATATCTGATAAGTATATTAACTTCCATATTGTTATAATATCATTTCAGTTTCAGAAAAGCTGAAAAATATATTTATATTTAAAAACACGCGGTTGTAACATTACATTAAACAATCGTTTTGTGGATTTACATGCTACACAGAAGATTCATTTGGGGCGGTGTGACACATATTACACTAGGTATATGCCCGGAAACATTCCGCATTTCGTACTAATTACAACGCTGCTAGATATTCACATTTTACGTAACAGCTTGAAAGTTAAACAACATTCTAACTGAAATTAACGTTAATAAACGTTGTAAGAGAGTTACAAACTCTGGTAGTAATGTTTGTTGCATAATCACTGTTTTCAAGATAAATTTGAACGTTTCACCAAAATAAATATTTTCCATCGTTTAATGTTTGAGTTTTCTTTTCTATTTCGTTGTTTGAATAGAGGAAAGTGCACTGTGATCACAATCTTCACTCAAGCATCAAAACTTTAATTAAAATGTCCTTCAGTTAGGAAACGTCTAATGCATTATATAAATTCATCGCCTGAAGCGTCTTCATGTTTCTCCAGGGTTGATTTTACCCGGCGCATTCACAGTAATCCCGACGTGGTAAGTATGAATAATTTCTCGGGGACGTTGCACGGTATAATGCCGGAAAATTGACAACCGATCCTATGAATAAAGTAATAATACCAAAACCATCCATGATAAAATCTAATAATAGTAATCCTAGACTCAACTACTACATTTTTATGAAATAAATTATTTTTGGTCATTTTTTTTATATAAATTACTTGTGGTTTGTTTGTAATACACAAAAAAATGTAATAATAAGTGTAAATCAATAGTTGGGATGGAAATGTGTTTTTGACGTGATGTAATTAAATTTACTGGCGCGTTGTCAGCGGACGGCAAATTGATTTCGCGTTGTAAGCGGCTTACATTAAAGCAGCATGAAAATTTAACTAGGAAAGAGGAAAACAAAACTGAAAAAAGGTAAATCCACGGAGGCAAGAATGTCGAAGGTTAATCTTCGCCTTCACTCTACCTGAAAATCGATTGGACGCATCTTAAATTACTATCATTATAGTAACAGCTGTTTAACATAAAATAAGGAAAAAGCATTAATACGATTTTCAGTAATAACTACTATTTATAATATGACCGCTGTCAATTCAGTCTTAACATTGGTCTCCATGGAAACCAATAACAGCTGTCAATTCAGTTTCAGTGATATTGGTTTCCATGGTAACCAATAGTTGTTACGCTTGATTGAAATTTATATACATTCACACTGTTCGAGATGTGAAGTAAAATGAGACATATCAATTAGTATTTGCACATGAGAGTTGCAATTGCGTAAGTCGTATTGATAGCATAGTTTTAACTATTATTTGGCGTGCTGCATATATTTATACTTGACAGCTGTCAATAAATTTAGTTTGAAGTAAATCTGTCAGTTCAGTTTAGTGTCATCTGTTTCCATAGCAACGTAATTCAGTTCATGTTAATAGAAACCACAGTAACCACTTTTTGGTACGCATTAGTAAGAACAAATTTTGTGATAATATTTATAAAATTAAAGATATTTTACAAAACAATTAAATACATCGAATAATCCTCTTTAATTTTATAAATGATAGCATAGGAAAAATATTAAAATTACTTTAAAGTAATGCACTTGCAAACATACGTACTAACTGCTATTTGCACTTGACAGCTGTCAGTTTAGTTTAGTGTCATCGGTTTCCATAGCAACTACTGTTAATAATGTAATATTATATAACAATGTTTAACCAAGGAAATTATAAATTATACAATAATTAAATACTTAACATCATATAATTTTCAGTTATAAAGGGTAGATTTGCAAAAGATCGAAAAAGAAGCAATGAGTAGGAAGATGTTACATTCATTTTAATAATTATGCTGCTCTTTATATATAATTTACACATGACAGCTGTCAGTTTAATGACTTTAATCTACATGTTAATCAATAGTGGTTACGTTTGTTAGAAATATATGTACCAAGTATTTATTAGATATATTTAATTTAGATTACTTATTATGTGAAATAAAATTTAACGTAACAACTACTTGCACTTGACAGTTGACATCTGTCAGTTCAGTTTAGTGTCATCGGTTTCCACTATTGTTAGGATTGTAAAATTATATAACAATAATAAACAATAGAAATTATTTTATAAAACAATTAAAGATAAGAAAAGATTAAAGTATTGTTTGCAAAGATCAAATGGTATATTAATTTTAATAAGTTGCAGCTCTACTACTCTGCAGCTGTCAGTTTAATGTTAATTGTTCTAATCTATACAGTAAGAAATAGTTAATTAGAAATGTATGTACTAAGTATATATTAGATTATATTAAAATTAGATTACATAATTATTTAATTGCAATTTAGAGCACATGAAGAAACCCACAGACCAAGACTATTAAATGCTGCTGTTAATTATCGTTTCTAGTTGTACTTACTTCCTTGGTGTGCGGTATCCTTAAAATGGTTTATAGCATGAACAAGTAGCGCGGAGAATTTGGAATTAGCATACGAGTTGCATTCGGATGCACGTCGAGTAATGCTCCGTTTGAAATCGGAATACGGAATTGCAAACTTAAATGCGATTTAAATAAGTCAGTGGAGCAGAACTACAATAAACGAAGTAAGTTCACCAACAGGAAATCGAAACGAAATTTCCATTTTGGGGTATGCAGATCGTCGCTAACATTGTAGTAAAGTAAAAAAAAATATAAACAAGTTATACATAAGTAATGAACCGATTCCAGACAAAGCATTTCTCTCCGGCTCTTCGGATATATTCAAAGTGTATTAGCTCAAACCAAGTGCTATTCATTTCCTCTTACATTCTTAATTGAATTATATGAGAGCACAGACAAAGGAGCACTTATAAAATTACATAAAAGTGTAATTATCCTCATCTTGAAAAATGATATTATTAAGATATTTATTTATTATTATTTTGCAACTATACTGCATGAAATATGAAGTTAAATCAGTTGTAACAAATGCTATTTATGACATGACAGCAGTATTAACATTGGTCTCCATAGTAACTAATGACAGCTGTCTTTTCAGTTTTAGTGATATTGGTCTTCATGATAACCAATAGTTGTTACGCTTGATTGAAAGTTATGTAATTCCACACTCTTACATTCTAGATTGAATATAAATGAGAGCATAGACAAAGGAGCACTTATAAAATTACATAAAAGTGTAATTATTGTCATCTAGAAAAATGATATTACTAAGATATTTATTCATTCTTTTGCAACTATACTGCAAGAAATATGAGGAAAAATCAGTTGTAACAACTACTATTTATGACATGACAGCTGTATTAAAATTGGTTTCCATGGTAACTAATGACAGCTGTCAATTCAATTTCAGTGACATTGGTCTCCATGGTTACGATGGTTATATACTTAATTGAATATAAATGAGAGCACAAACAAAGGAGCACTTATAAAATTACATAAAAGTGTAATTATCAAAATATATTAATGGTTCTTGAAAACGAAAAAAAAACTCATAAAAATGCTAATAGAATTTAAGCATTGAAAACATAACAAAATTTTTATTAATAATTTTGCATCAAAATAATAAAAAAAATTAAATTCCATTCAAAAAAATATTTTAAATTAAAACATTAAATTGTTATGGAGGATTTTAAAACCGCACAAAAAGTCTGATATAAATTAGTGGTTTCAAACAGAAGGCCCGCGGGCCGCTTTCAGCCCCTGAAACACATTTACACGTCCCGCGAATATATTTCTATTATAATTTTAAATATATGCAGATGAGGGTTGAACTTATGTAATTAAAGGAAAAATAGATATAATTCATAAATTAGACACAATAATAGCATATTTTTAATGCTTCTGAATTAATATTTTTAGTTACAAACTGATGTATTTTCTTTGCGTCGATAATATGTTTTCCAAAAGATTGTACACATAATCAATCAAAGCTTGGAGAATTCTTTGCGACGTGATTTGTGAACAGGAATGGATTCGCGTGTAAGGAAATCGATACGGAACCCTTTCCGAACCACACTTTTCGTGCCATTTGTCGAGTTGGAATAAAAATAAAATAAAATAAAGATCGGCTGTAACCGAAGATGTGAGCACCAAATTCTTATACTTTGAACGCAGTTCTCTCACCCCCTTTTCTAAGGTGTTATCGACGTTCCAGCAAAACCGCCCTTAGTTAACATCGACCCTCTTCAGCCGGACGATACACACAAAAGAGCGATTACGTAAACCGAAAAAAACACGCGAATTCTAAATTTCATTTTCCTTCGTCGGATGTTACAATTTGCGTTTAACCAATTTCCCAGTGCAGAATATTTAATTAAAACATGAAGGGAAAAGCGGATGATGCAATATACAATTCTAAATTGCACGCTGTTTTATGAAAATTAAATTCATGTTCTTCGCTGCAACCTGATTAGCATTAACAAACTTTTCCTCTTGCGTAATTAGTTGGGTTTATATGATGCGGAAAAGAGAGCCTTTGGTGCAAATGCATTGTTTATTTTTTGATGATCACCGCTGCAGCAATTTCCGAATCCAATTTGCGACAGAGAGAGAGAGGAAGGACAGACAGATGACAACGAAGTTGAATAAATATTTGATTACGAAACTTGTATGTTTGCACCCATTTCAACGGATCTATCTGGAAAACAAGTAAAGTTGCGAAACTTGGAAAATATGGATTGGTAGAGTGGAAACTTTCTGTTCGAAGTCTGACGATATTAACCTTTTGCGGACGGACATATTTCAAGGACGCTTTTTCAACTATCAGCAGCGAAACTTACATAGCAGTTTATTATGTTGTGGCGTATTTTGGCAGTTCAGACTACTAAGAGCTACCGTTGCAACACAATGGCCTTGCAAACAAGCCGTCCTCTCTGTAAAGGGCGTGGCGGATATATCCGCCGCTCGACCGCAACGGGTTAAACGTTTATTTCGATGATCCGCATTGAAATGTTGCCGCGTTTTGTTGTGCACGTGTGCGATGCGACTGAAGACCGAATGAAAGAAACGACTGGTTTCGCGTTACAAAGATGACTATCTTCGTGGAAGATGATCGCATAATGCCTCGGAACAAAATGAAAAACGAAGACGTTGTCCACTCTCCACACAGAGAACTTGGTTATGCAAACAAGCGGAAATTGAATCTTGTACGCGTTGAAATTTAATATTATGAAGATCGCGGCAGAGTTATTAGAATATAGATGAGATAAAGAAAATGAAGATATTTTTTTTATTGTTATTTTTGTGCACATAATATTTTGCTTGCAATTGGAAAGCAACACACAAACACTCAAGTTATTAAACTTAGAAGATTTCCAACTGACGTAAACAATTTTGTTGATGCTTACTGGACGTAAACAACAAGTACGATGTATTAATATACGAATAAACTCCACAAACTGAAAGAAAGAATCACCTGAAGCAATTTTCCTCTTGATATTGACTGCAGACACATTCGAAAATTATTAAGAGTTTGCTGTCAAACTGGCTTGTACAGACCAAATTTGTGGAATTAAATACAATTTGGACTGCTCAAGCCAGTTTAACAACGAAATCGTAATGATTTTAAAATAGCTTTTATCTCCATTTCAATAGACTGTCGAATTGCAATTAGAAATTCCTGCATTGCTAAGTAGACTTAACAACAAATATTACTTCAATCCACCAATATTTTTGTTTCTTAAATTATTACCGAAGGACGAAACTTCATTGGAAACACGAATAACAAACACTTTAACGATATTTACAATAATTTGGTATAATTTTATTAAGAAAATTCGATTCGATTATTTTTTACAAATAAAATTTAAAAAAAATTGAATTTTTATTGTAATCTATTTTATTTATTCATAATATAAAAATAAAGACCGTGTAATAAGTAAACTGATCGAAGGTTATCTTTTTGTAATAAATTACGTAATAGTATATGTTTGTGCTGAGAGTATAATTATTAATTATAGTTTAAAAGTTGTATGATTGTTATTATAATGCACAGATTTTCTATTAAAAGTGAAAAGCGAATTATAAAAAAAATATATAAAAAAGTTCTTTGTGGAGCAACTGGAACGGATATGAATAATTCTATATGAAATGATATCAAATGCCATCTGGTGTATGTTTTGCATAATGAAACGGGGATCATGTGCTTTCTCTGATTCAAGCGATAATTGCATTATTTTGTGATCATTAAATATTTTTGTAATTATAATAAATTGTTATTTATTACTGTTTTCGTGATAAAAAATATATTTTCTTTGTCTACCTTGAATTACTGCAAATTTGCCAATAATAATTGTTTAAATGAAATTTAGTATAAGATTTTCTGTATAACACAGTGTGATATTCAGTGAACAGGGGAGAATTTAGGTATTGTATTCACATAGGCTTCAGTCCATCAAATTTAACTAACTTAAACGTTTGTTAATTAGGTATATTTTAAAATAGTGTTAGCTGAGGGTCCAAGACAATGTTAATTGAGGGCCCCCAACATTGTTGGTCGAAAGTTTACAAACATTGTTAGTTGAGATTTTCTTTCTTATATTGCTGTAAATTTTCCAACAAATTTTGTTTAAATGAAATTTAGTATAAGATTTTCTGTATGAAATAGTGCGATTTTCAGTTAAATGGATCAAATTTAACTGACCTAATCGTAGGTTAATTAGGTAGATTTCAAAATAGTGTTAGCTGAGGGCCCAAAACAATGTTAATTGAGGGCCCCCAAACATTCTTGGTCTAAGGCTCACAAACAGTGTTAGTTGAGGTTTTCTTTCCTGAATTGCTGTAAATTTGCCAACAATTTTTGTTTAAATGAAATTTAGTATAATATATTTTGCATAAAATATAGTGGGGTCAGATTTAGGTATTGTATTTATGGGCTGAAATCCATCAAATTTAACTAACCAAAACGTAGGTTAATTAGGTATATTACCAAAGAGTGTTAGCTGAGGGCCCAAAACTTTGATAATCGAGGGCCCCTATACAGTGTTAGTCGTGGGTCTACAAACAGTGTTAGTGAAGCGCCCTCAAACAGTGTTGGTCGAGGGCCCCCAATTAGTGATAGTTCCAAACATAATGGGCACTTAAATTTAGAATCATATGCATGCATTGATCATGTAATCATATAATATTTTGTGAAAAACTGAAGTGCTATTTATCTAAAAGATAAATTTGATATAATTTATAGATGAATCTTATAAAATATTTCAAAAATTTGTTATTATAAAAAAAATGTATTATAGTTGATATAGTTGTTCATAAATGTAATATGCAATTTTTTTATGTATGTTTCACGTTATGTATGTCACGTTAGGTTGAAAATAATTTATGGTGAATTAGGTTTTACTGAAAATTGTTTTAATTTGATTTTTCTTCCAGTTATTAGTTATTCTTATAAGTGAAATTGATTTTAGATATACGAGATGGATGAAAAATTGTTATAATTGTATAATGTGAATAAAATATATATAATTATATAATGTGGACTAAAATTTTTCATTGTTAGTTTTTAATAGTTGTTGACGAAATAAGTTTTAAGTTTTAGTAAATGAAATTGATTTTAGAGATGCGAGAGGAAGAGATTTTGTAAATTCGGTTGGTGGGGTTTTGGATGTAAAATTGTTATAATTATAATATAAATTTGATATTTCTTATGCAACAACTGAAATTTATTATTGTTATTTGTTTATAGATATTCCAGTTACTTGTAATTGCTTAGTTGACAAAATAATTTTCAAGTTTTTGTAAAATAAATTGATTTTACAGATGCGAGATGTTAATAAGATTTGGATGTAAAACTGAAATTTATTGTTATTAGTAGATAATAGATATTCCAGTTACTTGTCATTGTTTAGTTGACAAAATAATTTGTATATAAAATTGATTTTAGAGGTGCGAGAGGTTAATTACATTTAAATGTAAAATTGTTATAATAATTTAGGTAATATTTATTTTAAATTTGTTATTTCTTATGCAACAACTGAAATTTATTGTTGTTAATTGTTAATAGATATTCCAGTTACTTATTATTTTTATTATTTAGTTGACAAAATAAATTTTAAGTTTTTGTAAAAGAAATTGATTTTAAAGATGTGAGAGGATGGGTTACTCGGTTGTTGGAATTACATAATTGTTATAATTATTTATTGTGAATTTGATATTTCTTATGCAACAACTGAAATTTACTGTTGTTATTTGTTAATAGATTTTTCAGTTACTTGTAATTATTTTTGTATTTCATTTTGAGGATGGGATTTTGTAAAGTCGTTTGTAGGGATTTGGATGGTTAAAATGGAGCGTTATGCTTTATCCTGGGGCGACGGCAGCAGCAGCCGGCCGATGAATTAGTAATAAATGGCAACGGATCGAAGCCGGTCTGCAATAAACTTACCTGAGGCTGCGAGGTGACAGGAGGCGCCTTGGTGTAGGGGTCAACCTGGGACTCATTCTCGTCGCACTCCGAGGATAAATCCCCGGAGCTGAACCGTCGTTTTAGGTAATTGACATTGGAGGTGAAAGACTGTCGGAAACTGCTGAACGAAATGGTTGGGCCGTTTGCGGTCGCCGGGCCGCAGTATTTACCACACTCGGAAATCTTGACTGCCTGCACGAAGACCGGCCAACCAACAACACGAACTAGAAAACCATAGAAAATCATAGGCAAAAAGGACATAAAACAGCAAGAAAAACAACATCAATTTTACATTTAACGCAATTCGACACCAATACCTAAATTTCGGGCAAGTGATTCGATTTTCTTCTCGGATGATCAAACCTTTCAGAATTACAAACTCTTAGGAATGTTCAAGAATATTAACAACAACAAGAATAAGACAAAAATTGAAAATCGAAGATAAATCGCGATCGGAGATTGAAATTCGCGCCGGGTCTCTGGACCCAGGGATAAATAAATCGGATCTTCGATCCGATCAACTTTACGACCTCCGCGGCGGATACACAACGATCCGGTGCGTAAAGTAATTTAGTGATAATGTTGGCCAACGGTGTGGAATGCTCGGCCTCAGATATTAAATGTTATCTTGTAATTAATTACGATCTGGTCGGCATTCTGAAAACGTTCAGTCCTACACACACACACACGCACGCACGCATACATGAAGAAATCCATTATGAATGCTTTACCATATCATCGGTCTCGGCCTTTGGGAGGAGGCGAATCAATTGTTCATAGCTATTGATTTCAGGAAAACAAAATATAAAATAATAAAGTTTTTTTTCTTTAAGATCTTAATTTATTTTCTCTTTTGTGTTGCAGTTTTAAGATGGGGGTCAGTGGAGGAGGTTTTCGGGAATCCACGCGCTCTCTCCTCGCGCGTCTATCGATTTCCCCGTTACTACGAATCACTCACCCTCGCGATCCCATGGGTAGAAACGGAACGAGAAATGAAGAATCAACGTTAAAACCAGTTGATTCCACACATGAAATAGTTTTCAGCAAATCGCTTTACAAATATATTTTTCTTTCAAAACTAAATCTAAATTAATTACTATCTTCTACAAATTAGTTAAAAGTTAACGAAAAACTTACGTTTCTTTGGTCGAAAGGGCTGCTGCTACCTGTATCTACGATACTAGGTGGTCGTTGTTGATTTTTTTTGGGGGATTTATTTATTTGTATTTTTTATTGTTGAGACTTTTTCGTGTCGGGTTGATAAGTTCGCTGTGCGAGGTAATGGGGAACGATGTACGGGCGGCGGCGATTCGAGCGCTCTGCTGCGTTAGGGGCTGATACTTGGAGGGTTGTGGCGGCGGTCGATACGGAGGCGGCAGAGCCTCTGGTGGCGGCGCGTATACTCCGAATCGTAGCGTATCGCCCGCCGCCCCCAACCAAAAAAATGAAGGAACCGAAGATCCTTTCGTCGCTTCCCACAAGTGTCTTCACCACAAATATAATTTAGACACAATCTTAAATCTTGTATTTGGCACCAATTAAGAAACTTTTGGGAATACAAATCTTATTTATATAAAACATATATATTTTAGTACAAATTAAGGGATAAGTTTTTATTTATACACAAATAATTTAAACAAAAAAAAACTACATTGTAATTAATAAAAATATAATTTAAACAAACAATAAAACTACCATTTTTAGAAAAAATTATAACATTTGTGTGGTTAAATTTTAATTCAGATAAAAAAGTATTTCCTAAAAGAAATTAAGACAGTTTTAGGAATAAATTTTAATTAATAAAAATATAATTCAGACAAAAAATAAAAATAACCATTTTTATCCTACAATTAGAACAAATTAAAATGTTAGGTGCTTAATACTATTTTTATCCTGAGATTAGAACAAATTAAGACACTTTTAGGGCTAAATTTTAATGTGATTTAGTTAAAAGATTGAAATATTTACAACTAATGTTTCTTGGCAAGAATTAATACATTTTCTGGGATAAGTTATAATTAACATAAACAGAATTTACAGAAAAATAATAATAAAATGTTTATCCTGCAATTAGTATAAATTAAGTCATTTTTGGAGGTAAATTTTAATCATTAAAAATATAATTTAGACAAAGAAATAACTGGTATTTCTTAGTACTAATTAATACATTTTTAGAGGTAATTATTAATGAATACAAATAGAATTGAAACAAAAAATAATAATATAATTTTGATACAAAAAATAAAAATAGTATTTCTTAGTATGAATTAAGACATTTTACTAGAAATTTAACATTAGTACAAATATAATCGAAATAAAAAATAATAATTCTTTTTTTATATTGCAATTAAAACAAACTAAGATATTATTTAGATATAAAAAAATAAAATAGTATTTTTGTTGAAAATGTCTTAATTTTCAGGGATAAGTTTTTATTAACTCAAATATAATTAAAAAAAAATAATACTAGTTTTATTCTATATTTATTATAGAACAAATTAAGACACTTTTGAGACAAAATTTTAATTTAGACAAAAAATAAATTAGTATATTTTAGCACGAATTAAGACTCATTAAATTATAAGTTATTAATTGACACAAATAAAAATTTAAACAAAAAAATGTAATACTAATTTTTATCTTGCAATTAGAACAAATTAAGACATTTTAATTAACACAAATAGACCTGAAACAATTTTTAGATTAAGTTTTAATGAAATAGTTTTTTTTTTGTACTTTTGTCTTTGGCATGTTGAGAATGGAGCTACGGTTAAGAGATAAAAAAGAAATTAGAAGAAAAAAAATAATACAAGCATAAAGGTTTTAATTAACGCCTTCTAATTCGCTCTCCCCTTTTTGCTGTAAATTGGGTCAATTAAGATGCTTTTGAGGAATTCGTACATTTCCCTTTTGAAGGTTTTATCCACTTTTCTTAAAGATGTCTATATTAAATTTTTAATTAATGTAAATGATAAACACAAAATCTTTTTTATTCTTAAATTAAATTTTCAGGATTTAAATTCAGTGAATTGGTCGATTAAGAATGACAATTGATTTATAAATTATAAATATTTAACATTAATTAACTAAGAAGTTTTTATTGAAATAATTTATAATACAGATTACAATTTGTATTAGAAAAATGATAGAAAACTTTATAAACAATTGATAATTAAATAAAGAATTAAAATTATTATGCAAGAATAAAACATTTCTTTAAGCAATATTATCGTTACTTAGAAAATGTACTTAAATATCTGTAGTATTTTAAATTAAAAATTATCAATATAAAAAATAATTTATGCAAATTGTGTTTAACGTTTTTAATTAATTTTTTTTTCACTTAATTACTATAGAATATTAAGTATTAGAATATTAAATTAATGAAGAAATTAAGAATGAATGATTCTTAGTTAATAATGAAAAAAATATCATTGTGAAACATTTTGTTGTAATATTATTTATTAGAACATTCAAAATATCTGAATGATTTATTGTGACAAAATATTTAACAAAGGCTTTTTTGAATTATTGTATAAAAAACTCTTTATTTCAACGATAAAACGGTAAAATTTTCATAGTTATTTATTAATGAAATAATTAGTTTTTCTCATTTTTTTAAAAAAATATATATTTACATTTTTAATAATTCTTATAATAATATAATATATTATAGTTTCTACAATTTATTTGTTAAATAATTACACGTTAATTGAAAGAAATTTCAACAAAAATAAATTCATATTAAAATCTAATCATAGCAAAATAAACTGTTATAAATAGGTCTTACAAAATATTTTTGTAATTAAAATAACATTAATTAAAGAAAATTAATAAATTTATAGTTTAAAATATAAATTATATAATAATGTGGCTTCTAATTACGAAGTCATTGTTAGTTCTTTGAAAGAAGTCACTTCGAAATGATTAAAATGAAGCAAACTTTTTCAGAATTGAATCAAAAGATGAAAAAACGAAAAACGGAAGTTAATATCCCTAATTCTTAGCGGTAAATTCAAATTCGTCTTTTAAAATCTTATTTTTTATTTATTACTAATTTTAATATAATAGCAAATAATTTTAATTTTAATTATTTTATGAATAACTATAAGGGCAGATACTATAATTTTTACAACAAAAAATGGATTATACCCTTTTATTTAAATAATACTCATCGTTTATTCGACAGAATACAAAAATAATATAAATAATAATAAACAGTGAGAAGAAATAAATAAATAAAAATCAAACTATTTAAAATTTTTAAAAAAATCTATATAAACGAGAAACTAAAATGTTTATAAAAATAAATATAAAAGTTCCAAAGGGCTGACGACCTTCTTTTTTTAAATATTGAAATTGAAATATACTACTGTTTGAAAATCTGCGGCGAGAAACTTAAAACGGGCCGCTTCG
The DNA here is from genome assembly GCA_963457615.1 of Nicrophorus investigator. NCBI lineage: Eukaryota > Metazoa > Arthropoda > Insecta > Coleoptera > Silphidae > Nicrophorus > Nicrophorus investigator. The sequence continues at coordinate 14,471,607 of OY735144.1, forward strand.
AGCCCGTGGGCCATAGTTTGTCCATCACTATACTAAATAAAGAAAATAAATCAATGAAAATAGGAATGAAGTTATCCAGGTTGTTTAACAAATAGGTTTCGAAAATATTTGTGAAGAGGATGTTAGAAATTTATTGAAATTGTGAAAAATAATCAAATTTTTAAATGTGTTTTCACTTTGATTGTAAGTAGTTTGTTTATTTACAAAGGAAAACATATTCATTCTTGCCATAGTATTTATATAATTTTGAAAATGATGTTTCGCTTAACGAAGTAATTTCGTTGTTAATCGAGGTATGACTATTTTTCAACAAATACTTTTAATTCATGAAAAAAATAACTACGTGCATAGTATACTTAGAAGAATACAGTATATTTAAATAATATTTATTTTCGATTACGTCTTTGGTTATTTCAGAACGTATTCTCATTAGTTTTCAATACATGAATTACTTATAAAATTACAATTGCTAAACTGAGCAATAACCGAAACAAAGTGCGTGTGATTTGGCAACATTCCGAAAATCCATTGTACTGTAGTGATTCTGTCTCTCTTTCGCACGAATGACCATGTGGCATGTACAGATAATCGCGCATAACTCGGCACCGGCTCAATTGATTTTCACATTTCCAGTACCAACTGAAAACCCCAAAAATATACCACCCACACATCTGTCCATCCATATTGATCATTATTACGCAACGCAACACCGAAGAATTAATAATCATTAATTCTGACACATTTGCAATTTAAATGAAACGAAACATTGTTACATTGAAAATAGATGTGATTGCTTCGAAAGTTTGTAATTTTTTTATCAGAAAATATTTATTATATATAATTGTAGACAAAGAAATGATAAAAATAAAACTTACATCATTTTAATTAACTGTAACAAATTAGAGTTAATAGAAATTAGTAAATAAATAATTCTTTAAATATATGAATAAAATTATTGAAAAAATTGAATTATATTCAATGTTATTACTGAAAACAGATGTGATTGATATAATTGCTTCGAAAGATTGTATATTTTTTTAGTTTGAAGGTAGAAAATATTTATTATATAATTGTAGACAAAGAAATAATAAAAATAACACTTACATCATTTTAAATAACTGTAACAAATTAGGGTTAATAGAAATTAGTAAATAAATAATACTTTAAATATATGAGGAAAATTATTGATAAAATGGAATTATATTCAATATTATTACTGAAAACAAATGTGCACGTAACAAATAAATATTATATAATTGTAGACAAAGAAATAATAAAAATAACACTTACATAATTTTAATTAACTGTAACAAATTAGGGTTAATAGAAATTAGTAAATAAATAATACTTTAAATATATGAGGGAAATTATTGATAAAATGGAATTATATTCAATATTATTACTGAAAACAAATGTGCACGTAGAAAATAAATATTATATAATTGTAGACAAAGAAATAATAAAAATAACACTTACATCATTTTAATTAACTGTAACAATTTGTTACTAGAAATTAGTAAATAATTAAATATAAGAGAAAAATTATTGATGAAATTGAATTATTTTTGATGTTATAATTGCTTCAAAAGATTGTATTATTTTTTTTTAGTTTGAACGTAGAAAATATTTATTTGCAGTAAATCGTGGATAAAAAATTTATTGCTTGACATTTTAATATACGTTATGAACGCAAGGTTGCTTCATGCTTTTTGTATAAAAAGAAATAAATAAAAAACGTGCTTTAATGAACAGTTATTATTAATTTCTAAAGGGAAAACCAATAAATTTACAATTTTCTTCGAGCGACATGTATAAAATTTCTATTTGTAAGGTAAATGTCACTTATTAAATATTTTCCCAAGCGTGATGAAAAACTAGTTGTAATAATCTTAAATTAAACAAAATAAAAATATTGTTACGGAACTTCGGACCTCTGTCTAGTTCGATCGCTGGATTGTTGAATAATTCACAATTTCGTTATACTAAGATCTTTTTATTTTGTCAACTCTCCAAAAACATACAATAACTCTCAATTAAACTCAATGACACTCAAACATAAAAAACAATAATATAACATCCACGGCTGCCACGATAACATCTCGAACATCCCCCCGATGTTCTCCGGACAGCCCCGAATCTTCCCGAGAGCTCCAGCCAATAATCGTTACATTAGCATAATAATTATTAATAAATTTATTTCTTATATAAAAAAAATATTTTTTAATTACATTATTTTAAGGAAAGGAAGGAAATAATTATAAGAAACTTACTGTAACAACAATTAATAATATTTATTTTTAGTTAAAATTTTTGAGTTTTGTACAGAAATTAATCTAAGATTGAAATAAATATATATTTCACTCGGACCATATTTCCAATTTCGTATAAATACCCTGCAAAACTTACAAAATTACACAACAAAAAATCAAAGAAAAAAGTTAGTTTATAATATAATATAGTGTATTCAAAATTTTCAAAGAAACATCCACTATAAACAATATTTCTTTTTTCGTTAAAGTCTTATACAGAAACCCTTAAATGCATATTTTTCTGCTTCCTCAATCATTGGTATCTTCACTAATTATGTTTTTATTCGAATGATTTAATATACACAGATGTTTTGTATAGAAAACATTGTCGAATTCAAATAAATACGTATTATTTTATTGTTCAATTAAAAAAAATATTCTTGTGTTGCCAAAATAAAATTTAATTTTGTAAAGCAAGCATGTCATACTCGATTGTTGCCAAATAAACTAGTTTTTGTGTAAAAGCTTCAAATTTTAAAGAAAAATAACAGTATAGTATAAAAAAAGCAAGAGCATTGATGTTAAATAAACTATTGGGAGCCGCATGCGGCCCGCGGGCCGCGCGTATTTGACATGCTTGTTGTAGAGTATATTTACTTATTTATAATAAGCATTTATGTATGATTAGTACATTTTAGTTTTAAATTGTATCGATGTATCTAATTAAGAATAGAAAGTTTTAACAAAAAGAAATGTATCAATTTATGCAATTATTTTGATACGGCAAAAATAAGACATACAAAAGATTTTCTTAAATATTTATTATTATTTTGAGACAGAAGTGTTTTTTATCATACAGAAGCAGAAAATTAACTTTTCCAGTCGTTATTTATTAGCACATAAGAATATATTATTAATATGTGCTAACAAAATAACGTTTGTTTATGATTAGAATGTTTCAACAAAAATATTTTATTATTTTCAAAAGAGATGAATTTGATAAACCATATGGATAATTATCCGAAATAAATTGAGATACGCGTTTTTTTGTTAAAGAAAGTTTTAACAACAAAAATTTACAAATGTGAAAACCTATGAAAATAAAAAATGTCTTTTTTCAGACGATATTTCTCAATTTTATTATATATTTTTTTAATTTCATTAAAAATTAAAGTATCTCGAGCAGAAAGAATGATAGCCCTTTGACCAGGTATATTTGTATTCAATTTCGAATGCATTTTTGGTTAAATTATATAAATTATTTTTTTTGGATTTTAATTATTTTTAAATTAATTTATCTTTTTTTATAATAATATTTATTTTTCTTTCTCTTTTTTGTATTACTATTTGCATTATTATTTATATTAGCCAATGAACAATGTTATTTTTTTGTTTAAAATTATGAAAATTATTTTGATAAAATGTAAAGTAATATTTCATAAAATGGGAGAAAATTAACCTTTCCGGTTGATATTTTATTCTTATGTATTAAAAAATTAATATTCATTATTAAATAATAATTTACTTATTTGTTTATGCTTAGGAAGTTTCAACAAAAAATATTTTATTATTTCCTGAGATAATAATTAATTTACTTTTTTGTTTATGATTAGAAAGTTTCAACAAAAATATTTTATTATTTCCCAACAGAGATAAAATTGATGAACGTTTTTTTTTTAAATTGCAATTGCAACATTTTTTCTTTCGCTGCAGGAGTCACCGGAACATTTTTTGGGTAATTGTCAGGAGGAGCGCATCGTTACGTGTGCAGAGAGAGGAACACAGAATGAGAGAGGTGTAGTCACAATGGGGAAAGAGGTATTGAGCGGAGCAGAATAGTCGGGGGGATCTCGTCGTGTGCACTCGAAACTGGATTCCGGTGACTTCAACGATCCAACAAGCGAGCAACTTTCATCATCAGAAAGCCGAGTCGAGCTGTTGAACGCGGAATGTTCCAGTGCGCCGCGCACCAAAAAACCACACGACATGTGATTTGAACGAAACACTTTCGGTGTTCAATGTTTTTTTAGTTGGTTTTAGTTAAAAAAAATAATTTGAATAATTAAAAAATAAATAAATAAATAAAAGTGCGAATCGTCTGCAGCAGTTCACCGTGACACACCAAACGATGCTCAAGATGGGTGCTAATTACCAATGGATTTTTGTAGTGTTGGTGCAAATTTTCGCGAAGGTGAGAGAAAAATTCAAACAAAAAAAAATAATACAGTTTCGCACAGAAATATCATGCGATATTTCGCATGCAAATTGCTGCAGCAAACTCTCTTATATTCCTTCCACGATGCTTCTTCGAACACGCGAACCGATTCGAAGATAATCATAATAATAAACTCTTGCCCGTGACATTTCCAGTTCGATCAGAAACAAGAAAAAATATATAATAATAAAAAAAAGAAATTAAATATAGTTTATGCCATAACTTTCCCTTTTATCCCGAAACCTCCGGGCATTACCAAATATCCGTTGCTAATTTGTTGCGCACACAGTTTTTGGCGCTAATGCAGAAGGAATTCTCGTGACGAATCCTCAGCGCACGACTATGACTTTTTCAAACTGCGCGAATATGCACTTTGATGATGATAAAACAATAAAGCGAAATAACTTTTTTCGGTTTTAGGATTTTTTTTTATAATATTTATTTATACAAATTTATATGCGTTACGCAACTGAATCTTTCAGTGCGGAAAATTTGATTAAGTAAAATCCTTGGTAATAAAAATATAAATAAATATTTTGAAATATTAAAAAAAAAATTGACCCTGAATCCTTGAAATTAAAAAATATTTCACTTAAAATTGTAATTATATATAATTTTAGTTGTAAACTTGATGCATTTTTCTATTTTTATACAAAAATATAACAATTCTATCGAAATCATGATGTTAGTGTGAATCACATATTTGCAAAAAGCTTGAGTCATATTCCTAGTAAAACCTTGAAAACTTAATAGATTTTAATAAAACTCAATTCTAATTAAAATGTATAATGTTTCCATGTTAATTGTAAAATATTATAAATAATTCTATTCCAGTTCAAATGTATTATTAAATCATTTTTTTAACAAAATGAAAGACAATTCTACATTCAATTTATTTTCCTATTCATTTTATACATTTGTCCTTCAATAGAAAACGTGCAAATAAGCTTAAAAAGTATAAGCATCATATTTATAATAATATAAAAATTCGCGGGCCGTGTGCAATTGTTTAAGGGCCAGATGCGGCCCGCGGGCTGCTGTTTGAAAGCAATGCATTAATTAGTCATATTTCTAGTAATAACCTTGAGAACTTAACAAAAATAGATTTTAATAAAACTCATTTCTAATTAAAATATATTATGTTTCCATATTAAATATAAATAATTCTGTTACAATTAAAATTTATTAAAAAAAAAATAACAAAATGTGAGACAAAACCAATTTTATATATTTGTCCTTCAATAGAAAATGTGCAAATAAGTTTTAGAAGTATAAGCATCGTTTTTATAATAATATATAAATTTGCGGGACGTGTCAAATTCTTTAAGGGCCAGATGCGGCCCGCGTGCCACCAGTTTGAAATCAATGCATTAAAAAAGGGTTTTTCTAGCTATGTTACTTAAATGTTTTCAAAGTTCTTTTTACCATTAGTATTTCCTGACTTATAAAATAATATTTTAATAATTTTTTTGCTTATAAATTAATAATTTTTAAAACGAATTCGTAAAGTTTGTTGGAACATTAATCAGAAACACGAAAAATAATTATATTGAAGTTTCCACAATATTTAACAATATTTTTGTGCCACAAAGAAACTAACCGAAAAAGGGGTTTCCCCCAACCCTCGTTAAAATATAATTATGTAACGCTGTTGAGGAAGTGAGTTCTACCTGCCAATTACGTATAATTTTCCCTTTTCAAAATATCAAAAAAAAAAACCTACATCATTTCCTTCAACAAAACCCAACAACAACAACAAAAAAAATGTGTCAATATTTGGTAACCGCCTCCACTATATTTTTTTACCTGCGTTAACGGAAACTCTAACGTCCCAAGGCTGCAGCAATTTGCATACGAAAATATATTATAATAAAATTTCATTCATTATAAAATATTATTTATTTTTAGTTACAATTTAATATTTTATTATTTATATAAATATTATAAGTATGTATCAAGAAATTCTTGTTTTAAATGCAAATCGAATCGAAAGGTCACATCGTTTGTTAATTATATAAATTGCTTTTACAATTTTTTTTTAATAAATATAAATGAACCACAGAGTTGAATAACTCAACCAACGCATTTAGATTAACAGCGAATTAACATTAAAATCGGTAGAATTCTTCTGATTTATTTTATTTATTCTGAAGACAATGCGTACCAAAAAGCTATGCTAGTGTTATGTTTCGGAAATTCTTTGCGCGGCGGAATGTATATTGGCTTTTATCGCGAGTCCAATCTGCGGAGAATAAACGTGAGGCTACAAGAAGTTTTGAATTTCTGTATTCCCTCTTTACAACAACCCGACGATGTTCCGTTTCAGAAAGAAAATTTATACGCAGCATAAAAGAATTTATTAATTCCAACTCGACGCTCGTCCATCATTCCAGCTGTTTTATTTTATTATTTTTTTTTCGGCAACTTTGATCGTTTCTCAACAAGATAATCCTTACTTTAATTAAAAATATAATAAAAGTTTTGTGTTTCTGTGTATTTTTTTTTTGTAATATTTCCGACCTTGTACAAAACTACATTCATTTATGTAGAGAAAATTGAACGCAATGCAACTGCTATGTTAATTGTTGCTTACAAGATCGAACGCGGATAAAAAATGTGTAAAGATAATTAACAGTTAGGTGAATATTAATATTAATTAATAGATAAATCTTGAGCGAAAGTGAAATGAATAAATAGGAACTGATTATGCTTGTTATTATTATTTTTTTACTTTCTGAATAATTGAATAGAACATATGGCGATTTCATTTAACAATTTTTAATTCTTGTTGTAAACGCGATCATTAATATTAACAATGTGAGCATTGAATGGATTCTATTAATAATTAATAAATTATCGTTTACATTCACTAAAGGATAACGAAAAAAGGACGTACAGAAAACGAGAAATAAATAACCTTTACGAAATCATTTTACTTTCACAGGAGAAAGTCCAGCCGGTTCCGTTCAATATATCCTTTTATTCGGCGTTTCGTTTGGTTCTTGTCGTCTTAAATTCGAAATCTTGTTGGCACTTTTAAATTACCGGACAATCCTTTTAGCTTTTACTCGATATGTGCTAAAATCCCAAGAAGTGAAACTATTTTACTTTTTTCTTTATTTATTTTTTTAAATTCGTATATTTTCAAAAACATGAACGTAATTCAAAGCAATCGTATATCAAAGCCAATTTATTGATGATCGTAAAAATAAAAAATAAATCCATGCAAATTCATAAAATTAATTTTATTTTACAAAATGTGAGACAAAGCCACATTAAATATTTGTCCTTCAATAGAAAATATGCACAGCTTTATATAAGTATAAGCATCGTATTTATACATGATTGAAATAAATTCGCGGGCCGTATAAAATTGATTATGGGCCAAATGCGGCCCGCGGGCTTTAATTATTAATTAAATTAAACACTCTTAATGAATTACGCAAAAGTAATCAACAATCATTTTTGACGTCTCTACTATATGGTCTTAAATTCGAAATCTTGTTGGTCGATATGTGCTAAAATCCCAAGAAGTAAAACTATTGTACTTTTTTCTTAATTTTATTTTTGTAATTTGTACATTTTCATAAACATGATCGTAATTCAAAGCACTCGTATATCAAAGCCAATTTATTGATGATCTTGTAAGTACTACAACGTAAAAATTTAAAACAGAAATCCATTAAAATTCATGAAATAAATTTTATTTAACAAAGCCACATTAAATGTTTGTCCTTCAATAGAAAATATGCATATAAGCATTACAAGTAAAAGCATCATATTTATAATATGTACATGATTGAAATAAATTCGCGGGCCATCTAAAATTGTTTAGGGGCCAGATGCGGCCCGCGGGCATTAATTCTTAATTAAATTTAACACTTAATAAATTACGCAAAAGTAATCAACGATTATTATTGAAGTCTCTTCTAACTTTATCGAAACTTGAATTCGAAATCTTGTTGATACTTTTAAATCTTATACTCGATATGTGCTTAAAATCCAAAGAAGTGAAACTATTATAATTTTTCTTTATTTTTTATTTGTACCTTCATTTACAAAAATATACTCGTAATTCAAATTCATTAAACGATATTTATTTCACATAATATGATACAAAGCCACATCCTATTTATTTTATATATTTATAAATTTATATATAAATTTATAATTTTATATAAGTATAAGCATCGTATTTATAATAAGAAATAAATTCTTGAGTCGTGTACAATTGATTAAGGGCCAAATGCGGCCCGCGGGCATTAAATAAGGGTTCTTCTACTTGGGTTCCACACATATGTTGAAAGTTCCATTTCCCAATAGTTTTTCCTGACATAAAATAATATTTTAGGGTTCCTTGAAAAATATTATAAATTTGAAGTGTGCTAAAATCCAAAGAAGTTTATTGTTAAAAACAGGCTCGTAATTCAAAGTACTCGCATATCAAAGCCAATATATTGACGTTATTGTAAGTACTATAACGTAAAAATAAACAAATCCAAGTTAATTGTAAAATATTAGAAAAAAATCTATTCCTATTCAAATTCATAAAATCTATTTTATTTAACAAAATGTGAGACAAAGCCATATTAAACATTTCACATTCAATAAAAAATGTGCACATAAGCTTTAAAAGTGATTATAATAAGTATATGATTTAAATAAACTCTCGGGTCCAGTACATTTTTGTAAGGGCCATGTGCGGCCCGCGGGCATTAAATCAAGTTTCTTCTATTTAAATGTTTTAAAAGTTCTATTTATAATAAGTTTTTCTTGACTTGTAAAATAATATTTTAGAGTTACTTCAAAAATAATATAAACCCGAAAAGTTTTTCGAACATACATTTCAAATTATATAAATTTGACTCATATTTCTACTCAAAAATATAGCACAAACATTTTAAATTCCATTCAAATTAATTATAAAATATTCATAGTAATAGTAATTATTATGGTTTCTTGCTAATAAATAATTAATTTTGAAACCAATTATTGTAACTTTAATTACAAATAATTCAATTTTAAGGAATTAGTTAAAAATTTCTTACTTTTTTCTTTATTTGTTGATTTTTAATATATGCTCGTAATTCAAAGCACTCGTATATCGAAGCCATTTAAATAATGATCTTGAAACTACTACAATAAAGAAATATTTTTTTCAATACTCTTAATGTGTCAAATTAGTAACCTTTTTAGAGTACGTAATGCACTTTTACCAATTTTGTTAATAAATTTGTGCGACTTGCGGCTCTGGAGATGATCCCTATATAAGATTATAATTAATACTTGTACGTTTATCAAGTTACAATCTTTGGTTTTGCAAAATTGTCATAGACTAAGTTATTTCAATAGAATATGTTGGCAAAAGATATAAAGTGGAATTTATATGACGTATCGAGATTACGATGTTTTCCAAAAATGTATTTAGCAATATAATTGGACGTGGGGCTGACAGTGAACGCTTGTAATCCTTGTTTTTATCTTTCGGGTGAATTCTGCTTGTCGTGGGTTCGAAGACCGCCTTTTTTTTTATTTTATAAATCTCGTAAAGAAATCGGAGTAGGCGGCGTTCGTTTCGATTCTTCTGTTTTTTTTTTTACCTGGCGTGTGGAAGGTCAACATTTGCAAATGCAATGAACTTCTCTCTTTCTCTCTTTCTGATTTCGCAATACGACGACTTTATTATTTCTCAACTTGTCGTTTCCAAAAATGCTGTTGTCTATTTTAGTTAAGCAATTAAGAATAAAGGTGATATTTTTGTTGGTCTAGACAACTGATTTATTGTAATTTGATTATAGACTTCCTTTAACATTTTGATTTTTTTTACTAATAAATTATTTATTAAAAAGTAAATATTTTGAATTGAAGATGTTTTAATAACTGAAAATGATGAAAAAATATTGTACCAACTAATATTGGTTACTTATTCTTTAAACCTCCTAATTCGTCACTTACCCTGTGCTAGTGAAAAATTTTACCAAATGGTTACTTCTACTCCTTTCTGATTCACCACTTTTTTCACCAGTGAATAATTTCACTAATTTTCACCAAATGGTATATTTAATTTGATTTTCTCTCCAATCCACTACTTTCCTCACATAGCCTATGCCAGTAGACAATTTTACCAATTTCCACTAAGTGCAATATTGGTTGTGCTTCTTTTTTCCAATTCACCACTTTCCTCACTTAGCCTTTGCCCATGAACATTTTCACCAATTTTCACCGAATAACATATTGATTACTTCTTTAATCTTCGCAACTCTTCACTTTGCATTTGCTAGTGAACAATTTTACCAAAGTTACTTCTACTCCTTTCCAATTAACCACTTTCCTCACATATCCTGTACCAGTGAATCATTTCACCAATTTCCACCGAATGGTATATTGGTTCTGTTCTTTCTTTCTAATCCACCACTTTTCTCGCTTGACCAATTTCCACAGAATAGTATATTGATTACTTCTTCTTCGTTAAACCTCCCAACTCTTCACCTGTGCCAATAAACAATTTCACCAATTTCCACCAAATGGTACATTTTCCTTTCCAATTAACCACATTCCTCACTTATCCTGTACCAGTCACCAATTTCCACCAAATAATATATTGATTATTTCTTTAACTACCTTCACTTCACTTAGCTTGTGCCAGTTAATCATTCCTAACTTAACCAATTTTAACAGAACAATATATTGGTTACTTCTTCGTTAAACCTACTAACTCTTCACTTAGTCTGTACCAATGAACAATTTCACCAATTTCTTCTAAATGGTATAAAGCTTACTTATTCTCCTTTCTAATCCAACATTTTCCTGACTTATCCTGTACCGAGTACACTTTCGCCAGTTTCCGCCGAGTTCTCACTAGGGAATTGCGGTATAATTAGCAAAGCGTTAGAATGTAAATAATATTCAAACCCGAACTCTGTGGTTCAGTAGAATTAAACCTTTAAAAGCCTTAATACGCAACCAGTCATAAAATAGAATACTAGTTAATAGTGAAAATTTTGCTGTCAAATTTATATATTGGTACACCTGACTATTTGTAAATGCATGACACATCTATGTGATTCATTAAATCTTCACTATATACCAAGTGTTTATCAATGAAAAAAATGTAGTATAAATGAAGGTATAATAATACTGTTTTTTTTTCAAATTTACGACATTTTCATCAAAAATGATTACTTTTTTAATTAACATTTTTGGAGAAAATTTATTCTTATAATACAAATTTACTTAGTTAAGTAATTTATAATTTTATTACAAAATAATTAAAAAAAATTCTTTTTTATGCAAGAAATTATTTTCTAATAGATTTAACATAACATATGTTTAGATACGTAAGTTAGAATCTAAAAAAATCTTATTTCTAGAGAGTAAAGCATTGTGATATTGTGTAAGAATTATCTTCCAAACTATTATAATAATTGCAGACAGATGGTAGATATAAAATAGCTTTAAGAAAGACATAGCAATTGAAATAATTTTATATAAGAATTGAGTTTTGGTTAAATAATAATTGGCGCATAAATTTATAAAATTTTGTACATTCAATGGTCGGAATTAATTGGATTTGGGAAAGCTATAAAACGGAAATAAGTATAAATGTACATTGGTAAATAATATTTAGAAATGATTGAAAGTGTTACAAAAAAAATACATTGTTTCGTGACAGTCTACGAAACGTGTATATATTACTACATACCTGAAACTAAGTAGCAGTTAAAACAATGGTTTACTCGTAGTGAATAATTTGGAAAGAAAGCTGATGGATTTCAGTTAAATAATTCTAATTCGATTCTTGTTAAATCGAAATATTATAACATTTTAGTATTTAGGTCCATCTTATCTATACTGATCAATACATAGAATTTACGTCATTTTTTAGGACTTATAATATATTTTGGGCGCACAGTAATTTTTGGGGCCCACGAAATTTTTTGGGACCCACAAAAAAAATAATTGTAATTGAGTTTTAAGAGGTCCAGTTTTAATATTTTTTAATTATTTGAAATATGAAATAAAAAAATATTGATTTTTTAATGAAAACTACGTTTTATTTTAATTTATTTGAAATTATTAATTAAACGTAACAAAATATATCAAAATTAAAGTTATAAAAAGTATATTTCTTAATGAAAATTAAGTTTTATTATTTATGAAAGAATGTTCAATTAAAATATATTTATAAAGATTTTATAGTGGATTTTTGAGTGAAATAACTGTAATTCATTTCTTGAAACATTAAAAATTAAAATATTAATATACCAGAATTAAGCTGAACTAATTAGTTTTTTTTTAACATTGAATTCTAACAAAAAAAATTATTTGTTTATGAAAAGTATTATTAATTTATGAAATTAATTAAATGAATTATCATAGAAGATATTGGATTTTAGTTAAATAAGTTTTATTTTTTATTACATTTTTTTATAGTTCAAAATTATGACCAAAAAGACAAAATTCTTATTAATTTCTTGAAAATTAAAAAAAAAACAACAAGTATTATGTTTCGTTTAATAATTATTTGTATAATAAAATCAAAGTGAAGAAAACCTTATTTGTTAATAAAAACTAAATATTATTACACTATAATAATGCTTCAAATTTTGTATTATGTATTTTTTTTTAAATTATTTAAACTTTCTAATGTAATTTTTATGAAATACATTTATCTACAAAAATTATACCTGAATTTTTTTATTTATTATTAAAACTACGTTATCTTTTACGATGAAAGAAAATCATGAATTCGTTACATATTCATTTTTTTACCTTTCCTGAAATTAATAGGTAAAAACTTTAGATATTGAAAGCTTTTGAAAATCATTGGAAACTGGAATAAAAGTTCCAGAATCTCTCTTTGCACATTAAATATGGAATGAAATATTCATATACTTTCGATTAAATTAAGTGTATCGATTTTAAGGTCAAGCTTTCACTGGGATCGGATGGAATGAGACAGTTTGGTCTAGTAAAAGCGATTCCAGATGTCCGACCATTTAGATAATAATAAATAAAATGAAAGCGAAACTACATATTTACGATTGCGAGAATATGAATAAGGTTAGGACCGAAACGTGTGATTAGCCTTTGTTATGGACCTTGCGTAACGACGCTCTGCGCGCAACACGAATTACGTGCGCTTCATCCCAGATCCGAAGACACCAGATGCATACGTTTGATACGGACCCAGCCAGATCATCCTTCCCCCACGTTTCAGGGTTTCGTTTCGAATACGAAATTATTTCTACTTTTTTTTTTGAATTTATTTTTTCTCCTGAATAAATCTCTGCGAAGAGCAAGAGGTAATAAATCGGTGTGTATGCCTTAGGCTTCTTCGGCGTCTCGTATTTCTCGTGGACGCTAATAAAACAATGGCTATTAGTAATTACTCCCGTATCCGAGGCTAATTTCGATCCGTTTAGGATGTGGACATGGTCATGGGTATGGGGTCTCCTCGTACTGTGTGTCGTGGCCGTAGATCGTCGTCGTCGTCGGCGAAGCCTGCAATCATCCAGAGACGGGCCCTATTATAATTTCTATTATTTATTGCTCGTTACCGGACGCGGCTCGCCAAATAAATCTTCCCTTCGGCCTTTAAATTCGTTGATTGGACGCAATGCTTGTTAGGAGGACGGCTAATCGCCTCCAAAGCAATAAAAATACTTGTCGCCGCTTTTGCTCCTACTTGGTCATAGCCTCAACCTCCTCTTCTCTCCTCCCGCCTTGTATCAACGCTCGTCCTCTTGTCCGTCCGTCTCGCCTACCAACAGATAACCGGACAGACGACTCAAATATATGTAAATATTTCCACTCTCTCGTTATATTTTTTTTTTCAGCGAAATGCATTTCTTTCTTTGGATTTTACTTCCATAACACTCAAACCTAATCGCATTTGAAACGTACTAAATATTCCAAGAAGTACTAAAAAATGATTTATTCAGAACACATACTGTCAACGATAATATTTTAAATACAGTTTTTTTCTGTTAAAATAAGAATCAATATTCTTAAAAAAATGTCACATAAAAAAGATGAATATTGTTGAAAGTATAAAAAGTATATTAAGAACTAGTGTAAGTTTTTTATAAGACCTAAGCACAATATCTCCAACTTAACTTACCAAAAAAATATGTATTCTTGAAGGTTTAGTAATGTTAAGACGACTCTGATAAAACCTCGTTTAACGCTACTTCGATTTACCCTGATTTGTTATAACGTAATTAGTTTCGTTTAGCGCTTGTTAATAAATAAATATATACAAATTGGTATCATTTTATATTAAAAATATCGCTATTCTCGTGAATGTTAATTAAACAAATTTAAAAATGTATATTTTCTATTTTAAGGTTTTTACCAACTAGTTAAGGATTATTTAATATTGATGCAGAATATCTTATTTATAAAGTAATTTATTTATTAAATCGAAAAGAAAATTTCATAAATTATTTACTTAAATAATATGTAGAAAATTACATATTTTCAATTAGAAAAATTAATTATAATTTAGTTATGAAATATTGTTTAGAAATCAAATTTAGTTTTATTTCCGAAAATTAAAAGAAATTTTTCATATATTTCACATATAAAGGTTTTCGTTTAGGTAAAGAAATTTTCATTAAATTTAGAAGAAAATTTCAAACCTAATATTTATTTCATTCATATTTAGAAAATTAATGCTTATGTAAAAAATAATTAATTTCTAAAAATTAAAAGTAAAATTTCAATAATTAACTTAATTAAAAGAATAAAATAAATTAAACAAAAGTTTAAAGTCAAGTTTATAAAAATTTAAATGAAATTTAATTAATTTAATAAGAATAATACATATTTATGTAGAAAATTACTTATTTTTAATTATGTTTATAAAATTTAAATAATTTCAATCATAGAAATTAATTAAAATCAATTTTAAAATTAATTTAATTTATTTTGGTAGGATATCATTTATCTATTTAGAATATTTATTTTATTTTCAATTCTAATAATTCGCATTTTTTATAATACTTTGTCCATTTTAATGTAAATAATTTTAAAAAATTCTTAGAGACAATTTTATAAATGTTGTTTTTCTCTTGCAAAAGTTTGAAACAAATAAGAATTATAAATCCTAAATTATAGTTTAGTTCGAAGTGCATAAAGTTTCTTCCTGGATTAATTTTTTTCTCGTTTCCGTTCACATTTAACTCTCATAAATTTTAAAAACGCGACGAAACATTTCCATACGTTCTACGTTTATTTTTATTTTCGACATTCTGCTACTACTTTATATTGCAGTACCGTTGCCTGCATTAAAATCCCTCATGCATACATTTCGCATTGCTTCCAGTTTTCTTCACCACCTGAACCCACCGCAAGTAATTTATAATATTCTTAATACCTCACTAAAAAATAAATTCATTTTGCATTCATAATAAAATAAATCGGCTTCAATTAATCCGGATTATTTTAAACTAAATTATTTAAAAATTAATTCTACAAAATTAGTTTTTTTATACATAAATGATCGGCAATCTCTTTAGAGTAAAGAGCCAATTATCTATACAAAGAGCCATGAATTGCCGACACTTCCTCCTACTCTTTCAATGCTGATTATTTTTATCCTGTAATAAAATCCTCGATTAGTCCGGTTTCAAACAGATTAACCGCATTATGCAAGGTTTTGCTGAAGAGCCGCAATTATCTATACAAAGAGCCATGAGTTGCCGACCCTTCCTACATCTCTTTTAATGCTGATTATTTGTATCCTATTATAAAATCCTCGATTAGTTCGGTTTCAAACAGATTACCCGGATTATGCGAGGTTTTGTTGAGGAGCCGCAATTATTCATGCAAAGAGACATGAGTTGCCGACCCTTTCTCTTTTTGTAATGCTGATTATTTTTATCCTATTATAAAATCCTCGATTAGTCCAGTTTCAAACAGATTACCCGGATTATGCAAGGTTTTAATGAGGAGCCGCAATTATCTATAGAAAGAGCCATGAGTTGCCGACCCTTTCTCCTACTTTTTGAATGCTGATTATTTTTATCCTATTATAAAATGCTCGATTAGTCCGGTTTCAAATAGATTAACCGGATTATGCGAGGTTTTGCTGAGGAGCCGCAATTATCTTTGCAAAGAGCCATGAGTTGCCGACCCTTCCTTCTCTTTTAATGCTTATTTTATCCTATTATAAAATCCTTGATTAGTACGGTTATAAACATATTAACCGGATTATGCGAGGTTTTGATGAGGAGCCGCAATTATCTATGCAAAGAGCCATGAGTTGCCGACCCTTCCTTCTCTTTTAATGTTTATTTTATCTTATTATAAAATCCTCAATTAGTACGGTTTCAAATATATTAACCGCATTATGCGAGGTTTTTCTGAAGAGCCGCAATTATCCAAACAAAGAGCCATGAGTTGCCGACCCTTCCTCCTTTTCTTTTAATGCTGATTAATTTAATCCTATTATAAAATCCTCGATTAGTCCGGTTTCAAACAGATTACCCGGATTATGCAAGGTTTTGATGAGGAGCCGCAATTATCTATAGAAAGAGCCATGAGTTGCCGACCCTTTCTCCTACTTTTTAATGCTGATTATTTTTATCCTATTATAAAATGCTCGATTAGTCCGGTCTCAAACAGATTACCCGGATTATGCGAGGTTTTGCTGAAGAGCCGCAATTATCTATACAAAGAGCCATGAGTTGCCAACCCTTCCTACATTTCTTTTAATGCTGATTATTTTTATCTTATTATAACATCCTCGATTAGTCCGGTTTCAAAAAGATTACCTGGATTATGCAAGATATTGTTGAGGAGCCGCAATTATCCATGCAAAGAGCCATGAGTTGCCGACACTTCTTCCTTTTGTAATGCTGATTATTTTTTTCCTAGTATAAAATCCTCGATTAGTCCAGTTTCAAACAGATTAACCGCATTATGCGAGGTTTTGCCGAAGAGCCGCAATTATCTATACAAAGAGCCATGAGTTGCCGACCCTTTCTCCTACTTTAATGCTTATTTTATCTTATTATAAAATCCTCAATTAGTACGGTTTCAAACATATTAACCGCATTATGCGAGGTTTTTCTGAAGAGCCGCAATTATCCAAACAAAGAGCCATGAGTTGCCGACCCTTCCTCCTTTTCTTTTAATGCTCATTAATTTTATCCTATTATAAAATCCTTCATTAGTCCGGTTTCAAACAGATTACCCGGATTATGCGAGGTTTTGTTGAGGAGCCGCAATTATCCATACAAAGAGCCATGAATTGCCGACCCTTCATTTTTCTCTTTTAATGCTGATTAATTTTATCCTATTATAAAATTCTCGATTAGTCCGGTTTCAAACACATTACCCGGATTATCCCAAGTTTTGCTATATCTAAATATTGTTATATATATTTTTTTTTATAGTTTTACTACTTTTCTATTAATTTTATTATATTTTTGTAAATTTTGTATAAGTATTGTATTATTTCTTAATAAATAAGGAAGAATATAAATTAACCAAATTTCTAAAAAAAAAACTCCTCCGCGGTGGCATTTAAGTTGTTTCGCGTTACGTAACAACGCCTTAATCTCAGAACGCTACCTATATGAATGCATGTTCTACGAGCATTAAGCGAATAGAAAGTCCTCTGCATTTTTACGTTATTTCTTCCCGCTTTGTTATCAACTGAATAATTGTGAGAGCTGCAGTTGTAGCAGGAAGATGTTCTGCTTCGGACATCGATTGTAGCTTGTCCTGCGGCGCACCAGACAGTCTGGCACGGATCACATAACACAACAAACGATTTTTCCTGCGACTCCTCCTGCAAATCCAACGCTAAGAATGCTTCCAGGAAGTGGAAAGGTGTGTCATTGAAATGAAACTATTTGCATAGAAAACACGTTCAGAAAAAAACAGATTAAATGAAACTGGAGCTAATAATAATAATAATAATAGCGATGATGCAGAGAGAGAAACTGGATCTCAAGGATTGCCGCTTGATATTTAAAGTTAATAGCAACGATGGTGCAGATTGTTTCTTGGTGAGAGGGAATGTGATACAGATCTTGGCACTGTGTCGCACCTAATGATGCACTTTATTTACACATGTTTATTATATTGCGTAATCTCTTCCTTCTACGAACCAATTTAATTGCATGTTAATAAATCGAAAGATAAATTATATTCTTGAAATCTTGACCTACGACTGGATGAGAATACCGCAAAAGCAGTTGGGTTTAGAGGATGCTACGCTCCATGAAAAACTGTATTTAAAACTAGATTAGAAAATAAGGTTTACGAGAGAGCGCCTGACGATTCTTATCTTCGCATTCTCACAATAATTCGCCGACAGCGTCGTAACGCCATTACGTAACTCCGGCTGAAGTAGAACGAAAAGGCTGTATGATTAATAGTGGAACAAAGGCGAATTGTTTTTCTTGAAATCTTCCGATATTTATTTGTAATCTATTTCATTCGAGCATTCAGTAAATTTGTTCACGATGAATGGAATTTATTACTCGCTGGTAGCTTTCTTTTACAGTTATGACCTGAAATACACAATATTATATAATGTTATCTTAATGAAGAAAATAAAATTTGTAAAATCCAATGCTCAAATCGGTTTAATCTTTACAATTCAGTAAATTTATTTTATATATCTTTGAAGCTCATCTTTATATTTACTGGAAAATTTGAAGATAAAATCTTAATTTATAAACTAGTAGTTTCTTTATTTACTCAATTCGTATTTTCAACTAAATTAAGCTCTTCTTAACGATAATTTAATGAGTTTGAGTCTAATTCCAGTTAATATTACACATTTTATGTAATTAATACATAATTATCAAATTTTAATTGTTTAACATTGCCAAACTTTTCAACTTTCATTGAAAGTTTTTATTAGATGAGATTCAGATTAATTATAAATTTGCTGGGTTTGTTCTAATTACATTTTATGTAATTAGTACATAGTTATTAAAATTTAAAAAAGTATTATGAGTTCAATATTTTAAAACTATTGAAAAATTTCTTAATACTTTGTTATGAAACTGCAAAAAGTATCCATCTGTATTATTTAATAATATTAAAATTAAATGCACGAAAAAAATATTTAGTTTTCACTCATATTTATCTTAATTTATATTTTCCATTTGATTTAAGTTTTCTTAAAGATACTTTGATGAAATTCCATATTTGTTGGTTTTATGTAATTAGTAGTAGTAGTAGTATATTTTGAGTTAAACCTTGTCAAACTTATTAATTTTTTAAAATTGCTTATTCCTCAATCTTTTATATAAATATTAGTAAATAATAATATATAATAGTTGAGATTTAACAATTTTCGCAAAATAATGAATAAAAAATATTAATTTTTTCATCAATCATATTAAAACATTACATATTTCACATATTTTGATAAAATATATTTACGTAATAATAATTTTACTATTAATGATTGATATATCAATAGTTTAATTATAATCGAACTTATATAATTCTTCTATGATTTTGTCAAAATATATTTGAAAATATATCACAAAAAAAGTTATTTTTGATGTAAATTTATGAATAAAAACTAATTTATAAATTTGTAAAATTTATACATAACATTAATGATTGCGTCCCAAGTTTTTTTAATTACGTAATACTAATTAATAATATTAATTTCGCATTATTGTTGATTTTTATCGAAATTAGTGAAAAGGGTGAATCAATAAGTTTTACATAAACATAATTAATTTTATTTTTTCTTGGATATAATTTATATAAAATAAAATAATTTTAGAACTTCGTAAAAAAGTGTTGTTTTATGCTGAAATTGTAGTTTTTTTTAATATAAAATTGAAAATTACAAAATATTAAGCTATAATAAAAGGTATATATTTATGATATAAATTTGCGTGAGAATAAGTACGTTAAAATGAATATTCTTCGTTGAAAACACACCTTATCTCATGTAATATGTAATTTATTTAATTAAAAACTTGGTATTAAAGTAATAATTTAACATCATCGTATTTTAATTGAATCACGCGTACGAAAGCAAAACGTTTCCAATAAACCCGCATATACTTGTATAAAGTTCAGCATTTCCAAACAACAGGTATATTTTCATTAAACTGAAGATGATTAAACGGTGTAATAAAAACGAATTGCAGATATTTAGTTGCGTTTACATATTTCCATCCGGTTCGTTTCGCAAATTATATTTCTTTTTGCGTCCGCACAAATAAAGCGGAAATCCGTCCGGTCCCATCCATTTATTATCCAGAGCTTTGGTATTATTTTGCATACACATGCTAACTATATTTTTCTGTTCGCGGAAGCTGCGTACGATTCATCCATGCGTCCATCCATCCATGGGCGTACGCCTGACTCTGAGAATCCGTTAGGAATTTTTGTTGCATCGCCATTATTAGCATCGCGAAGAACACCGCAGGAGATCCCACTAAGTGTGTCATCATACATGTAGGTGTGGAAAATTGCAACATTTTCTTGCACCGCAAATTAGTTCCTCCTCCGCCATTGCATTCGATTACCACCTTCGCCTTCTATTAGGAACCAAAGTGCTTCGTGTAATAATCATCATTATCCTGCTCGGTCCTTAATCTAAGTAATATGCATTCGTTTTACGAAAGAATTTGTACGCAATGGTAGTTCTACCCTTGGTTGGTTCTACCTATTATTCTTGGCTCAAAGGATTTTTATAGAAACCAGTATTTTTCAAATATTCTACCTTATTAACTTTAGTCCTTTAATAGTGTATTATCAGATTATGTTTGTTAACCGAATATGTTCGTTATCCTAATATGAACGTTATCTGAATTAGTACGTAAACCGAATATGTTCGTTGTCCGAATTATGTCCGTTATCCGAATAAGTGCATCAACCAAATATGTTCGTTATCAGAAAAAGTTCGTTAAACCAATATGTGTGTTGTCCAAACCGAACAATATTTCTTTGAAGTCCGAATTGTTCAGTTAGCAATTATGTAATCAAAAAATATTGAAATAAATATCTAACTACATATTGGATAAGCAAAGAAAATATTTGTTTTCCGACTACTATTTACTGAAGCAATGATTCGAATATTTCAATTACAAAACGCACAGGCCGTAATTACAACTTTGTCAGATCTGTTAATCAAATGGCGTACTTAATTGGATTTCGGAGCAGCGGAGGTGTGCAACGTCTTTGATCTAGAGCTTGAAACCCTTCGTAGAATATCAATGATAATTAAGATCCGCCGGCGAGTAGATCAAAACCGAAATGCGCATTGCAATAAACCGCAGGTTAATTGTCAGGTGGTTGCTCGAAACATCGTTATGGAAGAGACGAGAGAAGAGCGCGCGCGACCTCAGCATTCAGGCTCCGCATTCTCCGGTTGATTGATTTAGATACTGAAATATTTTGATGATCTTTGAAATCCTCTGAATACCGACTCTCGGACATCATAATTCTTCGGACTTTCCCTTAACTACGACAACGACGATGAGCATGAAGACGATGAGAACGCTTGCAGCGAGAGCGTAATTAATCTTTCATAAACACAATTAAACTCAACCTCGCCATTATTTAAACGTTATTAATTAGTTTAATTAGATCAAGCAATTACCTGGCCTTAATTAAAGCTGAGCTACTTTTGTGTGCGTCGTCTGTCACAAGCCTGGAGAATAAATGAAACGAGCTACGGTCTTCTACTATTTTTTATATCGTTGTCTGGTTAGTCTCAGATGCAATATTTTACTGGTGTCGTTTATATTTTCAGAAAGTAATAAATGTTTTATCTTCAGCTGCTCTTTGTTATTCTCATAAGTACCTTTACGAGAAACGACCTACACTTGCCATTACAATTCTATCGTAAAATTATTTTTGTATGGTAAACAAAAGTAATGTGCTATGATTAAAATGTAAACTATTAACGCGTAATTAGTTAATTTTTTTTAATCTTTTAATTTTATACGTGTTAGTTTAGTAAAGTTAGGAAAATTAAGATCAAATTACTCAACAATTAATTCAACATTCAATATTTTTGAATTTTAAAATGTAACATATTTATTAAATAGGGGTTATGTTAGGTTAGGAGTTATGTTAGGTTAGATTCTTTTTAGCTTAAATAAATTAAAATTACCTTATGTGAAATTATTCAAGTAACTTAAAGTAGAATTAATTATTTATATGTTATTTATAAACTTGAAGGTTAGGTTAGCTTTAGTTGTTTTAGACTAAGTTATATTAAATTATACTGATAACATAAAGTTCCAATTAAATTATTTCGATAATCAAAATCAAATTAAAAGTTAGGTTACATTATTTTTGGATTAAACAGATTAAAGTAAGGTTATGTGAAATTATTTAAGTTATATTAAATTATACTGATAATATAAAGTTCCAATTAAATTATTTCGATAATCAAAATCGAGTTAAAAGTTAGGTTAGATTATTTTTGGATTAAACAGATTAAAGTAAGGTTATGTGAAATTATTTAAGTAACCTAAAGTAGATTTTATTATTTCGATAATAATATGGTTATATTATTCAAGATTTTTAAACTTGGAGGTTTGGTTATATAAATATGGTTCAGTTAAATAAGGTTGTTTTGGGCTAGGTTCTGTTAAATTATGCTTATAACATAAAGTTTCGATTAAATTAATTCGATAATAAAAACGCAGTTATATAACATTTAAAGTATGTAAACTTATTCATTTTTCATGTTCAGTATAGATTGGTTACTTCACTTCAGTTTGTTTTGAATCAGGTTATTTTAGGTTAGATTATTTTTGGTTTAAATAGATTAAAGCTAGGTTATGTCAAATTAATCAGATTATCTTAACTTTTAGTTTCATTTTTTGAATAATAGAAATGAAAAAAATATATATATACGTAATAATGTTACTTATTTAGTAAAGATTGCATAAGTTTACTTTGATTTAGGTTATCATAAGAAACATTTTAGTAAATTTTCTAGTAATTTTCCGGAATGTGATAAAATCGGACAACTATTACAAAAGATATATATGTTCGGATTACATACACATGTTCAGACAACGTACACTGTGCAATGCATTTTATAATCAAATGCTAATTTAGTGAATATATTCATTTCTAATAAATAAACCAAGATTTTGGATATTTTATAAATCTTGTAAGATTATAAACTGAAATTTGCAAATTAAGCGTAACACAATTAAAAAAAAACCTTCAATATAACAAAACTAGAATGTTTTATTATTCTTGAAATGAATTGAAGCACCTTAAAAGATTATTCAAATGAAGAAATTAGCCTTCAAATGCGTTATTCCTCATGGCTCATGCATCGTAAAAAGGGAAAGCCAATTTTGGATGTTG
This sequence comes from Nicrophorus investigator, assembly GCA_963457615.1. Taxonomy (NCBI): domain Eukaryota; kingdom Metazoa; phylum Arthropoda; class Insecta; order Coleoptera; family Silphidae; genus Nicrophorus; species Nicrophorus investigator. Next base: position 14,495,400 of record OY735144.1, read on the forward strand.
CCATCCATCTAAGGAGATGAGCAATTTACTAATCACGTTTATGCAAAATGTTGCATTTAATTGCAACATCTCTCAACCAATTGCTCGTAGTCATGTATACTTTTTTTTACAGTTCGGAATGAATAATTTATGCTCGCTCCAAAAATTGCATTACCATTCCGAGTTTACTTTTAATTACTTCTGCTAAACAATTTACTTATATTCTCCTTTTCCGGCTAGATAAAGATCTACATCCCCGTTTCTTAACCTATTGGGTTGCATTAAATGTTTAATGACAGCTGTCACCTTACGTCAAATTTATGCTATAAAAAATTGGATCAAAGTGCAATTACAAAAAATGTAAATGAAAAATGAAAGAAAAATGAGTAGAGATATCATGAAAACATGCAAGATCCAAAGCAAAAAGGATAGTTTATATAAAGGTATAAAATTCTCTTTCAGAATGTCACTTTCTAAATGCAAAATGACAGCTGTCACTTTACGTTAAAATTTTAGGTTATAAATAATTCGGATACAGTATAATTACTAAAAAGTAGATAAACGCTGATTTACAACATTCATGAAAGAAGAATGATTTGCAGTGAAAACTTTGCAACATCTGAAGCAAATAGGATGGTTTGTATAAAGGCTATTCGATATCGATACGATTCATACTGTCATTTTTCATTTTGAGGGTGATATTTTAAAATAAAGATTAAAATGTCACTTTAAAAATGCAAAATGACAGCTGTCACCTAACGTCAAAAAAATTATGTTATGTATCATTGGGATATAGTACAAATGCTGTCACTTTACTTCACCATTTTATTTTATAAATAATTGAGACACAGTACAAATATAAAAAAAAAGTATATAGATTCATTCAAAATGTCACTTTAAAAATGTCAAATGACAGCAGTCAACATCCGAAGAAAAAGGATGGTTCGTATAACGATTTCGATACGATTCGCACGCACAACTCACTTTCAAAATGTCAAATGACAGCTGTCACCTTACGTTAAACAAATTACATTATAAACAATTGGGACAAAATACAATTACAAAGAGGTAGATAAACGCTGAACAATTACATTCATGAAAGAAAAATGCATGGAAATGCAATGCATGGTTTGTATAAACATTTCGATACTATTCACACGTACAACTCACTTTCAAAATGTCAAATGACAGCTGTCACATAATGTCAAACATATTATTTAAAGTACAATTACATAAAGGTAGATAAACTCTGATCTACAACATTCTTAAAAGAAAAATGTGTAAAGATACATTATAAATATTGCAACATCAAAAGCAAAAAATAAAATTTGTCAGTTTAAAAATGTCAAATTACAGCAGTCAACATCCGAAAAAAAACGATTTCTATACGATTCACACGTGCAATTCACTTTCAAATGTCAAATGACAGCTGTCACTTTACATCAAACAAATTATATTATAAACAATTGGGATAAAGTACACCTACAAAGAGGTAGAGAAACGCTGAACTATAACATTTATGAAAGAAAAATGCGTGGAAATGCAGTAAAAACGTTGCAACATCCGAAGTAAAAAGTTTGTATAAAGAATTCAATACGATTCACGCGTGCAATTCACTTTCAAAATGTCGCTTCTAATTAGGTAATATCATTTTACAAAACGTAATAACTTTCGATTGCGGCTTTCGTGCTGGACATGCCTATTATTAAATGCATCGCGTTTCATGTTGAGGAAGTCTTCACCAATTAAAAAAAAGATAACTCGTACTATTTTTATTTTGTAGTGAATGCATATTATAGAAACCTCATAATTATTTCCATTGGTTGAAGAGATCAAATGACTTAGTTTAATTGTTTTCCTTAAGAACAAAATTAATCCGGAAAAGTTATAAAGATTACGTTTATTCTTATTGAAAACAGTGATCGGTAACTAGTGGCTCCGGAGCCGTACACGGCTTTGTTAATGATAAATTTGCGGCTCACTTAGCTCAAGAAAAAATATTTTCCTAGCAAAAATATTAAAAAATGGCTCTTTGCTATTAAAAATGGCTCTTTACTTCAAAGACGTTGCCGACCCCTGATATAACGTAGTAAAACCCCTAATGTAAACAGAGATGAAATTTCAGTTTAGTTTTTCAGTGTTTTATTTAAGAAGAAAATAATCCATCCAAACTTAATAAAACGGAACAAAAAAAAATCTTAATATAATTTTAGGGTGAATAACACTATGTATGAAAACTGTAATAATTTGTGTCTACTACTGTTTCATTTCAATTTGAATTAGAAAATTATTGTCGAGAGTTTGTTAAGCATTCACGTGATTTGCTCATGTACATGCAATGCACTTTCAAACTGTCGCTTCCAATTATGTCATGTATCAATTTCCGAAACGCTGGGTTCACAATAACTTTCGATTGCCGGCGCGCTTTCGTGTGACATGGATCTGCCGTGTCAGCCTGTTATTAAATGCGTCCATGTTTCATCATTCCACGTCAACCATTATATAATTCAATAATTCAGTAAATAGGCAATAGTCAAGAGACAACGCACGTTTGCAATCGGTTTCCGTTTGTCGCATCGACCTTCGTTTTTAATTATATTTTTTTTGTTACCTTCTGTTCTTCGCAAATTATTAACATATTAAATCCATACAATAAATTTAATAACTTATTACTTAATTAATAATAATATATTTTAAAATTGAAAACTTAATACATGAACTTCTTGTTTTAATTTTATTTACATTTTTTTGTTGTTAAATCAAAAAGGTAAAAAATTATAAATATGTAAAAAAATTATAATTAATTAACAAATAAAATTTTTAAATTACATTTTTGACAACATTAATTTTGGTTAAAAATTCAATTAAATAATAATTGGTTTAAACTTTCGTAATTTCTAATAGAAGATTGTCTAATTATTACTTAACAATTGTGTATTTAACAATAGTTTAATGTTTTTAGAAAAAAAAATAGTTAAAAATATCAAATTTTTAAAAAATATTTAAAAACTTAGAATTCTAATAAATCTATACTTTCCATATATATTTTTAACAAATTGCTATTATTAATATATTACTAAGTTTTGATTTTTATAAAAAATAAATATTTACAAACTTTCTAAATCCAGTATAAGCTACGAGATTTATTTTTAAAACGATAATAATATTTTTTATTGTAATATATTTACATACTTAAATAAATAAAAATATAATACTTCAAAATTAAATTAAATAATTATAATTATATTTCTTTTAAAAACCGAATATTTTTTGGACAAATTTAAAGTGAAGATTCTTAGAGCTAAAAAAATAATTTTAATTTTCTTCTCCTTTCATTAAATAACAGCAATACCTCAAAAAGTGCGGACTAATTGATAACGCGTTAGTCGAATTCGCGTAAGTCGGGATACACATAATCGTAGAGTCCGTACGAAACGTGTGAATTCAATCGAAAATCAAGAACCGCATAACTTACACTTCGCGTTAGTCGGAGTATTATTGTAAAAACAAATAATAAATAATTTTGTGTAATATAAAACCGCACTGTGCGAGGTATTTTTGAACAAATAAAAACAAAAATATTTTTAGTTTTACTGAACAAATTATAAATTTTTAGAGATTTTCTTTTTCTCGCAACTTTCTAATCCCCATAAAAAAAGATATAATCTAAATTAATATCTAACAATGTCAGTTTTCTACCAAACAATCTCTCATTTATAAATTTTGTAGCAAAAGTTCCCAAACTTTTAGAAAACCATTTTATTACGCGGCATTGTTTTTTTTTAAAGTTTTTTTGATGAATCTTCGATTTTCGTTATACACTTCAAATATATTTCGCAATTTTCCTGTCTTGTTTGTATAAATTTAATGAATTAAAATTCGTGTCTAACAATTATGTGAACTTCTTCACTAAGTTCAGTAAGTCTTGTTAGTATTTTCTTGACAACTAACTTAGCTATGCAGAAGAAGTTATTTCTGTTGCAAAAAAACACTTTTCAAATAAACCGTTACAGTTTTGATTTTATGAAGTTAACGGCATTGTCAAAAAAAATGTTGCAGTGAGTCCATGACAGATTACATTTATTTATTCTTTACTGTTACCAAATCTTATGTATGAATTTTATAAATCTTAGAAAATATAAATTCAAGTTCTTGTAGCAACCCACAGTTTGAGAATCACAAATTTATTGCAATTTCTAGTCAAGTTTTTGAAAATAAAATTATATTTCAATAAGAGATTTTATACCATATAAAAATTAAATAATATAAAATATCGAATAATGGATAATTATATAATTCACAAAATGTATTTTAGTTTTAATCGAAATTGGAATTAATGAATTTTTTTAAATAAAAAATTGTATTAAAAATTTAAATAAAAATTACATATTAATTCTAGTTATAAATAACATTTTGTTATAAGTACAAAATTTATTTCCTTAAAATGTTGTAACAAATTATTAATAATTATACATTACAAAAATTTATAACTTGCAGCAACCCACAGTTTGAGAATCACAGATTTGTAGCACTTCTACCCAAATTTTGAAAGAAATATAATATTTCAATAAGAGATTTTATACCAGAATAGAAATTATTTACAAAATTTAGTTTGATTTATTTTAGTTTTAGTCGAAATTGTAATTAATGCATTTGTTTAAATAAAAAAATGTATCTAAAATTTAAATAAATATTAAATAAAATAAAATCAGTAAATTCTAGGTATAAATAACAATTTGTTATAAGTAAAAATTTATTTTCTTAAAATGTTGTACCAATTATTAATAATAATACATTACAAAAACTTATAACAAAAATATTTAAAAAAAAAACTAATAAAATAATTTTTGCTTTAGTCGTTCATAATCGAAAAGTAATTTTCCTATAACACGTATAATTTTTGATGTTGTGTGAGACCGAGTTACATGAAATTTTAAGTGGCATGTTGGATTAAACTATTTTGAAAGTTGTCGTGTTATACGATTTAAATTTATCTTATCGTGTTAGATCATGTTATAGGTTACTGTACTATAGGAGCATTACATATAAAAGATTCATTAAAACTTAATAATTCATGTCGAGTGCAGGCTGAAAAATTTTGAAAGTGAAAATTTCTCAGATTTTTTTTTTCACAATTTTTTTTCTGAAAGTTAATTCCTTTTGCATCCTTAAAAGGTTAGTTGTATTCATTCATTTATTTACTATAGAAGCATTACATATAAAAGGTTCATCAAAAGTTAATAATTCATGTCGTGTGCAGGCTGAAAAATGTTGAAACCGAAAATTTTTCTCAACTTTTTTTATCAAAGTTAATTCCCTTTGCATACTTAAAAACTAATGCCATAACCTTGTGTTGTTTTAAAAAAATGTTCAACTACCCTCGTATATAAATACAGATGATGATTAAAAAGTTTATGTTAAAAATTTTAGATTTATTATTAGCGTATTATTTCTAAATATATTAATCTTTGTTAAAATTAAAGAAAAAACGATTTCCTGCATGTATACACACATACACTTTTTCGTTAGTTGCATTCATTCATTTATTTATTAGCAGTTTAATAAATGGTCAAGCATTAATACACGGATTGCGCACGCGAAGGTTATAAATCGCGCGAGACCGGGGGGATTAATGCCGGCACTATTTGTTAAAGGTATCTTATTTAATATGTTAATATATCCAGATGTATAAAGTGTGTTATGGATTGGATCATAAGTTTAAGTATTTGCGGTGTGTAGGACGATTGTTATGCGACTGTGCCTTGGGTTTATACACATATATAAAATACATACAGCACCACTCTCACTCTTGGCGCACCTTTTAAGGAGCTGCTCGTTTCTTGGACTCTAACCAACCTCGCTTCGACAGCTCCAGATCTCAAGAAAACGCCAACGCTCAGCGACAATTTGGTAAACCATTGTCTCACAAATCAATTTAAAAAAAATTAAACAATTAGTCTGAATTATAATTGAAGACTCAAGAAACTTTCCTTATTTTCTTCTTATTTTCTTATTATTATTATTATTAAACGGCGGCTGTTCAATCTCGTTACCTGTTCACGTCCACTCTGATCCCACCGGACATGTGGGAAAATGTAGTAAGCCTTTAATTAGTTGCAGCAGTCGTCAATTAATAATTTGCGATGGAAAAAATGAAGTTTCCTGAACGTGGTAGAAAGTGGTCAATCGAATCGAATATCAACTGCGTTTAGAAAGTTGTTGAAATAACTTTGTTTTATTGAATTTTATATAAATGCGAGTGATAAATAAACGCTAGGGAGAGAGAGATGGTCTAGTTTGGATAATCGAATCGCAACTTTGTTTCGATGGACACAATGGACGTTTCCGTGGATGGTTGTTTGTATGAATTACAACTAGGATGATGACGATAATGTCGGTTGCAGTTCCGCTACGGTGATGGAATTAAATGGATCTGCATCGAAGTTGCATATCATTTTGTCCCAATTTTCCATCGACACAATTAATTATATTATTTTTTTAAACTACAACTAAAGTTTTAGAAATATTACCTCATCATTATTTTTTTTTATTAAGTCTTGTTATGCGATTGTTACATAGTACATAAATCTACAAAATCTACAAAAGTATTGTATTAAATTATTATCTTAACACCTCACTCAATAAGTTTGTAGGATGGCATATAGATGGCGCTTTTATCAACAAATCCATATGATTTTTATGAAATATCAACTAGTTACACTGAAGTTGCATATCATTTTGTCACAATTTTCCATTGACACAATTAATTAGATTATTTTTTTAAACTCATCGTTAACTCTATTCAAATTCATTTACTTCTTACTACAACTAAGGTTTTAGAAATTTTACCTCATCATTATTTTTTTTATTAAGTCTTTTAAAGTACATAAATCTGCAAAATAGTTTTTTTGTAATCTTTTTATATATAAATTATTAACTTAACACCCCACTCAATAAGTTTAAAGGATGACATATAGATGGCGCTTCTATCGACAAACCCATATGATTTTTATTAAGTACCAACCTTTAGACGACGCCTGTCAAAATTTCATGTCAATCTAACGTTTAGTGCACAAGTTACAGAGGTTTTAGTGACGTTACTTTTGTAATTTTCAAAACAATGAAAAAAATCCAAATCCCATAACACTTATCAAGCGCTATTTTTTCCCAATCAAAAAGCAATGTTTTATCAACAAATTTATGAAATTCTGATTATATAAGATCTATTGATCTGTCAATATGTCAATGTGTTTATATTGGAAGATTGCCGATGGGAAATCATTCCGTTCAGTATATTTTTTGTTAACAAATATTTTTCTTTCACAAATATTTGTTTATTTCCGGAATGTGGCAGATTAAAAATAATACAAAAAAAAAGGTTTATATGGAATTATTACTAGGAAGCAAATTATTTTTATATATAAGATCAAAATGAAATCTGTAACAAACAAATATGAAATTAGTAAAGAAAAAAGTTAAAAAATCTTCACTTTTGAAGCGAATATTGAAATTAACTATAATTATAAATTAGTACTCTAATTGTTAATCATAATTTACCATTAAAATTCTTTTTTTTTTTGTTAAATCCAACTGATTTTTAATAATAAAGAAAAATCGTTAAGAAACTTTATTTTTTTTAGACGCAATTAATTATATTTGTTTTAAACTCAATTAAAATTTATTTATTTCATACAACAATTAAGGTTTTAAAAATATTATCTCATCATTATTTTTAATTAAGTCTTTTATAATACATAAATCTGCAGAATCGTTTTATTTTTATAATTTCTTTGTAGATAAATTATTAAATTATGTAAGTTTTATTGATGTGTCAAATGACAGTAAACTAAGTTTATATGGAATTATTAGTAGAAAAACAAATTATTTGCATATATAAGATCAAAATGAAATCTATAACATACAAATACGAATCTTGTAAAGAAAAAAATCTTCATTTTTGAAGCGATTATTAAAATTAACTGTAATAATTTGCCATTAAAATGTGTCCTTGTTATTGATTCTAACTGATGTTCAATAATTAAAAAAAATAAATTAAACAATTACTTATTATATTATTATCTGGTTACTATAAAAAAAAACAGAATTATCTCTAGGAAATAAATTACTTATTTTTATAAGGTGAAAATTAAACTTGTCCAGTCCTATGATTCCATTTATAGGATTCAATCGAACGTTTTATTACTTAGGAAAAACCGTTAAGAAACTTCCTTTTCACAAAGCTTAGAGAGGAATACAATTATTATCCTTATTAGATATTATTATAAATAATTGTAAATTAAGTATAAAAATGAAAATTGTTAAAAATAATAGACAAAATGTATTGCTTATTTATTTATATGTAGATAACATACAAAGTCCATTCACCTATATATAAATAAATAATATTATGTAAAGATAATACAGGAATAGAATAATAAAATAAATAATAAAGAGAACCATTTATTAAAGGGAATGTAGATATTCGAAAATAGTGAAAGCCGGAAACTTTACCACTCCGCAATATTCAACTTTGGAATTACAGAGAAGGTATAATAAATTGTAATAATGACAATTTTTATTATTGTTAAGTGCGGGTCTATGATAATTGATAAAGATTACAGAGGAGTAGACTATTAGTGGTCTAAAAGTCATTTTATACATTTTAACACCTAAAATTAAATTAAACTTTAATCATTGACAAACCATAGTCAGAGACTTGAAATGTCTTTTCCTGGATTTCATCTTGCACATAATTTGTTTTATGGATCAATTAAAATTTAGTTAAAGGTCAAATATGACACGTAGACATTTATAAGTCCAGGATAACCTTTGGAGACAACGTTGATAGTCATTACAGGTGAATAGAAATATAGAGCTTAGATTTTGATGAAAATATTGCAGAAAATTTCAATTAAAACGATTGAGTCTAAGACTATGTTATAAACCATAGAAGTTGGGATCGAAAATGTAGTGATCAATATTATATAAGTCGTAGCAGAAAATATTAAACAATAAAGGTGATAGATGAGGAGCCCTGGGGAATACCCCAAATGGGAAAAAAAATTGCAAAATGTGTCTTGAATTCTAAGACAATTATTGAGGTAAAAATTATTTTAAATCTATATGAAAAAAAAATATAAAATTGTTTCCATTAATAATAATTTTCAACAATTTGACTATATAATTCTGAAGAACTGTAAATATCATAGCAGCTTATTGGAAAGATTATTTTATAAATGATTATTGAGAAATTTTATAAAATGTGTGGACTTGATATAACTTATTTTTCAATAGAAGACATGCCTTTATGAAATCATAAAAAAAATCAATCAGTTAGATGGGCGAAAAAAATCTAAAAATTCAAATAATTACTTAGAATCTAATTATGATGTAATTATTTTAATAATATACTAAAAGTATTGAATACATACAAAGGTTTATTGACAGCTGTTATTTTTAACTAGTAATTATTATATATATATATAAAATTTCTTATTATATAATACGTGATCTATTAATAAAATCAATATTTTACAAATAAAGTGAATAATTAAATCATTAAATAAAAATAAATTAATTTATAAAAAAGTAATTTAGACCGAAAGCTTCTTGTATACCTAGCATGTCAAATGTGCGGCCCGCGGGCCTTATGCAGCCCAAATCAAATATTTATATAGATAATTCAAAAATCGAACAAGAAAAAACACATTAATTATATTGTTGCTCTTGTTTTTTAATTGATTCAATTGAAATTTTTAATCATAAAAAAGTTTATTTAATTTTTATTCGATTGTTAGATAAAAAAATCGGTAAAATAAGAAGGTACTGATTATATAAACTATAAAAAATAGCATTTTCAGTTTATTGCTGATCTTTGATCACCTATTTTTTATTATAAATAGAATCATTTCGTAACAAAAAATATTCTTAGTCTAAATTCTTCAGTACATGAAAAATAATACAAAAATTGTTAAATCTGGAAAGAAATTTATTTTTACTTACATATTTGAATATCAAAATGTCAAATGTAATTATCATATATCTTATTATTTAACTATATAAAAGATGAAAATACTATATTTTTAGTTCATTACGATTTTGAATTAAATTATTTTTTTTTTAAGAAATTACATTTTTAGGAGATGAAAAAGTATCGTAAACTGAGGTCTATCTATAGACAAAAGCAATAGATCTGACCCTGAAGAGGATAAAAAAATTAAAGATTTTACATATAAACTTGTTTATATGGCTTGTATTAATCCAAAAATAATAGAAAAATTGGTAAATGTAATAATTTTGTACCAATTATATAAAGCATAAAAATACTACATTTTTAGTTTATTGAAGTTTGACCATATATTTTTTATTATAAATAAAATCATTTTGTAACAAAATATATTCTTAGTCTAAAAGTCTCATGCAAAATAATATAAAAATCTTTAAATCTTGAATGACATTTATTTTTGCTTACATATTTGAAATCTTAAATGAAATTTGTATTTATTTAAATATACATTTTTTTAAGGAAATGGTCTCATCAGTTATTTTTATTAATTCATTAATTTAACAGACAATATTTTTGGTGTAAAAATTTCTGTATATACAAAATATTGGAAAAATCGTTAAATCTGGAATTAAATTTATATTTATTTAGATATATCTAATAATTATGCTTTAATTATGTAATAGATGAAAATACTACATTTTAAAGAAATTATCTGATTATAAGCAATGAAACAGATTAATTTATAAATGAAAAAATATCGTAAACTGAGGGATATCTGTATATAAAAGCAATAGATCAGCAGCAACAGATTGTAAAAATGGTAAAAGTAACATTATCCACACGTCCTTGGGGTAGGATTCCTTGCATCAAAGCACTATCATTTTCGCTATGATTCGCAAAGGACGGGCTGCAAGATCGCCGCCCGAGGGGAATTCCCTTCGTTGTGGAATTAATGAAGCTATTTGCATTTGGGCACGGTCCGAGGACGAAAAAGAGAACTTGCAAAAAAAAAACAAGAATCAGTGCATGTGAAAATGCGTGTGCGACACACGTTAAACGTCGTGTTTATGCATTAACTCATGTTGTCAAGATCATTAAGATGAAGTTGCTCTAATACCAATGATAACGCAAGAAACAGCCGGAAGCATAACGAACCACAATTAAGTACATTTCCCTTGTAATTTTGTCTTTGTATTTTTTTGTCTTATGCAACATCCTCTTTAACGCTCCGTTACTTTGCGTAGAATCCCAATTAATTATTTGCAAATTCTTGCCTCGACGCAATTATTTCTGGGATTTGCCCAACCTTAATCGGTACTTATTTCTCATGAATCAAAGCTTATGTGTTTAAGACTATTGTTAATAATACTTTTTTTGTTCCAGTCGTGGTCTGAATCAGTGGACGCAGAGTTCGTCCCACAAGTATCAGCAACTTGTAAAGCTGGTCACATGAGCATTAGGGTTGCTTTCAACTCCAGCTTTTACGGAGCAGTTCACGCGAGGGATTTCCGAACACCAGCATGCATGACCCACGGGGATGGCGGAAAGATGGTCAACCTTGACATCAACCTTCTTGCAGTCAAAGCAACACCGGACTTCTGCGGTCTGCACATCAATAACGTAAGCACCAAAAACACTCCCACATTTCTGCACGAACTCGAATTCAAATATATTCAGCATAGTTTAAACCCATTGTTCGAGGCTTCTCTTAGGAGCCGGACATGGTCAACATACTCAAACGAGCTTAGGTATTACACCAACCTTAAACCTAACAGTAAACTAACCGTTTCCGCGTGCATCTGAATATTAGCGTAAACCACGCGATCTGCAAACAAGCGAATTAATTAAGGGCCAATTACCGCTCTCCATTCCAGTTATAATGCTATAACTTTTCCCATTTTAATTATACAGAGGGAGGCAAAAAATAATTTCCATTACGGTTAATTCCGCTCAGCAAGAAAAAAAAAGATCTTAACGGTGGATATACCTACGAACACGAACTCATCTTATCATAACTAATGATATTATTATTACACATAACACCAACATTATCTAAGAGAATAAGAAAGGCAATTCTTGTGCAGCCGCCGCAAGAAAATCTGTGCCATTGCTAGCCTCGTTACGCAATGTATTTCGATTTCCTAATTCCACCAACTTATTTTATTCCCCACGCGTTTTTCTATATATCAACCCAATAACATTGTTCATTGCATTAACATTTTCCACTTCCTTTTTTTTTTCTTTTTTTTTTTTTGTTCGTCCACTGTTGAATTCTCTTGCAAAACGGACTCTCACGCAGTTAGCACCTTTTATAGAGCTCGGAACCTTGTAAATACCTACCAGTTTCTATAGTCATTACATTGAGTCACTTTTCGTGCGCTCGATGAAACTCAAATCGGCTAATATTTCGAAATAATACCGCATTCTGAAAGATCTTCTTTTGAAATGAAAACACAAAAAATGTAGGCTAAATTCTGGTAAAACATTTAAATCCAAACGTTTTTAATTTTTCTCTGTGGATTATTAAAATTTATATAACACTTAGTAATTAGTTAGCTATTAATATTTCGAAATAATCCTGCATTCTGAAAGATTTTCTTTTGAAATGAAGACACAAAAAATATTGGATAAATTCAGGTAAAACATTCAAATCCAACAATTTTTTATTTTATTTTTTAGATTATTAATATTTATATAACACTTAGTAATTAGTTAGCTATTAATATTTCGAAATAATCCCGCATTCTGAAAAATCTTCTTTTGGAATGAAGACACAAAAAATGTTGGGTAAATTCAGGTAAAACATTCGAATCTAAAGATTTTTTAGTTTACTCTGTAGATTATTAATATTTATATAACACTTGGTAATTATTTAGCTATTAATATTTCGAAATAATCCCGCATTCCAAAAGATTTTCTTTTGAAATGAAGACACAAAAAATGTTGGATAAATTCAGGTTCAACAATTTTTTATTTTATTTTTTAGATTATTAATATTTATATAACACTTGGTAATTAGTTAGCTATTAATATTTCGAAATAATCCCGCATTCTCAAAGATTTTCTTTTGAAATGAAGACACAAAAAATGTTGGGTAATTTCAGGTAAAACATTCGAATCTAAAGATTTTTTAGTTTACTCTGTAGTTTATTAATTTTTATATAACACTTGGTAATTAGTTAGCTATTAATACTTCGAAATAATCCTGCATTCTGAAAGATTTTCTTTTGAAATGAAGACACAAAAAATGTTGGATAAATTCTGGTAAAACATTTAAATCCAAACGTTTTTAATTTTTCTCTGTGGATTATTAAAATTTATATAACATTTAGTAATTAGTTAGCTATTAATATTTCGAAATAATCCCGAATTCCGACAGTTTTTCTTTTGAAATGAAGACACAAAAAATGTGTAAATTCATGTAAAATATTCGAATCTAAAGATTTTTAATTTTACTCTGTAGTTTATTAATTTTTATATAACACTTGGTAATTAGTTAGCTATTAATATTTCGAAATAATCCTGCATTCTGAAAGATTTTCTTTTGAAATGAAGACACAAAAAATGTTGGATAAATTCAGGTAAAACATTCAAATCCAACAATTTTTTATTTTATTCTATAGATTATTAATATTTATATAACACTTGGTTATTAATATTTCGAAATGATCCCGCATTCTGAAAGATCTTCTTTTGAAATGAAGACACAAAAAATGTAGGCTAAATTCTGGTAAAACATTTAAATCCAACCGTTTTTAATTTTTCTCTGTGGATTATTAAAATTTATATAACACTTAGTAATTAGTTAGCTATTAATATTTCGAAATAATCCTGCATTCTGAAAGATTTTCTTTTGAAATGAAGACACAAAAAATGTTGGGTAAATTCAGGTAAAACATTTGAATGTAAAGATTTTTTAGTTTACTCTGTAGATTATTAATATTTATATAACACTTGGTAATTAGTTAGCTATTAATATTTTGAAATAATCCTGCATTCTGAAAGATTTTCTTTTGAAATGAAGACACAAAAAATGTTGGATAAATTCATGTAAAATATTCGAATCTAAAGATTTTTAATTTTACTTTGTAGTTTATTAATTTTTATATAACACTTGGTAATTAGTTAGCTATTAATATTTCGAAATAATCCTGCATTTCGAAAGATTTTCTTTTGAAATGAAGACACAAAAAATGTTGGATAAATTCAGGTTCAACAATTTTTTATTTTATTTTTTAGATGATTAATTTTTATATAACACTTGGTAATTAGTTAGCTATTAATATTTCGAAATAATCCTGCATTCTGAAAGATTTTCTTTTGAAATGAAGACACAAAAAATGTTGGATAAATTCAGGTAAAACATTCAAATCCAACAATTTTTTATTTTATTCTATAGATTATTAATATTTATATAACACTTGGTTATTAATATTTCGAAATGATCCCGCATTCTGAAAGATCTTCTTTTGAAATGAAGACACAAAAAATGTAGGCTAAATTCTGGTAAAACATTTAAATCCAACCGTTTTTAATTTTTCTCTGTGGATTATTAAAATTTATATAACACTTAGTAATTAGTTAGCTATTAATATTTCGAAATAATCCTGCATTCTGAAAGATTTTCTTTTGAAATGAAGACACAAAAAATGTTGGATAAATTCAGGTTCAACAATTTTTTATTTTATTTTTTAGATGATTAATATTTATATAACACTTGGTAATTAGTTAGCTATTAATTTTTCGAAATAATCCCGCATTTCGAAAGATTTTCTTTTGAAATAAAAAATGTTGGGTAAATTATTCGAATCCAACAATTTTTTATTTTATTCTATAGATTATTAATATTTATATAACACTTGGTAATTAGTTAGGTATTAATAAGAAAGCAAAGACTTTTTTTGTAAGTATTATTGTTCATGAATTATTATTTTTTATTATAATTAGAATAATAATGTAATATCTATTCATACGATCATTTACAATTTATTACCTAATGCCACTTTTTACCATTTTAATTCGAAACTAAATTCGTATTATAACAATTTTATGCACATAAATTGTTACATGTTGCCTTTTTTTTACCTAATATTACTTTTTAAATGTAAATTCAAACATTATAAACTCATTCCAATTATGTAAGCAATTTTTTAATATAAAACTGCAAATTCTATAAAAAAAAATCAATTTTTAATAAAACAAATATTATTATTACGTAATGAATATTTATATACATTTATTGATATTATTTATATTTTTTTATATCTAAAACTACTTTTTTTAAAGTTTTAAAATTGTAGTTTTAAAAATATTATTATTATTACATGGATAATATTTAGATTTTTTTTAATATTATATCTCTATTTTTATACATAAAACTACTATATTTTTTTAAGAATTATTAAATTGAAATTCAAATATTACAGTTTTCTATTATGTAAACAAATTGCCACTATAAAATTAGAATAAACTAGAAATTACATAACAGTATAACATTTGCATGATTTCTACGTTTACTGTAGAAAATGATATTATTTATTTATATTGTCTTACTTAAACCTACTTTTTTTAAATAATTATTAAATTAGAATTAAAATATTATATTTTCATATTTTGTGAGCAAATTATCACTATAAAATTAGAATAAACTAGAAACTACATAATTGTATAATATTTTCATGATTTCAATGTTTAATATAAGAATTATGTTATTGGAAATATTTAGAAACTTTAATTATTATAATTTCTTTACATTTTCTTACCTAAATCTACTTTTTTTTATACAATTATAAAAATTAAAATTCTAATAGTATTTTTTCCTATTATTTAAGTAAAATGTCTCTAAAAAATTTGAATAAATTAGAAACTACATAATTGTATAATATTATCATGAATTCAATGTTTAATATAAAAATTATGTTATTACATGGTAAATATTTAGAAACATTCTTTAATAACAACATAGTAAAAATGTACCAACAAGAAAATACAAAAACCCAGCAGAAACAAAAAAAAATATGAAAAAATAAAAAAAGTCTTGTCTTCTTTTACTAAAAACAGAAGAATTGTTAGTGTTTCGAAAGCAAAAGGAGTAAACCAGATATTTGTTCGTGAATTTTCCCAACCAATTAATCCAACACAGTTTTTTGTTAATATTATTTTACCTTTCTCAAGATTATCTATAAACAAAATTCCCTTTGTATTCCTAAAAACTAATGCTAATAACCTAACATCGTTTACAAAACTTTTCAAAAACTCTTCCAAAATTTTTCAAACTTCAATTAAGAAATAAAATGTAAATAGTTTTAAAAAAATGTTACACGCAAGAAAAAAAAATGTTTGTAACTATTACATTTTCTTACGTAATAATAGTTTTAACCATATATTTAAGTCAAAAAATTTAAATATTCATTTTTTATTACACCCAAACATCATTTATAAACATCATAACTATTCCAAACGGAATGTTAATAACAAAATTGCAAACGTTGACTAACTCGTTCCAGCAAAAACCAGTCAATGCTTAATGCAATAATATTATTATTACTACATGGAAATCCTTGTAGATTTAGTTTGTAAATCTCGTAACGTCAGCGTCGCATGAAAAACCGCATAACTTATTAGTCACTAATGCAACGATAATCTACAATTCAATTAATCGATTTATACGGAGGACAATGGCGGTAAAAAATATTTTTTATTCCTTTTCCATTATTATTTATTATTTATTTGTGTTTAAGATTAACAATTAAAAGTCGAAGAAGGCCTCGAGGAATTGCTATTTAAAAATATGTTATCGCAATTATATAAGTTGAGAGTGGAAGAATACAAAGTCGAAGGAGTGTTCAGGATAGAAAAATATAGCTGTAATGCGTGTACACGTTTTGTTTAATGTTAACAATATGTGTTTGAAAGGAAGATGAAACAAGTTTTCTGAAACTATACTTAAAGCATGTAAAAACGTGAATTTATATTAATTACGTTACGAGTTATTAATTTAATAATTATATTATAGCAATTATTAATAATTAGTAATTTGTTAATTGAAATATTACCGCTGGTTTTCCCGTATTCTCGGAATTTATTAAAATTTCAAATAAAGAAATGCCTAAACAGGTTTTACGAAGAATTGTACAAATATTTAAAAAAATTGCTATATAAACGTTTGTGAATATAATACAGTATAGTAATATTATTTTCTCAAACATCCTTAAGAAATATTATTTTAACAAATTGGAAATTTTACAAAATTTATTTTTTTTATATATAGTAGAAGTAAAATAAGAAATTCTCTATTTAAAATTGATTAATATAAAAAATATCAATTTCTTGTTGAATATAAAAATATTAAGAAAATAATAATGTAATTTTTAGCGAGTTTTTTTCCGGATATAAAATCCCGGGAAATTAGCTTAGTTTTATAATCCCGATTTCCAGATGTTATTTTTAAAATCCCGGGATTGTTAGAAACAGAATATTAACTATGAGAATGTTAAAAATGTAGAAAAAAAATACCTGACAGTTTTTATAAATAATTCAGTAGATTTAGTTAACATACGAATCTTCTACGAATTATGAAATACCCTATATACTAATATATTTTTAGTAAGATTCTTTTAAGAAAATGTAATAATTGTATCTCCTTTAAAAGAAATAAAACCTGAAAAAAAGTCAGTTCAAAAAAACAAACTATATAAAATAACAGTAATTAAGAATTCTGAAACATATATACAAATAATTATTAGAATAGTTTATTTTTTATTTTTAGAACAATTATCACAGAAAAAATGCATTTAATAATTATGAGTTTCTAATAAACTTATTCGAATTATCATCTATAACATCATTTAATATTAAAATAAAAAATTTCCGGATCCCGAGAAATCCCGGGATTTTCATTCAGAGTTTGAGTTGAATCATTATTTTCGGGATTGAATAAATCTTCAGTAACAGCACTTACTACTAATTATATAATAAGGAATGAAAACTGTTTATTGTAATTCTTATGGTTCATAAATTCTGATTATTAAAAAAAAAAAACTGTTTTTTCTGTTATAATTTTAATAATAATTTAATATTTATTCAAACTTGCAAGGATTATTTATATTTTACTTTTACTTTAAAAATATCTTTTATAATAAACATCATTTTTTACACATAAATCAATCCTAGAATATAATTTCTAATAGTTTTTACTAAATAGTAAATTTCAGTAAATATTTATAATTTTATATATAAATAAGACAAATTTAATACTATTATGTAAACCAATTGTTCTATTCTAAAAATTAACGAGGAAACCAATTTTTATTCAAAATTAGGTTCAAATATTGCTTATTTAAATAAATTAAATTTGATTAATAAAAGTTAAATAAATTTATCCTTTCAATTAAATAAACTACATTTACAATTACTGTTATTTTTAATTAAAAAAAGTTGTCTGTAAGAAAGTTATATTTTATGCACTAACTTTAAAGATAATGTAACTATTTTTTTTACAGATGATGATGTCTTTTGAATTGAATTATATTTGACCAAATTTTACAACTCACAACTTACCAAATTTTGTAATTAGTAAATTAATACTAAAGTGATAGTTCACCAACTTTGAAAATATTTCTCAAAAAGTGACAGTCCACAAAAATGAAAATGTCAGTCAAAAAGTGACAGTTCAGTAATTTTAAAAATAAATGTCAAAAAGTGACAGTTCATTAATGTACGAATTTAAAAAATTATGTTTCACTATAAATCACTAATATTAGTAGATTATCCATATTACTATACACGTTACAACTTATGCTTACTACCACTTCTCTTGTAAAGTGACAGTTCTTTAATAAAAGTTATACAAAGTTGTTATTTTTTTTACTATAATTTTAACTTTAATTAAAATTACTATTATATCTATTTTATAATTTTAATCATGCTTTAAAATTTATTCAAAATTGCAATGATTATTTATATTTGCATTTTATAGCTTAATATTACTTTTACTTTGAAACATTTTTTTCTAATTATAAAATTATTTACATATAATTTCTAATAGTTCTAATAATGTTTATATATAGTAAATTTTATATATGAATAAAAAAAATTCATACTATTATGTAAAATTTTTCCATTCTAAAAAATAATTAACTGTGATTAAAAAAAATAATTAAATTTATCCGTACTCTTTTGCTTAATTATTTAAATTAAATAATCTACATTTACAATTGCTGTAATTTTGAATTAATATAATTAAAAACGATGATAGTTACGATAAAATACAATATTGATTAATAATTAAAATTTTAATCGTTATACGCAGTTTCATAATTACAATATACGTGATGTGAAATAATTAAAAAATATATTTATTTATAAATAGAAATAATTAGTTTGCAAGAGATTATTTAATACCAAAAAAAAAATTAAATATTTCATAGATTGTTGAAAAATTAACTTTCATTAATAAAAGTTTTACTCACTTATCCGTTTTTTTCTTTGCTATAATTTAAATTACAAAAATTATATTTACAATTATTTTGATTTAAAGTAATTAAAAATGAATATAAAATACAATATTGATTATTAATTAAAATTTCAATCGTTAATAAAAAATAAATTGATTTATAAATAGAAATAATTAGTTTGCAAGTGATTACTTAATACCAAAACAAAAAAATGAAATATTTCATGGATTGTTGAACAATCGGGACAAGATAAAATATTATAATTTACCGATTAAAGAATGCGATGGTTTCGTAACAAATGTTTCTACAACAACAGCAACAACTAATTGAAATTAAGACAGGCGCGGTGATTTATCACAATAATAAGAAAACATTTTTTATTTCGATTTTGTAATTTTGCAAGAGAACTATGCAGTGTTTCCAATCCGGTAACGAGTTTTTAGATCGAGGATCTATACCCGTTCAAGAGGTGTGTCCGAGTTGCTTAATCAAGTAAAACCCAACATATATCTATATATATATATTGTTTAAACCGCTTGGATGTATATAGATTTTTCGTCAGCTCGTGCTGCCTCGTTCCCTTTTACATAGGTGGTGTTATATAACGTATTTACGATTTCGCAGAGGTCGTGTCCTTATGCCGCATTAGATCTCTCCGGTTACAGTTAGACTACAGCATATTATTCAATGTTCAAATCGAAACGTTTCATGCGGCGTGAAATATTCAGCGCCAAAACGAAAAAAAAATAACGATTGATTTGTTCTGTTCCTCTTCTACTTGTTTATTTTATTTTTTTGAATGTTGTGTAATACATCTTTGTAGCAGAAGCCAATTTCCTCTTGATTAATATAATGAAGTTCATCCTTTCTAACTAAAAGGATTTAAATAAATATAAAGAAATGAGCAAAAAGTATGTAATTTCCAACTGTGCGCAATTTGCAGTCTGGACGCTATAAAAAATCTAGAGTTGGCTCATTACGAGGCTTTGGGTTTTAAAACCGTGCAGACTACAATGGCTATGGGTTATAAAGTAACTTTTATATGCGAAGATAGCAATATATTTTAATGTCGTCATTGCCAGAGTATGCGTTCGCTGTATATATGTACGTGTGTGTCAACCTTGTAACAAAACCAACGCATATTTACATGAACATGTGCAGCGTTATGTATGTAGGTACACACACTTCGAGAATGAAATATTCATGAAATTCTACTTCGTACTGTTACTCGCCCATATTTGTTTTTTGTCTTCATTCTTCAACATTATTATTACAATTTCGTTGTATTTATTCCTCCGGTTACGTAATGATGTATTCGTTCGGAAAGGGTCGGATGGATGTTTTCGTGAAAACGCAGCACGCGCAATCGCATTCTACGCAATTATGATAATAAAGTTGTAAATAACATTTCTCCATGGCATTCGAAGCTATCAGACATATTTCCAATACGATTTATGGCCGTTCCGTCCGATTTTATCCAATCTCCACCTTTTGCTCCTGCCTTCCATTCCCAATCATAACAACACGTCGATTACAATCTTTGTTATTGTCGAATTAATAGTGTTTATTAGAAAACAGTTGTACCAATTTTAAATGTCACTATTTTTTTGACAGATGTTTGGACTTTCTAATTGTATTATTTTTTTATATTTTGAAATTAGTGAATTAATCACTCTTAAACTAATTTGTCAAAAAGTGACAGTTCACCAAATTTAAAATATAAATCAAATAGTGACAGTTTAGCAATTTTAAAAATAAATGTCAAAAAGTGACAGTTCTTATATGTACGAATTTTTAAAATATGTGTGACTAAATTACTAATGTTAGGGGATAATCCTAGTTACACGCTACAACTTATTCACTTCATATTTAATTTTTGACATTTCCAATTATTTTAAATTTATATATTTGGCCTAATTAATTAATAATGTTCTCAATCAAAAAGTGATATTTTAATATACACTAACTTAAAACTTTGAAAATAATGTCTATATTTCTTGACAGATGGTAAAGCCTTTCCAATTGAATTACATTTTTATAAATCACAACCTGCTTAGTAAATGTTGTAATTATCAAATTAATATTGTATGACAGTTTACCAAATTTAAAAAATATATGTCAAAAAGTGACAGTTTAGCAATTTTAAAAATAAATGCCAAAAAGTACGTCTTTATGTTGTAAGTAACATTTTATGGACTAACTTTAAAAATAATGCCACTATATCCTTATGACAGATGTTATGACTTTTGGAATTGAATTATATTTGATCATAGTTTTCTACTTACAATTTCTCTCTTAAACTGACATTTCACCAACTTTAATAATATATTTCAAAAAGTGACAGTCTACCAACTTTCAAACGTAAGTCAAAAAGTGACAGTTTGGCAATTTAAAAAATAAATGTCAATAAGTGACAGTTCATATATGTAGGATTTTTTAAAATATGTGTCATTCCAAGTGACTAATCCATATTAGTATACACGTTAGAACTTATGCAATTCACATTTCATTTCCGAAATTCCCAATTATATTATTTTTTTTTATATTTAACCTGAGTTTCAAACTCACAATATACGTATCGAATTTTGTAATTTATGAATTAATAAAAAAAGTGATATTTTATACACTAATTTTAAAAATAATGCCACTATATTTTTATGACAGATGTTAAGACCTTTAGAATTAAATTATATTTTTATATTTCACCATAGCTTCTAACTCAGAACTTACCAAATTTTGTAATTAGTGAATTAATAGTGTTTTCTCTCGTAAACTGACAGTTCATCAACTTTAGAAATATATGTCAAAAAGTGACAATTCATAATTGTACCAATTTTAAAACCGTAAGTCATTTTATATTATTTGTCCTCGCATTTTCAATTTTATGAAATATTCATTTTTGTGACAAATTTTAGAGATATTATTTTTTTTTTAATATACGCACATTCTTTTCGTTGACAGGCGTTAGGGGAATTATTTTTTAATATACGCACATTCCAATGCGCAGTATTACTGATGCCCCCTATAGCATTTCAGGACTTTCTAATTATATTGATTTTTATTATGTACCCTTACTTTTGAACCGACAACCTGTGCATCGAATTTTATGGTTTCTTCAACAAACTTTAATAATATATGTCAAAAAAATGATAGTTGATATATTAAAAAATATTTGCAACTACAAGTAACAAACGTTTGGGTAATACCTAGATCACAATCAAATTTAGAGTTAAGAAATTATTAATATTCTCTTTCAAAAAATCATATTTCATAACCTTAAAACTTACTGACAGACGTTAAACAAAATATAATATACAAACATTCTAATGCATAGTAAAACTACATAGAATTATAGGTTTTTTCAATTATATTGAATTTGTATATGCCTTTAATTTCAAATTATTGTTTTTTTTTTTATAAAATATATTTAAAACAATGACAGTTTATTTATTTGTACCATTTATGAAAATACTCAGATGTCTACACAAATTTTAATTTTTATGTTAGGCCTGAGTTACCAACATAAACAATAATGTCACTTTTTGACAGATTTTTAGGGTTTTTTTTTAATATGCGCACATTCATATGCGCAGTACGACTGATGCCCTTTATATCGCATTTCTCGTGTAAAGTGGATACACCGTAACATTTAAGTATCACTTAAGCAAGTGTCACGTTGATTGGTCTGCATGAATACCAACCACTCGTTATTGTATGTCTTATGGTGTATTATTAGATTAAGTTGGTACACAGACATAAAATGCAATGAACTTGGCAAATATCATCTAATGCGTTTCAACCTTTACATCTCCCCGTTATCCTATTAACAAATCGCACGACACGCCACTCTATTACATTACCACGTATAACAATTTTAAGTAATCACATCGAAAACTAATTGAAAGATGAATTACATAAAATAATTTTATACAGTTAAAAAAAAACATTTGTAACTGATTTAGTTCATTGATCAATTAGTAAACTTCTGAAGTTAATAAAATAGAAATAATTGTAAATAAAATAAAAATAGAAGAAGAAAAAAGTGCCGACAAATATATCCTTGAAGAACGTCTTTTGTTTGTATGAACGTACACGATCGATGGTCTCAGACGATCGTGAGTTGGGAAACAAATGTAATTATTAGTTCTTCGGACATTTAACATTCCTAGACAAAAGGCCATAAAAGTCAGGCCACATTTCGTTAACACCAATTATTCGCCTTTAATCTATTCCCAACAACATTTTACATAAAACTATTCATCTTTCTAATCCCAATAAATTTATTTATACTTTGCTGCGCGAATCCGGGGAATAATCGAATTAGTTTTGCATCATTTCCTCTTTGGTTTAGCAGTGAAGGATAACGGCACAAGGCGAAATAAACAACAGGACATGTTTGGATACTTGCCTTTTCAGTTAACTTCTCAGATTAGACCAATCCTTTCTCTTTAAAATAACTTCGATACCGCAAACGCTTTACATATTATTCCCGTTTCCGATCCAAAAGAAAATCCGCTCACCTCCAGCAATATTCAAGAGAAATTCTCTTAAAGCAGAAAGTTGTTATCCTTTAAATCATCCGCTTTGTTTTCCAAGATTGACAATTTTTTTATCTCAATGATATTTGATGATCTTACGACGAAGCGTAATAATCTCAAATTGCTTCTATTTACATATATTAAATTCGAATATGAACAAAAAACAGGATTTATGCATGTACATTTACCTGTCCTATTTTCTTGGAAATTGATACAGCGATTATTGTTGCAAAGTTCGCCGACTGTAAATATAATAAAACATGAAACGTTCGGACGTTGAAAATTATTGTTATTAATGTTGGGGAAATTAATTCAGCACTTCGAAGCCTGGAGCTGCTCGCCTCGCCTCGCCTCGTCGGCAAACAGCGAAATTATTAATGGCCGCATTAAATTTTAACAATTATAATGCACGGAATGCAAGTGCCTTTTTTTTTCCTTCTTCAAGTCGAGTGCACTATGTCCTTCCCAGCTGCGCTGAGCCCTGTCCTTGCAAAGGAAACGCACAAGAGGAAAGTAAAAGCAAAACACGGCCCGAAGAAGGAGAAAAAATATAAATGAGCATTCGAACTGTTTGCGCATTCTCAACTTGATGGCATTTAAGATTTTGTACTAATTCTAACTTAACGATTTGGTCCAGAAACCCGAAATACTGGTACTTCCAAATCGGAATTCATAGATCATTAACTTTGTCATAGAAAGGTCATAATATATCAACATGAGTTATGTAATATTTTACACTTATTATTTGAAATGATTAAGGAAATAAGATTTAGATATTATGCTTATTTACACACATATGTCAAAGCAACTATTAATTCTAACTCTTAAATACAGTAAAGGTGATAAATGTATTTTCATATAACACGAAATAAACATATTTCGCTTTATTAAAATAAAATAAGGAATAACTTTCTTGAAACATTTACTTAAAAGAGTCTTAACCTTTAGGAAAAATTTCCGTTAAAATTTGTAAACGTCACAAATGACAGCTGTCACCTTGTGTCAAAGCGATTTTGTCAAAACATGTTGAGAATTGCTGGCGTAATGTTATAGATTAATTTTAGTGTAGCCTTTTATTTTATCTAATTATGTTTTTTTTTTTGTAGAAAACTGAGGAACGTTCCGTGTCGATAGCAGTACGAATCCACCGAACCTTGGAGCTTGCCGATGACAAGTTGTACGTGATAACTTGCGGGAAGGCAGGCTTCAAGAATGCCCGAAACGAAACGTCGCTGGTATCTTTGAGGCTCCTGGACGGGAGCAAAAGGATAACCCAGGCGGTCTACAGCAGACCTTACACGCTGCGAGCGGAGATCTCCAGATCCGATGGAACCTACGGCTTTAGGGTGAAGAGCTGCTTCGCTTTCAACAAACTGAACAGCAGCGTTCCCTTGATAGACGATAGAGGTTGCCCTGTTAATCCGAATGTGATCAAAGGATTTGTGTACAATGACAAAAAGAGCACGGCCGATGCAGAGCTTCAATCTATGTTCAGGTTCCCTGAAAGCTCTGAAGTTCATTTCCAGGTAATAAAGACTTTAATTATTGTTGTAATTTTGTTATTTTACGTTTAAAATCTTTGCAGTGCGATGTTGGATTGTGTAAAGGCTCATGCCCGGAGCCCATGTGCATCGCAGATGGATCTGCCAAAGCTTTGATAACAGATGAGGGCGTGCTGATGGCCGCCACGAGCGTCTTCGTGTTAGATCCAGGCGATAGTCCGTTAGTTCAAGAACTTTGCGACGAGAACGGCGTTCATCCCTCTTGGTTACTATGGTTGTGCGTCGCTCTAGGCATCCTCTTCCTCATCATGCTCATCATCAACATCTTCCTCTGCTCCGCGATGACGTGTGCTTGCGCGAGGACGGAGATCATCGAGAAAGAGCCCAGCATCATCGAGGACTACGATCCTTACAGATCCTGGCACGGAAGCCAATACGGCTCAAGGTAATCACAACCATAAATCCGCCACAATCATCTTATTAACACTTCAAACTTTTCAGGTATTCCTTGAACGGTGCTCCCCAACATCCGAAAGGCTACACATCCGGCGGTTCAACAATGAACTCGAACAGATCGGTGTCTTCCCACAGCGATCATTACGCCATCGTCCACTCCAGACCCGGAAGCAGGTACAAGCACAGGGGTCCACCGTCCCACATCGGAAGCCACTACAGCGGCAAATGAACACTCGCTAAATCCGAATCATAAGTTTTGTAATTAAACAGAGAATCGTGTGACTAAAAGTGCAATTAATCCTAAACACTTTGCGGATTGTAATATGTAATATGTCGAAATTCGTAAACTTTTTGGAACGTAATGTAAAAAAAATCAACAAATTAGCTTTAAAAGACGTATTTAAATCCGGAAGGAAATTTAAAAGAGAGAAAAAAAAAAAGGAGAAACGTAAATAAACCTTTTGTATATATCTATATTTTTTATAAACTTTAATGACGCTTTAACTTAAACATTTACAAAGGAAATCCCGTTATTATTATTATTTTAATTATTCTTAAATTAATTTCTTTCTAATCATACCCAGTAAGTTCTTGTTGTTGCTTTGGCAACTAAATGTCTCTAGTTTCTAAGTAACTTTTATAAGATAAAAAAAAAAATCACAATAATGTAAAATAAATTTTTAATGAACTGATGCTCGATGTATGCAATACCGTTTACAATCCTACCCTTAATCCAAAAAACAAATCTCTTCACAACAATAATAATTACATAAGTTTTAAAACAGTTTTAATCAGAACTTTAGCAACTTTGTTACTTTAATATTACAATTAACTCCGTAACTATAGTAACAATCACAACAATTTAAATGATCTATCTTAAAACTATGTAGTTGGTAAACTGAAATTATTTTTATTTACTTTTTCTGCTAATTTGCAACAATAATTATTATATAAGTATAATAATAGCAGTATTTGAATGATGTTATTCAATATTTTTTGTGTGTTTTCAATAAATTTTATTTATAATTTTTATTATTTGTTTATACCACATTTAACTTATTTTTGGTAGCAATCGCCGACACATAAACATCTTCAACATTATGTAAATAAAATACAGGAATATTTAAACGTAAAACGTTATTTTTGGTATTAAATCATATGCAATTCCACGAACATGAAGGTTGCGCCATCTATGATTTATTATTCGTATTAGCGCTTGCATTTAATTTAAACTGAATATTTTTCTATATAAACCAGAAGTTTT
The DNA here is from genome assembly GCA_963457615.1 of Nicrophorus investigator. Taxonomy (NCBI): domain Eukaryota; kingdom Metazoa; phylum Arthropoda; class Insecta; order Coleoptera; family Silphidae; genus Nicrophorus; species Nicrophorus investigator. The sequence continues at coordinate 14,522,600 of OY735144.1, forward strand.
TAAACTAGGAAAGTGCCAGAAAGATGTGAGAATTTTACTCAAAATTCAATATTAATGAAAAAAATGGAAATCGCTCCTCTTTATCATACGAAAATTTTTAGAAATCAACTCCCTAGTTATTTCAGCTTGTATCCATAAAAAAAAGTCACGCTATAATTTATATAAATTAATATAAGAAAAGAAACTTAAATTATATTTTTTTAAAAGGAAGACGTAACAAAAAGTTTGGAAATCTTGGGTATAAACATGAAAAGTTAATAAATTCATTGAAAAAACTGCAGACAATAGCCCTTTGTATTTAGTCTACTACTAATTGAAAAATAAAAACTAAATTTGGACCAAAAGAAAAAGTTGAATAATAAACTTGTAATTAAAAAAAATGCTAGTGGTTTTGTTTTATTTGTTCTTTATTATTGGCACATAAAAAAGTAAAAAGTGTTAAAATTAAACTTTAACCGTATCTAAAAAAAATGTACATGGAAGACTGTCGGAATTCGATCAATTCATTCCTCGTAACAATGGCATTTGTCCCTGGGGCATTTCGATTTGTAGTACAAGCATTGGTCCATGCAGTGGACGGCGACGTCTCTCAATCCTTCGTACTTGCCAATAGCATCGCATGTGCTCCTGCAATAAAGAGAAAAAGAGGTGTTGCAGAAACGAGTTGAGATGACATTGAAATATAAGTTACGAGTTGCGGGGGTTACTTACGGGCAAGTGCAGACTCTGGCTGGACAATTTGGAGGATACTTGAGGCAGTTGACTTGGCACCAATCGTCGATGCCCGGAATCAACTTGTACAAGGAGTTGGCAAGACAAACTTGGTCCCTGACGACGAGCGGGAAAACGTTGAAAGGTTCCGGTTTGCGCGCATCTCTGTAGAACAGGATGAACGGATTGTCGACTCCAACGAAGAGCGGCGGTCTCGCTCCACCTGTGTTCGATACTATGGCAACATCGGCGCAGTTCCGGAAGGTCTCAGCTTCGCCGCATCCTTGAGCCGTGGTGCCATTTCCGCACTCGCCCCATTGATTTCCGGTGTAATAGGTCCATTGCAAAACGCATTGAGTGCAGGTCACGTACGGCGGCAGCTGCACGCTGTATCTGAAGATGGCCTTCTTCTTGCCATCCTCCGGAATATTATAGTTAACATCTCTGCTTCCCGACACGTAAAGAGGATACCGATCCAAACATTCCTGCGTGGCTTCCTGCGCGGCGTTATTATTAGGACACAGATAGATGACGAAACGGCCGTAATGGTTTGCGGTCAATTCGATCTCGATATCGATCACTTGTCCAACACTGTAATGCCTACTCACGATTCCTTTAGCATAGAGCCCTCCGGCCTCGTGCGGCCTAGGCTTCGGCATATTGTAAGCATCTCCGCAGAGGCCGCATTTACCACCGTTCTGCTCCCATTGGACTAAACAAATCGAATTACATTTCCCTTCCCCTAGGCAACAAAATTAAATCGAAAACTCACCTCCTCGTCCGCCGCAGAAGAGCTCGTTGTCATTATAGTTAACAGGATTCGGGAAGCCGAATCTCCACATCGAATTCCTAGCTGGAGGATCCATCAGACGACCGTGGCCCCACACAAGACCAGAAAAATGCAGGAAGACGAAACAAATTCCCAAAGTCCGACGCATCTTTAATTAGGAACTGCAAAACAAATTCACTTTCGCATTTACCCAAATTCCAACTTACGTAAACATTGAAATAACAAAAAAAGTGTTGTTTTATTTAAATCTACAATTATTTAACAATACCAGCTCATAATTATTCTGTACAAACGCTGAATAAATTTAGAAGATATAAAAAGGAAAAGTTTTTAAATCACGATTTCTGGTCTTTGTAAATTCCATTTAACAAATTTAAAATGTGAGTCAAGAAAACCGATTGGTTTCATATGTGTTATTTCCAATTGTATATGTTTTTTTCATACAAATATTAAATTATTAATTAAATTAAATTTTAAGAAATTTGATGAAAGTTATAAAGAAATAAGAAAAAAATTGTTGTTTCCGCAGTTTGATCTTTAGGGGTTTTCAGACAGTTTCTAAATAAGTTCAGGTAACAAAATTCCAATTCAGTAAATCTAAGTTTCTTAAAAGATAACAAAAAATATATTTATCTGTTAGATAGAAAAAAAATTGGCCAGAAAATTTTCCATACTTTTTTACCAATTTTTCTTTCTTCGAAAAGTTTCGCTTTAATAACTAATTTTCTTTCTTTAGTTAACGATTTGAAAATATTCTAAAAATAAACATATAAATATACTTTTTGGGTTTTGAACCTTGTTTTAAGTACAAAAGGATCTTTCAAAATACAAGAAGAATTAAAAGAAAATAAGAAATTATAAAATATTCAGATGTTATTTACTGGAAGATTTTGATAACGTTTTAAAAGTTTTTGCCTAAAGAATCTAATAACCAAATATTAAAAATATACATAAATGTCATTGTAAACGTTTTATATTTTTAGTAAAAAAAAATCTTATTTAATAATTTCGTACAGAAAAATTATTAAATGAAAGAAAAAAAAGCACAACCAAATTACATTACATTCTACAAGAAAGAATGCCTATTCTGACCATAACATTTTTATCTCTGAATCTTTCTACAACTACATTTTTTATATCAAATTTCTCATTAAAAGATATTCTGAAAATGAACATAATATTATAATTATTGAGTTTTAAATCCTATTTTAAGTACAAAAAAATCTCTAAAATTTTAAGAATAAAAATCGTCATGTAATTTAAAAATTAACTAAAAATTAACTCGGCAACCAAATTTACAATATTTTTCAATTTTTCAATAAAATTTCATTTTATATTTTCTTTATTTTTTACACTTTATAATATATCTAAAAAAAATATTATAATTTTAGGTTTCTTCTAGATGAAGTTTTTACTGTGATTTAACACATTTCTTGAAAAATTTTATTATGTAATTTTTTTCTAGTCTAATCTATAATTCAATTTAATTTTATGCTTTCTTCATTTTTTATACTTTATAATGTATCTAAAAACAATATTATAATTTTAGGTTTCTTCTAGATTAAGTTTTTATTGTGATTTAAAAGATTTCTAAAAAAGTTTAATTATGTACCTTTTTTTTAGTCCATCCTTCTGATTTCAAAAATTTTCAATGAAATTCAATTAAATTTTAAACTTTCTTCATTTTTTTACACTTTATAATGTATCTAAAAACAATATTATAATATAATGTTTCTTCTAAATGAAGTTTTTACCGTGATATAACACATTTCCTGAAAAGTTTTATTATATTTTTTTTCTAGTCTATCCTTCTGATTACAATATTTTTGACTGAAATTCAATTTAATTTTAAAATTTCTTCATTTTTTACACTTTATAATATATCTAAAAACAATATTATAATTTTAAATAAAGTTTTTACTGTGATTTAACACATTTCTTGAAAAGTTTTATTATGTAATTTTTTTGTAGTTTATCCTTCTGATTACAATATTTTTCAATGAAATCCAATTAAATTTTATACTTTCTTCATTTTTTACACATTATAATCTATCTAAAAACAATATTATAATTTTATATTTATTCTAAATGAAGTTTTTACTGTGATTAAACACATTTCTTGAAAAGTTTTATTATGTAATTTTGTTTTGGCCTTCTGATTAAAATATTTTTCAATGAAATTCAATTTAATTTTATACTTTCTTCATTTTTTAGCCTTTAAAATGTATCTAAAAACAATATTATAATTGTATGTTTTTTCTAAATGAAGTTTTTACTGTGATTTAACACATTTCTTGAAAAGTTTTATTATGTAACCTTTTTTTTTTTATCTATATTTCTGATTACAATATATTTCAATGAAATTCAAATTAATTTTATACTTTTTTCATTTTTTACACTTTATAATCTATCTAAAAACAATATTATAATTTTATATTTCTTCTAAATGAAGTTTTTACTGTGATTTTACACATTTCTTGAAAAGTTTTTTTCCGAATGAAAGAATTTTTACTGAAGACATATTTATATTTTATGCAAAATTCATTGCGTTTCTTGTGATTTAGCTTTTTTTAATGCTTATATTTATATTTCCAAGAGCCCGATGGTCTTGCACCTGGCGTTTTTCAGGTATTCGGCGCACACCTCAGACAGACGTGTGCACATTCACATACCAAAAATGCCCCTAAGTACGATTACCGTCAAATAAAGAGGGAATGAACTGTTAAACCCGAAAAGGAGCAAAAAGGAAAATAAATTTGAATGAGGTTCGTTCAACCCGATCAGAAAATCCGCAAACGACGATCGATGATAATTAAAAAGCGATCATCGTGAAACTTGTTATGTAATTTGTAGTCGATATAAATACACGCAACATTGTTATTATCAAGGTTAAAAGGAAGTTTATTTTTAACGCCGTCGACGCAAGTATTTGGGCCGTTTAACGGAATGTTTTCCTTTTCATTCGGTTTTGATGCAGAATAATGTTGTTTGTTGTTTACTGCGTTGAGTATTAGTCATTCTAAGCGGGGCTGATCAATCCAAGGAACAATTCGAAAAGTATTGACCCGAATGCCCAAAGGCCGTGTGCGAACAAAATTTTAATTTGATTTTTTGAGGTCCAAATATTTATTTATTTATATTAAACTACAATCTAAATAATATATATGTTTTTGAAGAATTCCGAAGACTTAATCTTGTTTACAAAACTTTAATCAAAATACTATTTGTTTTTGATGACTTAATGCTTATAATACCTCGAAAAGTACGGTTTTAAAATTTTAAAAAAATTGAGAAAAAATAAATTAAATTCAAATTTGCATAAACATTTACTGTATATAAAAACTTAAAAAAAAATACTATTTGTTTTTGAAGACTTAATGCTTATAATACCTCGAATAGTACGGTTTTAAAATTTAAAAAAAAAATGAGAAAAAATAAATTAAATTCAAATTTGCATAAACATTTACTGTATATAAAAACTTCAATCAAAATACTATTTGTTTTTGAAGACTTAATGCTTATAATACCTCGAATAGTACGGTTTTAAAATTTAAAAAAAAAATGAGAAAAAATAAATAAATTCAAATTTGCATAAACATTTACTGTATATAAAAAGTTTTGTTAACTGTTTTTGTTAACTTAATGCTTATAATACCTCGAATAGTACGGTTTTAAAATTTAAAAAAAAATTAAGAAAAAATAAATTAAATTCAAATTTGCATAAACATTTATTGTATATAAAAACTTCAATCAAAATACTATTTGTTCTTGATGACTTAATGCTTATAATACCTCGAATAGTACGGTTTTAAAAATTTAAAAAAAATGGAGAAAAAATAAATTAAATTCAAATTTGAATAAACATTTACTGCATATAAAAACTTTAATCAAAATACTATTTGTTTTTGATGACTTAATGCTTATAATACCTCGAATAGTACGGTTTTAAAATTTAAAAAAATTGAGAAAAAATAAATTAAATTCAAATTTGCATAAACATTTACTGTATATAAAAACTTCAATCAAAATACTATTTGTTTTTGTTGACTTAATGCTTATAATACTTCGAATAGTACGGTTTTAAATTTAAAAAAATTGAGAAAAAATAAATTAAATTCAAATTTGCATAAACATTTACTGTATATAAAAACTTCAATTAAAATACTATTTGTTTTTGTTGACTTAATGCTTATAATACCTCGAATAGTACGGTTTTAAAATTTAAAAAAATAAAATAAATTTAAATTTGCATAAACATTTACTGTAATAGAGATAAATGGGAAATCAATTTACAAGCTTGTAAAATGTCATCTTGATAGGACGAAATCGAATCCATTAGATGATTTACCGCTGACGTTTAAAAAATTAGCGCTACAAATCATGAGTGAGTTATGTTATGTTAATTTTGTCGGTCTTCGAAGAACACGATGAACCCGATGATTCAAAGAGGAATTAAAACCGTTCCAATGTATGCTAATTTCTGACAACCACACACAAAAGGACACAATCCTTCCATTGTCGTCAACTTTATTGGTCATTGTTGAAAAATTCGATTCAAGGATTCGAATTGGGAAAAAGGTTGATCACGTTCTACTAGTGTAATTAAATTCTAAACTTATTAACCCGACATAAATTAAAGAACAATCTTGACATTTAAAGAGTAGACAAAAAAATATAATAATAAAGAATTAAGCTGATCCAGTTTATGTAAACAAAATCCGGATTACCGGTTATGAAAATTGATTTAACATTTTCAGATAGCAAAAAGTCAAGACGGTTGGTTTCTTTCCACTGAAAGGGCGTGTCGGTCGCTCCGACACTTACGCACTTAATTACTTATAAGGTCACGGCTGTTACGGACCTGTCCACCTCTTCCCGAATGGAGATCATCCGCGTTACGCAATCTAATGGATAACAAAAAAAATGTATATGAATAACAAAAAAAAGGTTAGATAAAAGCTTTCAGTGATGTAATATAATGTAAGTTCACGCTTAATGACTATAGTTACACTTCATTTTCTTAATAGTTGCCTTCGGAGAGGTAATCCAAATCGCATTTACGTAATCTATATAAATATTTAGAAGAAACCTTAGATGCTTTCCGGCCCATTTGGTCATGGAGTTTTCAAATTAGGAACGCGCCTAAATCCTTCATCTAATTACACACAAATCCATTTAGTTTTTTTCTTTACATTCATCGAGTCCATTAAATAATTTAATTTAATGGCCTCATTGCTGACTGATGTGCATCAATTATAACATTAGAAAATTATTAAAATGTATGTAATTATTGTAAATTTGGTATTTTCAAATTAAGAATGAAGAAATCGTGTAAATCCTTCATCTAATTACAAAAATTCATTTAAATCTTCATATTCATCAAGTGTATTAAATAATATAAGATAAAGTACATAATTTTCAATGATGTAATAATGATAAAAATATATTATATCTACAAGTTAATTAGAAAATTACGAATGTAATTTTGTGATGTAATGATTGTAAATTTGGTGTTTTCAAATCAACACAGAAGAAAACGTCTAATTCCTTCATGTAGTTACAAAAAATAATTTACTTCTTTCTTCAAATTAATCAAGTCTATTAAATAATTTAATTTAAAGTAATTTAAGTTAAAGTGATGTAATTATTGAAAATTTGTTGTTTTCAAGTCAAGAATGAAGAAAATGCATAAATCCTTCAACTATTAATAAAAATCTACTTAGTCAATTCTTCAAATTCATTAAGTTTATTAAATAATTTAATTTAAAGTACATCATTTTTAATGATGTAATAATGATAAAGATTCATTATATCTACTAGTTAAATAGTAAATTATGAATGTAACTTAACATGTAACTATGACATAATTATTGCTACTTTACAGTTTTCCAATCAAAAACGAAGAAAACAGTTAAATCTTTCATTTAATTACAAAAATCCATTTAGTTATTTCTTCAAATGTAATAATGATGTAATAATGATAAAAATATATTAGATCTACTGTTAAATAGAAAACTTTGAACGTAACTTTGTACTTAATTTTTGTATATTTAGTGTTTTCAAATCATAAACGAAGAAAACGTCTAATTTCTTCATCTAATTACAAAAATTAAATAATGTAAGTTAAAATACATAATTTTCATTGATGTAATAACGATAAAATTACATCAGATGTACAAATTAATTAAAAAATTACAAACGTAATTTTGTTATGTAATGATTTTAAATTTAGAGTTTTCAAATCAAGAACGAAAAAAACGTCTAAATCTTGCAACTAATTACATACAAATCTTGTCAGTTTTTTTTTAATATATCAAGTTTATAAAATAATGTTTTTTAAAGTACATAATTTTCATTGCTGACTAATGTACTTTAATAATAACTAAAATACTTTAGATCGACTTAAGTCAATTAAAAAATTACAAATTTTTGTTTTATAAACGCATAAATCCTTTATTTAATTACAAAAAAATCCCTTCAGTTTTTCTGAAATCATCAAGTCTTTTAATTAATTTAATTTAAAATAAATAATTTTCAATTATGTAATAATGATAAAAACATATCAGAACTACAAGTTAATTAGAAAATTACAAATGTAACTTTACATGTAATGATTTTGAAAGAGTTTTATTAAAATCTGGAATGAAACGTTGAAATCTTTCATCTATTTACATACAAATCCATTTTTTAAAGTACATAATATTCAACAAATTAATATTAACAAAAACATATCAGAACTATTAATTATTATTGCAATTTTTGTATAATTACCAAAAAAACAGTTTAATTGAAGTATTTTCAATTAACAAAAAAATAAATAAATAATAATTTAATAGTTAAATAAAAAAATAGTAATAATCGTTTTGAGAATGTTGTTAAAAATTTAAAATTTTTAAATTAAATTTGTTTTACAAAAGCCTAGAGATCTTTTGCGTAATTACACGAAAAAAACATTTTTTTTAATTGAATACATAAGCTTCACTAAATCTTTATATACATAATAAAAATCTTCAAAATCTTAAGTTTTTTCAAATAATTATGGCATTTTTAAACATTTTCATGCAATTATTGTTAATTTTTAATTCTTAAATTAAGCATGAACAAACGTTTAAATCCCACAAATCTAATTAAAAATTTAATGAAATTTGCATTTTATTTTTTAATGAGAAAATAAGAAATAATGATTTTCATGCAATAATTATAAATTTTAAAACTAAATTTTAAAAAAAATAAACGCTTAAATTCTTCAACACCAAAATCTTTTTTAAAACTGATGAAATTCATTTAATTTAAAGTAAATAATCTTCAAAAAAACTTACAACTATTATTATTTAATAGTTAAACAGAAAAATAAAATTTCTCATTTTTATAAAATGATTGGGAATTTGTTCTCAATTCTTCAACACAAAAATATATTTAGTTTTTTCTTAAAATTGAAGAAATCTATTGAATAATTTAATTTAAAATAATCTTCAACAAAACTAAAGGGAAAACTATATTTTTATTTCATGTTTAAAGAGAAAATTAAAAAATTCTCATTTTTATACAATTATTATTAATTTTCAAATAAATAATAAATAAGCGCTTAAATTCTTCAACACCAAAATCTTTCTTAAAATTGATGAAATTCATTTAATATAAAGTAAATAATCTTTAAAAAAGCTTAAAACTATTAAATTTGAATTTGTTAAAATTGAAGAAATCTATTGAATAATTTAATTTAAAGTCAATAAAGCTTAAGGAAAAATAATTTTTGTATTTCATATTTAAAGAGAAAAAATGTTGAAATAAATAAATGAATAATTAAAAAAGCTTAAATTAATTTATTTTGTTTGTAAAAAAAATTAAGTCTATAAAATAAATACAATCTTCTAAATTAAAAATGTACTACAATTGCTACATAAATTTACATGTTGATTGTTGATTCTTCTCAGAAATTTTACCTTTCTCAGGTATATAAATTGCAAGCAATCTACGAACCCATGCTAATAATCTCCAGCGTTTTATGCTTAAATTTGATGGGATGACTGAGATGACTCTACCCGGCAATAAAACCGCACGAATTATAGCTCAAATAAAGATATAAAGTATCTACAGAAAATACCATTAAACGAATATCGGAATTTCGATTTATAGTTGTTATTGTAAATTTTTCGAATCAATGAAAAAATAAGCAGTAATTAATATTCGATCAACAAGTTACATCAAAAAATTTCACAGATAAATATTTTTTATTTTCAAACATTTTTTTTTAAATGACACTTAAATATGGGTACAAGTCTTGAATGACTAAATAATTCATTGAAATACATGTGTCGTAATACATGTAGAAAAAAAAAACTTATTAAACGCATATTTGGTATTCATAATGCAATTTTCAATTTAAATAATCCTTTTTTACTTATGTCTACTTAATAAATCATTCAAATAAATTTAAAACAATGAAATTAATTAATGCAATAATGTTTTAATTTATTTTTCGCAAATTATTTTCATTTTTTGTAATTAAAAGTGTAATTAAGAAAATCGTTGTTGCTCTAATTTGTTTCGGGAAAAAACTGCTATTAAGTCTTCAGACGACCTTGGGATAATAATTCATACTTAATCTAACTTAATCATTCAATAAAAAAATATTATTAGTTAAGAATTATCTATATATTTTTTTTTATAATAAATTGTTTTGTTGACAAACCTTTAACTCTGTTGAAAATATGTATCACAGATCGATGGCGAGGAAGAAGAAGATGAGGTGGTGGTGTGCGTTTTGGAAAAAGAAGTGCACTCGAGGAGCTGAAGAGACGGACTGCTATAGCGGCGCGACAAGAAGGTCGTGGACACCGGCTACTGCCACTGCCACATTATGTACAGGTGCAAAATACTGGAACCCTCGAAACCAAGATTCCGAAAACGGAACAGGTCTTTCTCTAAGATAAACAAGAACACACAAAAAAAATAATTTAAATAATTAAAAAACGTAACCTGAAATAGCACTCAAATTATATTTTATTTTAATCTAAGGTGTAATACTATTAAGCATTAGTAGGTATTCCTTCACCTCTCGACCTTCCCTTTTTACTCGTCTTTATTTTTCTTCTAGTTTAATGAAATGTGAAATGCATATATCGAGTTACAATTTCTGGAAGCAATAGTAAGTTCGTATCGATCCCTTTTGGTCGTCAAGGAAGGTAAATAGTTTGTTGTGAGTCGTCTCGACGGTAACAACAAGAATGTGAGGACCCTCGGTGGTGGAAATCAGTTTTTCGTTTCATTTTATTTATTTTTTGGGTTGGAAATAATAATTGTAAACCTGAGGTGTGTGTGTGTGAAGTACCATTGGCGGTGGTTACCGGACCGTTGCGGCTTGATGTCCAGAGGAAGTTGACGAAGCGTTTTGCGCCAGTTGCGTTTCCGAAAAATCACCGATGAGAGGAAACAAGCAAAATGAAGCTGATATTTCTCGTGTTCATCCATTACGTCGCGTCCACGTTGATTTACAAGAGCGATGGCGATCTGAATATCGGATTCTTGTTGGAATCCCGGATGAATTCGGTGCTGCAAAGGACCTTAATCAATTCGGCTATTTGGACTGCGGATCGTCTCAATGATATCAAGCAGAATGAGGAGCTCGAGATTGGTTTGGCTGTTTACAGCGTCAAAGGGCAGGAGGATTATTTCAGTTCCATCTACGAGATGTACCACGATCATAGAAATCGATATTTGCTCGGCTTCATGACTGCAGATGGTTTACCGGATAAAGTGGATAAATTCTCGAGACTCCTCAACGTGGAAACGAAGACGTTTCCGAAGTTTACCTCGAACCTGATTAAAGCCGCTGTCAAAGTGCTGGAAGCTCTTAATTGGGTGGAGAACATCCAAGTCGTCACCCCGGATCAATTCATTCTTAGGGAGTTTTACCGCATCACCAGGAAGCAATGGATATGCGTCAAGGATTTCATAATCTACGAGTAAGCACAAAAATAATTAAATAAATAAAAAGAATAATAAATCCACTTTTTAAAGCAAACGACTTTACAATTTGGACACGAAAAATCCTTTAGTCGTTTTCGGCGACGCACACTTATTCGGCCCACTTCTTCGTCATCTAACATTCCACAACGATTCTCAAGTCATCTTAGTACCATTAGATGGATCTGAAATTGAAGGTAGTTCAAATTCATTCATAAACTATAATTATAAATTAACATAAATTGCAGATCCTCCCGACGGTAGTTACATTATACAACCACTTTACTCGGAGTCAACGGAATCGTTTTATAAACCGCAGAAGATATTACCAACACCATTACTCTTCGAAGTGGCTAATCCAATTTTGACTTACGCCCAAGAGGTGTTTGTTTTCATACAACAATCCTGCAACGAAACTGTTTACAAATTGAACTGCGTCAGGAATAAGATGGAGAGGCAGCTTTACGAGGTGATCCTTCAGCCTGAAAGAATTCTGAAGGAACTGAAGATCGAACCTCTCTTGAACGAATTCGTTTATAATATCTATAAAGTTGAGAACATTTCATCTGCGAAGCTCGACGCGAATCTGTCAGAGGTCGCCCATTTAAAGCAAACGGCGTTCCAGAATTACGTAAAGATATTCACGTACAATCCAATTGATGGTAATTTGAGTTCGCATGATGGTTTTCCTATAGAGAACAGCAGTAAAGTAGGATGCACCAAAGAGTTTGAGAGGTGCGTTTTGGAATGCGAGAACTTTAAATCATTCGATTTGAACAAGTTTTTTGGATATCAATCGTTCAATGGGTTAACGCTGCGCCCGGAACCGTGGGTTTACGCTTTCATAGCTCTATCCGCATTAGGAGTAACCTTCTGCTTGAGTATATTTTGTTTCATCACTGTTAAGTTGTGTCAGAAACAGGTGCTGGAAGGAAATCCGTTTTTGACCATGTTTTTGCTATGCTGCACTTCGTTTATGTTCTGCGGAGTAATACCATTCGCAATCGAAGGTGATAAGTTTAGTAGATACAGCATTTACTTGGGGAGAGCTCTGTGCGTTACTTTACCATACTCGATGACATTTTCCTTGCTGCTAGCAAGAACCATCCTGTTGGCCACCGTTTCTAAAGAAGTGGGATTCATGTCGCACGTGGCCGGATCGGTGCAATCTTTTCTCACGTTGTTCATCTTCGCTGTCCAATGCGCTTTAAGTCTGCAGTTGAGGATCGATTGCGAGGATGTTTTCAGAGGAAACCTCTTGATCTATCTGCTATCATACAACGTGATTCTTCTAATTCTCCTCATTTTCACGACGCCTTTAGTACTGAAATCGCAAAGAAATTACAAGGAAGGAAAGTACATCACGATAGCAATAATGCTGATAGCAGTCTGCTGGAGTTTCTGGTTGCCAGGATACGCGGTCTTCGACGACCATTGGAAGGACCCAATGCTATGTCTCGGTTTGGTCACGACTGCAGGAATCCTCTTAGGAGTCATCTTCATCCCAAGAACTTACTTGATGACTGTATCCGCAGCTCGCGAAAGATTCACCAGCGCTTTACCATCTTTAGCCACAGCCACCAGCGCCATGGATATCTACAGGGCTTCGACTCAGGTGAGTTTCTGAACTTTGAATCAATCGATTTCTTAAGACATACGTATATACCGTTGATAAGATTGGTAGAAATATTTGCAGTCCCTTTTCCAGCCGGTCTACGATTGCGTCAACGTGGCAGCAATAAGCGCGGCGAATTCGTTGAGATCTGTTGCAGCTCCTCTGCCGCCACCTTCCGCCGATCTCTACAGCAACAACAGACATATGTCTCAGCACGTCGAAGAAGAGGAGGACGACTTCGAAGTCCTCAATCGAGAAACACCAACTCCCGACAAAGTCACTAGGTTCTAAGTTAATTTAAGATTCGAATCATCAAATTCGAAGCCCTATCAAAACCGTCCAAATATATTATAATTTAGATTTAGTACAGTGATTCTTAAATTCTTACACGCAATCTCAAAATCTTTCTAACGCAAAACGTCTACCACAAAGTAATTTAGTAAAACAAACACTGTTTAATAGTTACAAATTTAAAGATTTATTATTATATATTTAACAAATATTAAATAACGTTTTCTCATTTTGATTTGCTATAAAGATCACTGAGAGAAAGTTAAGAACCACTGTTTTAGTCGATAAGATCACAAGCGTTATTTTAAGTCGCTCACCGAACATAATTTATTGCAATACATAAGTTTATTCGTTTCTAGTCGTAAAATCTTTGTGTGTGCCTATTGAAAAATAAAGTGTGCGCAAAGCTGATAGGGTTTTTATTAAGTGCGAGTGTGCAGCGGTGCGGTAAATTTCCCATTCGAACCAATTCCACCGCAAATTGAGGACAATCTGCTGATACCAGATGGGACCTCTCCTTTTCCTTTACTCTTCATCATCTTCAGTAAGCGACGATGCATCCGCCAGTAAACATCCTCCTCGGCCTCCTGAAAAACCCCAAAGTGCTCGTCTTCTTGGTCGTCTACATATCATTCTTCTTGGATAATGTCCTTTTAACAGTAATTGGTAAGTTAATTATAATTAATAGATTTTAAGTTAATTTTTAATTAAATAAAATTGTAGTGCCAATTATACCTGATTACCTTTTCTCAAACGATATCAATTCCACTGAAGACCTGGAGATTGCTAGTTTGAGTCCTCTGCAAAGGAAATTCGAACACTTGGAAAAGGATAATGGACCGTTGGGCGCACTGTTAGCTTCCAAAGCTTTCGTCCAATTAGCATTCACCCCAATCATTGGTTATTTAACTAGTATTGTAGGATATCACCTACCTTTATTCTTAGGATCAATCAACATGTTTCTGGCGGCTTTGCGTAAGTGATACAACGTGTATTTTTTTAAATAATTTATTTTATCTCTACTCAATACTTATGGGTATACAAATTGGATGTACTAATAAACACAGATACATTTTCAGTGTTTGCTTACGGTCACAATTACGGGGTTCTGGTTTTGGCCAGGGCTTTGCATGGAAGTTCTTCTGCGGCGATCGCGGTGAGCGGAATGTGCCTGTTGGCAGATACTCTTCCAAAGGAAATAAGAGGCAGGGTGATGCCTATTGCATTCGGAGGTATAGCTTTGGGTGTGCTGATTGGTTATCCCCTCGGAGGAGCGGCTTACCAGTTCATTGGAAAATCAGCGCCGTTTTTGCTAATTGCAGCTTTAATTGCGATGAATATAGGTTTGTGTATGGTAATGTTTTTTTATTTGATTATTTATATCAAAATTTTAGGTTTGCAAATTTACAATTCGCATTTGGTTAAGGAAGAAGTGGCGCAGGAGCGATTCGCGCACAGCATGGAATGGGTCAACTTGCTGAAGGATAAGAATATTATTATTGTTTCTGGAGCGATTTGCATTTGCACTTCTTCGATGGCTATTTTAGAGCCTTGCGTGCCAATGTGGCTTCTGGCCACAATAACTCCTCCACCTTCCAAGTGGCAGTTAGGGGCGGTCTTCATACCAGATAGCATTGGTTATTTCCTCGGTTCTCACTTCGCCGGATTGTTTCCAGCTAAAGCGTGGAGGATAGCTTTGAGCGCGATGATCATCACCGGACTCAGCTGTTGCGCTATACCTTTAGCTACCAGCATTGGCGGTTTGACTTTTCCGCATTTTGGATTAGGTTTAGGAGTCGGAATAGTCGATGCCGCTTTGGTACCTTTACTAGCTAATCTGGTGGATACCCGAGGAAACTCGCAGTACGGGCCTATCTACGCTTTACAGCAAGCTTCAGTCAGTCTGGCATATTCGTTTGGGCCTCTTCTGGGAGGAAGAGCGGTTCATGCGATCGGATTCCCATGGCTGATGAGGCTTGTAGGGTTCATTAACGTTCTATTCTGCCCATTGCTGATTGAATTGGACAACGATAAGGTAAAATTTGATGGATGTAATTAAGTTAAGAACATTACGATTTTAATTAGAAACTCTTATTTGATTGAGTTACAGGAATCGGAGTATTTGCAAACGAGCAGCCTTCCGACTTATTCCACGTTGGAGAATTCGCCCGAGGGCGGTGACGTGGACGCCAATTGGGGGGAAACGGAATAGATTATCCCGAGATTTATCCCAATCCCGCAATATTTGTATAGGCAACTTTTATTTCCCGGGAGCAGAGACGCGCCCGTCCTCTAATTTCATTACGACTTCTTTGTTGTGTCGTGTTTGCGTTGTAAGTTAAGAAGAATGCCCCTGTTTATTCGGCAGCTTTACTCGCCCAAGACCAGAATAATAACTTATAAATAAACCATATAAAATAAAAAATAATTTACTAAATTATATACAACTTAAAAGGAGAATATGCTGAAGTTTTATTACATCCTGGGTTCGACGCGGTACAACCCGTGCTTGCATTGCTCGCACTCGCAGAATCCTGGAACGTAAACTGGACTCGGCAGCACGGGTTGAGGATTGAAGAGCGGAAGAAACGGATACAAGCTGTGCATGAAAACCTTGTTGCTCGTCATCACCGAAATGTTGGTATGGAGAGGTTTGATCGCTTCCTTTCCTTTAGCGGAAACTGGTTTGAACGCGGAGAACTGCTCCGTTTCTTCATCCTTGCTTTTACCCACGTTGAAATGCTCGATGGCTTTAAGGAGATCATGATTGCAGCGCTTAAGCACGAGCTCTAAAACTGATCTCTTCTTGTTGGGGAACAGCTTGGTCAACATCTCGATCGAAGCCGGACTGACCAAAACCTCTTGCGTATCTGAAGATGAGCTGGCTTCCTGGACTTCAGAGTTTTCCGGTTCCGGAGACGTCACCTGCATTCCGAAGATCCTTCCTGGTGGAAGGTAATCGTAAGTGGTGCCGCTTTCCGCGGAAGCCAAATGCAGAGCTATAGCATCTTCAGCCGCCTGCTGTCGCTTCAACGCCACCTAAAACAGAATACATTCGGTGAGGGAAACTCGATTATTATTATTCATCGGATATTTGTCGAGTGGCGTGTAAATATTTGATTGAACGTAGGGGTGGATGCTGTGCAGAGAAGCAGCCGCGAGGGGCGCTGCGACATATCAGATTTATCCTGATTACCAATGAGCTAACATTTGGAAAGACACACGATACGGCTCTAATGGAATATCGATTAAACTCGTGCAACGATTCGGATTACACTTGACTCAAACCGCCTGTCCACCCCTTTTTTTAACTTTGTTTCTACATAATAACGTATACCGCATTACATATAAATAATATATCACCACATCGATAACTAATAAAACTATTACACAATTTTCACCAGAAAAAAACCTTTAATAAAATGAAGATAATTTTCAATAATTAATTAATAATAGAAAATACACACAAACCTTTAAAGGCTCTTCCAAACGTTCATTGTAACGTAACCTTTCCTAAAATTGATAATTTTTATATAATATTAGTAATTAGCTCGAATGTGTTTCAAATAATTATCCAGAGAATTGATTAGATATGAAAACTGTTCGCATCAAAACAAACCTTGCGAGGTTGATTATTATCGGACTGGTTTTTAATTTAGAATGCGACTAAAATTCTATAATTAACAAAAATTATAATGCTTTATGATTATTGCTGGATTTTCCTTCTGTTTTTTTTTTAATCAAAATACATTTTGCACTTTACATAATTACATCTATTTTATAAAAAGAAATAATAATTTGAACGTAAATTTTTTCATATATTATATATTTTCTCTTAATTTTTGTTATATAAGTAATTACAATCAATATTATTATTAGACAAAAATTTATTGTATAAAAGACCGCAATCTTTCAGCTTTTATAATAATTAACAATAATATTATATAATATTTAAAAATAAAAAGAATACAGAATAAATAAATGGGAATTGAAAAAGCAGAAAACTTTATGATTCTCAAGGCGATTCTCAACTTTAGAATATCAGACAAGGTCAAACGAGTCATAAAATTTAGTGGATAAAATAGATATAGAATCCAAAATTGTGGTAATTCCTTATTTACTCAATTACATAAAATATCGTTGGGAAGATTGAGTAGTGGATTATCTGGGAATCTTAATTTCGTAATCGTCTGTATAGTTATTCTCTCAGCAACAGCAAATTTTATGGAGGAGTTATCTTATATTAGTGGTCAGTTACCCACAGTCATAATCCTAAAATGTTTTACCAATTTACTCTAATTTTGTTTGATGAACAATTTAAAATTTTGTTTTAGAACAAATATGACACCTTGTAAGGACTAATGTAGTCACAGTTTACACTCACTACAGAATAGGCTTCAACTGAAGAAACGGAACATAAAGCTTAGACTTTAAAGGGTTGATAAACATATGTTAAGTCTTGACCAACAAATTATCCGGTCCAAACGGAACTGAAGAAAACTAATTAAGGATTTAAAGGATAACGAGTGTGACACTAAGATTATTTTATCGGTTTATTGTAAAACATAGAAGTTGGTATCGAAAATGTAGTAATCAATCAATTATATAAGTCGTAGCAGAAGACAATAATGTGTGCGATAAAGAGAAGCCTTGGGGAACACCCAGAAGAAGATTACAAAAAAAAAATTGGAAAATGTGTTTCGAACTCTAACGTGGAGGACGTCATTAAAAAATTTAATTAGATAATCTAGGACATGCAATGACCAGAATGCCCTCTAATCAGGTGACAAATTTGCAAGTTTATAGCAAACACAAGGGGGAATGTTAGCCAAACTGGTAAGCGGAAATATTCTATTCAAAAATTGCTATTTTTACCACTTTGTGACTTTTAATATATTTTTTTTATTAATATCATTATATGAATTTGTTTTATTTTTTAACTGTTGCAAAAAATAATTATTATAAAAAAAATACATATTTATCAGTATTTTTTTCTTCTTTTATTTATACATGTTTAATTATTTTAATAAATATAATTATTATTGTATATTATTTTAAAACATAGTAATAATAATTTATTGAGGCAGAAAAACTTTTATTATTATTAAGTTAATTTTTAATTATTTTCTAATTCTAATTTATTTTTCTAATTTATATAACATCATAAATTATTGTTTCTACCTTTATTATGTAATTAAAATGTTCATTTTATTCAATTATTATATAATTAAAATTTTATCTAAATTTCTTAGTGAATTCTGTTTGTCTTCTTTAAATATAATATTTGTTACATTAGATGTCTGCACAATTTGTCTTTTAAAACTATATTATTTCATTTTTTCACTAACAAACTAAATTTAACTATTTAAATAGAATTAAAAATAATAACATTATATATTTTATACCACTTAAAGTACGCGACAATATTTTAAAAAATCCGGTTTTCGGTTAATTAAAAAATAAATAAATTATAAAAAATAGTTTTCTACAGCTAAATCTTTTTTTACAAGTATTTATTCAATTAGTCCGGTTTCAAACAATCCGGGATATTGCGTGATCTTACTGTAATTAATATTTTTATTTATAAACATTTATATGTGAAATATTAAAATTTATGTTATAAACTTTTGAGATGATTTTGACAAGATAAAACACAATATTTTTGCACATTTTGTTACAAATTAATTGTAAAATCATTACACTACAGAAAAAGCTATAAATTATATAATTTAATTCATATTTTCAAGTACTAAATTCTATTAATTCATTAATATAAAAATAAATTAGATTTTAGATTATTTTTGTTTTATAAACAATTTATATATAAAAATATTTAATAATTAATATAAAATTCTAATATAAATTTTCAGTTATATTTTTCATAATATAATAGTATTTGTGTAAAACTCAATAAAAAATGTATTATTATATAATATAATATTTTTCATATTTTTTATACAAAATAAAATTATGAAAATATATCGATGAACCTAAAAATATTAATATTTAACGAAATGTATAGAAATACAAATTTATTATATAAAATATAATTATGATCATGAAATAAAAAATGTAATATATTTTTTAGTATAAAAATTTAGTTTATTTTTTGCAATTATAATTTTAATGAATAATAATTTAGATATGCAAATGCAACATTTTTATACATTATTTCTTCTTATATAACTCAAAAAAAATGGTTGTAAATGTTATTACAGTTTATGCAAATCAGATTATATTATACACAAATATTATATGATGTGGAAAATGTTATTATTTAAATAATTTCATTGTGAATTATATAAATTAGATTTTTCCAAGTTGGATTATTAAGATTTTAAATGAAGAATTTCTCTGAAATAATCATAATTTATTAGATTTTTTAGTGCATTATATAATTTATATTTTTCTTCTTTAAATATAATATTTGTTACATTAGGTTTTGTAAAATTTAATTTAAGAATTTCTCTGAAATAATTATCATTTATTAATTTATTAGTACATTATATAATTTCTGTTTTTCTTCTTTAAATTTAATAGTAGATGTCTACAAAAGTTATGAAAATTAATTATGTGCAAATTTCAATTTGTGATCATAATATACATAAATATTAAATGATATGGAAAATCTTATTTAATTAATTTAATTTGAAATTATATAAATTAAATTTTTCCTAAATTTTGTTAAATTTAATTTAAAGATTTCTCTGAAATAATCATCATTTATTAGATTTTAATTATAATGCATATAATTTCTATTTTTACGCTGTAAATATAATATTTGTTACGTAAGATTTTGTTGAATTTAATTTAAGAATTTCTCGAAAATAATCAAAATTTATTAGATTTTTTAGTGCATTATATAATTTGTGTTTTTTCTTCTTAAAATATAATAGTAGATGTCTACAAAATTTATGGAAATTCATTGTGTACAAATTTCAATTTGTGATCATATTATACACAAATATGATATGGGAAATGTTATTTAATTTGGAATTATATAAATTAGATTATTCCATTTATTGAATTTAATTGAAGAATTTCTCTTAAATAATTATCTTTTATTAGGTTTTTTAGTGCATTACATAATAACTGTTTTTCTTCTTTCAATATAATATTAGATGTCTACAAAATTTATGAAAATTCTTTGTGTGCAAATTCCAACTTACGATCATAAATATTAAATGTTATTTAATTAATTTAAATTGGAATTATACAAATTTGATTTTTTTTTTTCAAGTTGATTTGTCAAGTATTTAATTTTAGAAATTTTCTGATTTAATCATCATTTATTAGAATTTTCAGTGCATTTTATTAATGATATTTAGTCTAGTAAAAGAGATACCTTAATAATTAGATTATGAAACTTACTTGTGCAGCCATAATTCGCTGCCTCTCCTTGATTAATCCGCACTTGGCACAGGAGCAGTTCTTGTAGATGCATTGTTTCTTGTGTCCTCTTAAAGTTGATATCATCCCATGGTTCCGGCATCTCGCGCACTTCGGAACCCTCGCCGATCTGGAAGCCAGCATAGTTTCCATCCAGATAAAAAGGTATTTCACTGTCGCGTATATCAGCGGCTACAATCACTCCTCGCGAAGAGGCAATATAACAATATTCCAAAAGAATACAATGATCCACAAAGATACCCATCACGCAGATTAGCGCGGATAAGCGAAAGAGATACAGCATCTCCGATCCTCCCAACCAATAGCAGCGCGCAAACGGCTCCTGAAAATTCGTCAGACACACCGTTTCAGCCAATCCCCGAGCTTTAGGGCGTCGAAAACTGAAAGCGGGCGCAAACTCCACCATTCACAGACAGTTTCACCGAAGCTGCCAAGAAAATAAAAATAAAACGGAAATCCGTCGACGCGAATTCGTGTAAAAAAATTAAAAAAACAACAAAAATAAAAATGCTAAAAAAAAATAACATAACTCGGAGATTATAATAAATAAGTGTGCGGCGTGTTTCGTTTCATAACCGACATCTCCAATTTCAGACAACTGAAAAAAAAAAGAAAATAAGAAGTGTCAATCGCTGAAGACTTGCTTTATTTCGTTCCTTTTTTCTCTCCTTTCTTCATCTCTGACTTTCCTTGATATGAAGATACCCCCTCACGATGGTTGGTTTAAATAAACAGAAATCCATTAGATTTCGTCGTCGTTGCATATGCTACGGGCCCGGACCACACGCGCGTACAGAACCACTAAAAAACGTATCATTCGACTTAATTTTCATTTCCCCCCAGTCCAAACAGTTTACATTCGTGGTCCACAAATAATTTTCAATTTCTGAATGCATCCATTATTCATCAAATAATACCTGCAATATTCCCATCAATCCTCCGACACAACAAGGTTAATAAAAAAAGCTATAAAAACAATAAGGATCAGTTCAAGTTGTAGCATTCCCAACAAAATGATTGCAGCTGCAACTCTACTCTTAATACTCTCTTCATACGCCTCAAACAATGTCAATCAATACAATATATCAGCATCCAACGATAGTTTGGATTACGTTGATATTCTTGCAACGAAATTTCACGAACCAAAACCCAAACCGAAAAAAGTAAAGCTTAACGCAAAGCAAGGAATCGTCATGAAACAAGTTCTGCAAGTCTACGCTTTGACCGATTCGAAAAATGACACCTGCAAAATGCACAGCAAAGAGTTTCAAACTGCTTTAAAATCGTTTCAACCTTGGGCTTTACAAAGTACTAAACTTAACCAATTTCAATTTATTTTTGTTACATAATATATTTTTTTTTAGTGTTCGATTCCTCTTCGAAATTACAATCTGGGATTCTATTGGGAAATTTGATGGATTATGGCAGTTTCAAGCAATGCATTTATATTAAAGCTTACACGGAAGTCGGGGAAATTAATGGGAAACACTGCGTTATAAAAATCCAACCGACGGAAAACATCGTCAAAAAGATACTTGGATTCAGAAACATCACTGGTTCAGTAAGAATATTTTACTTTTTACTTTACAAATACAATAATTTTAATCAGTATTATTTAAAAAAATATTAATTTTCATAATTTTAATTTACGGTCTTTTATAGACTATTAACACCACTATTTATGATTATATAATATATAGTTCTCATCTTTTTTATAAATCAAAATTTAAATAATTTTGTGTAAATTTCACAAATATTTTCCCAAACTTTACACTTTTTTTTACTCTAATTTGAACTAGGGCCAAGTTTTTCACCTATATTTTCTATAAATTTAAATAAATAGAAATTTTTCATTATAAAAATCTATCACTTGAAGTTACTACACGAAACTGATTTTAAAGTACTCAAAGTAATTCATGTAAAATCTACAAATATTTCAGTATATTTCTTTAAAAAAATAAAAAAATTGTTGCACATACACAATTTTTAAGAGCATCCAAATAATTTTGTATAAATTTCACAAATATTTTCCTATTCTTTACACATTTTTTACCCTAATTTAGATTTCAACCCTTTGATTTTAAACTACTGAAAGTGTTTCATGCAAAATTCATATATATTTAAGTATATTTCTTTAAAAAAATAAGAAATTGCTACATACACAGTTTTTAAGATCATCCAAACAATTTTGTGTAAATTTCACAAATATTTTCCTATTCTTTACTTTAATTTCAGTCCTTTGGAGTATTTCTACAAAATTTAGATTTCAACCCTTTGATTTTAAACTACTGAAAGTATTTCATGCAAAATATACAAATACTTGTGTATATTTCATATTTTTATTTAAAAAAATAAGAAACTGCTACACATACAGTTTTTAAGAATATCCAAACAATTTTGTGTAAATTTTCTTTACAATTTTTTACTTTAATTTCAGTCCTTTGAAGTATTTCTACCAAATTTTTAAATAATGAAGTAATAACTTCTATTATATAGAAACTTATTATATTTATTAAGTATTTTATGAAATATAAAATTTTAATCATTATAATTAAAATTTTGCAGCAATTTCTTCATTTCTTTTTGTAAAAATATTTATTTATTTTTTAAAAAGATTTTTTTATTCTATTATTGAATAGAAATATTCACTTATAATTTAAAAAAAGAAAGCATTATACAACTTTTTCGTTTTTGCATGAAACTGATTTTAGACTAACAAAGTATTTCATAAAAAAATCTACAAATATTTTTGTAGTATTATTTTATATAAACAAACAATTGTTTTATTCAAAATCCACAGAAAAAAGTTCATATTTATAATAAAAATATATTTTTATTTCTTCTAATTCACTTAAAAAAATATATTTAGCAGCAATTAAAATTTTACCTACAAAATAAAGAATTAAGCAATTTTATTTCATTTAATTTGTGTATTTATAAAAACTTTTAAAAGCATTATTTATGATTAGATATTATACAGTTCTCATTTAATCTTCTAAAACTTAAGAATTTGTTGCACAAACACTATTTTTAAAGATATAAAGACATTTTAAGCAAATTCCACAAATATTTTCCTATTTTTTTTACAAATTTTTATTGGTCAAAAATGAAAATGCCAAATTTACACTTATATTTTTTTAGAAATTGAAATAGTTAAGTTTGTAATAATTAAGTTTCTATTGAAAGTAAATCATAATTTATAAAAAAGAATAATAATTTCATTGATACTTAAAATTTTACTGCAAATAAAGAAAATAGCATTTTTTCATTTTCTCTTCTAAAAAATAAGAATTTTTTTGCAAATTCCACAAATATTTTCTTATTCTTTACATAATTTTAGTATCCCGAAAAAATGTTCTAATTATAAAGAAATTGCTGAATTACTACTTAATTATTGAAGACATAAAATTTTACTAAAATTCTGCAAATGTTATTTTTAATGTATTCAATATATTCATTGATAAAAATTAACAAATATTTCAATTTTTTTTATTAATATATGATTTTTACAAACTTTTTAATTACAATAATTTGAGACATATTTAATACATTAAATTTTCAATAGAAAAATAATGTAAAGTATTATATAAAATGTTATAATTTTCATCTACTGTTAATTTTACTGTATTTTAGTGGTAAATTATTGTAAACATTTTTATTTTAACTATTAATATAACATTTTTCAATGAAATTTTTATTAAAATAATTGTATTATTTTTAGTGGTACAAAAAGTATCGAAACTATGTACTAGGAGCAAGCCTTCTATGGTCAGTCTGCATACCAGATTCCTGCGACCATAACGACGTTTTGCAACACTTCAACAAAACTGTTCTTTCTATGACCGAAGGATTGGACATCAAAGTATCTCTCGATGAATTAGATTGCAACAGTTTAAAAGACGAAACACCATTCAGTAACCAAGAATGGATTGTCTTGTACTTCAAAAAAAAAATTATATAAAACAGTTTAAATTAATTTCTTATAATTTTCAGGACATTCTTTTTAATAGTTCTTCTGATTAACGCCGTTTGCACAACAGTTGATATATATTTTAGGAAACAAGAAAGTGGGTAGAGTTAATTAAATTATTTGTGATTTTATATTTCGTTTCTTTTAGAGGAAATTCCAAAAATAATTGGTATATTTTCGGCTTACTCCAACGCTTTGTACGTTTTCACCGATAGGGAGGATAGCGAGAATCTGAGCTGTTTGCACGGTGTACGCTTCATAAGTATTTTATACGTGCTCGTAGGGCACAAATTCCTTATGTCAATATTCTTTCCCCCCGTAAACACCTTGGACGTTATTCAGGTTACTCAATGGAAATACAATAATCACAGTTCATTCATTAAATTTGTTGCTTTTAGTGGTTGTCCACTTATCCCAGTACCATAATAACTGGATCCACGTTAAGCGTAGATTCCTTCTTCGTAATGAGCGGTTTACTAGTTTCTTACAACTTTTTCCAGCACGTGTCTCAAGGAAAAAAGGTCAATTTGATCTCGTTCTATCTCTACAGATATATTCGTTTAACTCCACCGTTGATTATTGTTGTCTTAACTTTGAGTACTTTCGGCGACCGTTTTGGATCTGGTCCACTTTGGAAGAAGGTGTCGATGGGTGTTAACAAGCCTTGCCAATACTTTTGGTGGTCCACGATTTCCTACATCCAATGTTACATCAACTCGAAGCATTTGGTAAAATTTAAAATATTCTCGTAACATAATTTTATATATTTTTTTAATTTTAGTGCCTAACTCAAAGTTGGTATTTGAATTGCGATTTCCAATATTACCTTTGTTCCCCTTTAATTCTAATACCTTTATGGAAGCATAAATCATTAGGAATCATTAGTTTTTTAAGTCTACTCGTTGCGACACTTGGCCTTAACTTCTACATGGTTTACACGCGCGAATTCAAATCTTGGGCTTTAGTCAAGTAAAACTAAAAAATGCAAGTCAACATTTCATATATCATTAAATTACTTTTTCAGTAACGACTTGGGGAACAACGAATATTTTACCAAATACTACTTGCAACCTCCAACAAGAATTTCTCCTTACCTAATTGGTATAATTTTTGGATACTTTTTATTCAAAACAAAGGAAGTTCACTATAAATTAGGATATGTATTTTTAACCATTGGTTGGATTTTGAGCTTGGGCAATCTTACTTTCCTTCTGGCTATAAATAAAGTTTTTCAAAGCGAGGATTATGTTTATAACAAGATGCACCAATGCTTCTATCTGACGTTCTTCAGACCGTTTTGGGCTTTATCCATTTGCTGGATTATCTTCGTTTGTAGGGAAGGTTATGGTGGTCCCATAAACACTATATTATCCAACAAAGTTCATCAAGTCTTAGGAAAAATTAGTTACTCCATCTTCTTGATACACATGGAGTTCCAGTATTTATCCGGTGGATCAACCAAATACCCGCTGTACTTCACCGGATTAAATTTAGTAAACTTTAACAACAAGAAATCTACAAGTTTAATCTCATTTTTTTTAGACATTGCTTGCATTTGGTGATTTATGCATTGTCCTGATTCCGTCCTTTTTATTAACAATTTTGATTGAATATCCTTTCGTGAGGATTTCCATGATGTTCTTCAAAATGGGTAATATCTCCAACAATCCTATCTATTAAATCTATTATTATTAGTAGAGCAGTTTTGTGCTTTGTTTGCAGGACAAAACCGAGTGGATGAATCCAAGAAATAATTAATAACACCTCCTTTTGTGTGCAGCACCAAATTATATAATCAATAAATGATTTGTAGCATTATTGTATTACTTTTACTATCCTTTTGAAGTACTTATGTTCAAGCCATGGCCTCGAGCAGTCGTGCGAAATTAGCTTGGGATTTTATCCTCACATTCCTTACCATAAGCACGATCCACGGCTTCAACCATTTGGCTGCTGTTAAAAGACATCCACTGGAAATCATTTTATGGGCTTTCTTCGTCGCTATTGGTATGTACGGTGCTTCAATCCTCAGCGGTTTAACCTTAGTCAGGTACCGAGAGAATCCAACAGTAATTTCCATGGAAAGAGATCGTTTCTCCTGGAATACTTCTTTTCCAAGCGCGACCATCTGTCCAACGAGCAAGCTGAATCAAGCACTTTTGGAAGTCTATCTGGAGAAATCCGCGTCCAAGAATAAAACGGCCTTGAGGAATTTCTTAACAACTTTAGCAAACGCAACTTACAGCAACTTCGAAGATGTTACATTCTACGACGACATTCATCCAGACGATTACATGTCTCTTCTAGTCGATCTACAATTTGAATTTAAACCTTCCGTTTCCAACTCCGGCGTTAATGGGAAACAATACAAAATACAATCAACAATAACCGAAATGGGAATTTGTTACTCTTTCAACTCGCAATTAGCAAAATACAATTCCGCTAAGTAAATGCAATTAAAATATTAATTATTTTTCTTGATCATCAATCATTTGTAGCTATAGGGACAAGAACTTGTGGATAGTTTATCAAGAAAACGAAACCTTTTACGTAAACCCTTTAGATGGAGAGGTTTTCGCTAACGTTGTTAATATGTCTACAGGATTTAAGGTATAATTATTTACATAAACCATTTTGACATATGATGACAGCTGTCAATTTGTAACCGTTAAAAATAAAAAGTGACCCAACGATTTTGTTTACAGTTGCACTTTTAACAGTTTCTTAATTTGACATGTGATGACAGCTGTCATTTCGTGAACAATTAAAACCCAATTGATGACAATTCTTCGCTTTGATACATAGTGTCATTTCGCTATCATTTCGCAAACCTTAGGTTGTTTTAAGGCCCAATTTTGCGTCCCAACATATTTGTTTGTAATTATACTGCAACAAAATTGTTAAAAGTTTTATGACAATTCTTCGCTTCCTCATTTTGACAGCTGTCATTTTGCAAACCTTAGATTGTTTTAAGGCCCACTTTTGCGTCGTGACTCAATATATTTTTTTAACAGTTTTTTGACAGTTCTTCTCTTTGATACTTGGTGACAGCTGTCATTTCGCAACCCCTAGGTTGAGAACCGCTGATATGTATAATATTTACAGAAACTTTTCAGATATTTTTACATGGACCTTACGAGGTTGCCGATGTGGCTAGTAAGAATATAGAATCTCCTAACGGTTACTTCTTGCAAGTCTACATAAGCGCACTTTCCATATACAGCTCAGAAAGGGCAAGAGCTTTAAACCCAAAGCAAAGGAAATGCAGATTTTATGATGAAAGTATATTAAGGCATTCCCCTGTCTACTCTTACATCCTCTGCAGAATGGAATGCAGATCCAATTTAGGAAAGCAATTATGTGGTTGCATTCCGCACTTTTACAGGAAATTAGGTAGAATAAAACATAATTATTATATAATTAACTTTAAATATTACTATTACATTTATCTTCAGATGGTGATAAAACGTGCGATATTAAAGGACTTCATTGTCTTGCAAAACACAAAGGTAAAGCAACTTTATGAATTAGAAAAAAAAGTTTTCAGTTCAAAATATTGTAAATAAAATTAGGAAATTCTAAAAAAATCATCAAACTGAAATTTTTAGAAAATAATAAATTAAAAATGTTTTATTAAACTATATTTTTTTGTAGATCGTTTGATTACGCTTAAGAAGGAATGCAAATGCTTTCCGAACTGCGACGATGTGAATTACGTAATCGAGAATTACGAGTCGAGGGAATGGTTTTTGGGGTCGAACTTGCAGTGGGGTCTGAAGGAGTATCCACGGATGCGTTTGAAGCGCGACGTGATCTTCGGTTTCACCGATGTTTTGGGTGAGCAGAAACAAAAACAAGACAAATCATGTGCGGTATGTTATTTCTACTTCATTCCAGTTTACATTGGAGGCATGGCCGGACTGTTCTTCGGCTGCAGCGTTCTCAGTTTCATTGAAATCCTATACTTTTTCACGCTGCGCCTCTTCTGGTTCATCAAAAACTACAAGAAAGTGCGCCAAGATTACGATAAAAAATAATAATATAAATTTATAAAAAAAAACAGACTTTCTTAATAATTAATGTATGATAATTAATTTTTAATCAATAAATAAGTGCGTGCTATTATCTTATATAACTTTTCAGCGCGACAAATAGTAGTAGTACGTGACGAGGACAGATTTTCAGCATGGTTTCAGTTAATTTCGTACTTTCAAACATCGCAATATGTCAGGGCAGGAGGAGGCGAAGAGAGTCGAAAACTGGGTGGTCGAGATGACATATGTGAGGCAACAATTTAATGGAGTTGTGTTTATTTAACAAACTGACAGTAATACGTCACACACACATCGTG
Organism: Nicrophorus investigator; assembly: GCA_963457615.1. Lineage (NCBI taxonomy): Eukaryota > Metazoa > Arthropoda > Insecta > Coleoptera > Silphidae > Nicrophorus > Nicrophorus investigator. The sequence goes on from OY735144.1 coordinate 14,551,704, forward strand.
TACACTGAAACCTATTTCGGTTTTTTGCTTCACTTTCCTCCGACTCCCTCTCATTTTCTCTTTCGTTCTCTCTTTCCGTCTCAATCCGGATTTTTTTTTAAATACGGCCCAAAACATATACATACACCCATTAGTTACATTTGCCAAAACAATTACAATCGTGAAGCGAAGGAAAGTTAAAAAATAAAACAACAAATTTAAATGCTGAAAAAAATAGATTTTTCCTATTCCATTGGAGTAAACCGCATTTCGCAACGATCGGACGATTTCAGATTGTTTTCGCAAAAATATTATTCCACTAATTTTATCTGTTACAACATTTGATGACGATCGCATTGAGGGCATGCACTCTGCATCACCACTGTCGGAATGTTACCAAAAAAAATGTATTTGCAAACATTTTAATCGAAAACTTGTTAATGGGTTAAAGAAATAAATAAACGCGCTTATTATTAATCTTTTGATGATGTTACCAGCGCAAGAAAGTAGTAGTTGATTGGTTTATCGCGTTATCGCGACGTACTATTTTTTTTGTAACTATTAATATCGTGAATAATAATTATGAAAGAGGGTCATCTAGGTCGAGCTGATAGCTGCTGAATGTCAACGGGGAAGACGGTTTCGATTTCAGTAGGCCCAGTGCACTCCTGAGGGCCGCATCTCAGATTTCTTCTATTTTTTTGTTTGTTAATATTATATGCTCCAAGAATATATCGCCTATATTAAGAGCATGCTGCGTTTGGCTAAGAACAGCCTCAAGCTTGAGGCAAACTCGAGATCCTACGTAAGTTCTTCAATGTTAATATTATTATGCAAATAAATAGGTTATTTTATTGTGCAGAACACTAAGAAGGTTATAGCCATCAGGAGGGAGGATCAGAGCGTGTGGGAGAGAAGAGCCGCTTTCGCACCGTCCCACGTGAAGAAGCTGACCAGGAATGGCGTCAAGGTCATCGTGCAGCCTAGCAATAGGCGCTCTTATCCGATGCAATCTTACCTCAACGCCGGAGCGATTATCCAAGAGGATATTTCCGAAGCGAGCGTTATCTTCGGGGTTAAGCAAGTCCCCATCGATCAGTTAATCCCTGATAAGACCTACTGCATTTTCTCGCATACCATCAAAGGCCAAGAGACCAACATGGCTCTTCTAGATGCCATCTTGGAAAAGCGAATCCGCTTATTGGATTACGAGAAATTGATGGACGATAGAGGAACCAGAGTCGTGGCTTTCGGTAAAATGGCCGGAATTGCAGGACAAATTAATATCCTGCACGGTATGGGCTTAAGGCTGCTGGCTTTGGGTCATCACACTCCATTCATGCACATCGGTATGGCTCATAACTACCGCAATTCTAGTATGGCTAGGCAAGCAGTCAGAGATGCTGGTTATGAGATCTCTTTAGGTTTGATGCCCAAATCCATCGGGCCTTTGACTTTCGTCTTCACCGGCTCTGGTAACGTGTCGCAGGGATCGCAAGAAGTCTTCCAAGAGCTGCCGCACGAATACGTTAGTTTCGAGAATTTACAGAAAGCCGCCGAGCACGGAAGCTTGAACAAAATTTACGGTTGCGAAATCCGCAGAAAACATTACTTGGAGCGTAAAGAAGGTGGAGGTTTCGATGAACTCGAATACGAGGAGCATCCGGAACGTTACATTTCCACTTTCAGTAAAAAGATCGCTCCGTATGCGTCGGTTATTGTTAACGGCATCTATTGGGCTGTGAACAGTCCGAAACTGCTTACAATTCCAGATGCTAAAGATTTGTTAAGACCAGCGAGAACGCCTTGGCTTCCGACTTCTGTTGGAGCTCCAGCCTTGCCTCATCGCATGTTGGCTATCTGCGATATCTCCGCGGATCCAGGCGGTTCCATCGAATTCATGAACGAATGCACCACCATTGACACACCTTTCTGCCTCTACGACGCCGATAGAAATAAGGACACCAAGAGTTTCAACGGTCCCGGCGTTTTAGTCTGCAGCATCGATAACATGCCCACCCAAATCCCAAGAGAAAGTACCGACTTCTTCGGAGATCTTCTCTTCCCCTTCGCCCAAGACATCCTCAAGTCCAAAGCAGAAGAACCCATGGAAAACCACAACTTCTGCGCGACCGTCGAAGGCGTAAGTAGCACAATTCTAAAATCCAATTGAATTTTAATTAATTTAATTACAGGCTATTATTGCTAGCAACGGGAAATTGACACCGAACTTTGAATACATTCAAGATCTTCGCAAAATCAATATGTAATTATTAAAAACAAATTTATATTCATATGATATAACTGATTATTTATGTTTTAGGACTAGGCACAAAGAAGGTTCTTCTGAAGATCCCTCCAAGAAGAGGGTTGTTATATTTGGAGCTGGCAGAGTTTCCGCTCCTCTGATTGAGTATCTTTACAGAGATCCCAACATTGCCATCACCGTCGCTTCAGAAATGAAAGATCAATGCGATGAATTAGCAAGGAAATACCCAGGCGTTGAAAGCTCCTACTTGAATGCCTTGGAAAATCACAACGGCCTCCAAGAGCTCATCGCTAAATCAGACATTGCTGTTTCGATTCTTCCGGCTAACATGCACCACGTTGTTGCTAAAGCTTGTATCGATCAGAAAATCAACATGGTCACCGCCAGTTACGTTTCAGACGCAATGAAAGAGTTGCACAATGAAGCAGTCGAAGCTGGAGTTACCATCTTGAACGAAATCGGCTTGGACCCTGGCATCGATCATCTCTTGGCTCTGGAATGCATTGATGATGTTAAAGCCATGGGTGGTAGAGTAACATCTTTCGAATCATTCTGCGGTGGTCTCCCAGCTCCAGAATTCAGCGATAATCCTTTAAGATACAAATTCTCTTGGTCTCCAAGAGGTGCTTTATTGAACACCCTCTCTTCCGCCAGGTATTTGCGTAAAGGCCAAGTCGTGGAAATTAGTGAAGGCGGCGAGCTGATGGCCGCCACCAAATCTTTAGATTTCCTTCCTGGCTTCAGCTTGGAAGGTTTCCCTAATAGAGACAGCACAGCGTACACCAATTACTACGGTATCCCAGACGCATTAACCGTTCTTCGCGGAACCATCCGTTACACCGGTTTCGCTGAGGCCGCAAGAACGCTGCAGCTTCTCGGCTTGCTGGACCCCAAACCGCATCCATACTTGCACACCCAAGGACCTGACATCACGTGGAGGGGACTGATCTGCCAAATACTTGGATTCGAAGACACCACTATTTTACCAGAAAACTTAAAGCAAAAGATCACCGAACGCACCGGCAGCGAATTTGCCGTCGAACTTCTGGAAGAACTTGAGCTTCTCAACGATGAAAAAGTTACTAAATACGGAACACCACTTGATACCTTAACCCAATATTTGGCCAGGAATTTGGCGTTGGGTCCGCAAGAAAGAGATCTTGTAATCTTAAGGCACGACATTGGTATTATGTGGCCGGACAACAGGAAGGAAGTCAGAGGCGTTAACTTCGTCGTTTACGGTGATGCCGAAGGACATTCCGCAATGGCCAAGACCGTTGGTTTCCCCGCTGCCATCGCAACCAAAATGATCCTCGATGGTAAGTTCACATCATAAATAATAAATAAAATATTTTATTTAATAAAATTACTTTTCAGGTGAGATTCAGCACAAAGGCATCATTCTTCCATTCACTTCCGATATATACAGGCCAATTTTGTCCAGGTTGAGGAACGAAGGACTGAACAGCACTGAAACTTCAAAATTTTTCTAAAAATTTAATTTAATTATGTTTTCTAAGAAATACGCTTTTTCATTAATAAAGTTTTTTACCAAGTAATTTCTAATTATTTCATTTTAATTAAATACAATATGACAAAATTGAAAAAAATAATTTATTGCTCTATAAGTACAGAAAGGATGACACAAATAGAGCAGTAATAATAATAATAATTAATAAAAGCTATAATATATTAATACAAAATTAAATCCTCAAATGTTATGAAATAAATATATTAATCATTTTTTTATAAATAATATAATTAAAATTATGTTTATGTTGCTGCTAAAAAATATCTTATAATAAAATTGGTTTAATTAATATGTTATAAATTGCAATGATAAATTTATTTAAATTTTAAATTGTAAAAATGTCGATGGATTTCTTAATGTTTAAATTATTAACTTAAAAAAATAATTGCACTAATTTCATTTCTATTAATACAAACATGATTACTGAAATATTATGAAATTAATATATTTATAAAAAAATAATAATTATATATAAATTTTCCTATTTATATATAAAATGTTCAAAATTATACTGAAATGTAACATAAAACAACAATTATTTCTCAATGTTTAAAATCTATTAGTAATACAAAAATGATTGCTTCAATCTTATGAAATTAATATATTAATAAAAAAATAATAATTATTTAGAAATTTTCCTGTTTTTATTTCGTTATAAAAATGTTCAAAATTGTATTGAAATGTAAAATAAAACAACAATTATTTCTTAATATTTAAAATCTATTAGTAATACAAAAAATTATTGCTTCAATCTTATGAAATTAATTTATTAATAAAAAAAAAAATAATTATTTAGAAATTTTCCTGTTTATATTTCGTTATTAAAATGTTCAAAATTATACTGAAATGTAACATAAAACAACAATTATTTCTCAATGTTTAAAATCTATTAGTAATACAAAAAATGATTGCTTCAATCTTATGAAATTAATATATTAATAAAAAAATAATAATTATTTAGAAATTTTCCTGTTTATATTTCTTTATTAAAATGTTCAAAATTATACTGAAATGTAAAATAAAATAACAATTATTTCTTAATGTTTAAAATCTATTAGTAATACAAAAAATGATTGCTTCAATGTTATGAAATTGATATATTAATAAAAAAATATGAATGTAACATAAAATAATTATTTCTATGTATTTATCAATCTGTTAAGTACTGGTAGATAAAATTTATTGTAATTAACATACAAAGGGCTATTAATGAGTTAATAATTAACTTTAAATAAGAATTAAATATTAATACTTATTATTGTATAAAAATAAAATTCAACTGTTATTAATTATATAATTATTTATATATTTGTAATTCTTATTTTTAAATTTTAAACTTGAATCGAATGTATGCAACTCTATAAGCATAATTGTCCGAAAAGTATAATCAATAAACATATAGAAAAGAAAATCACAAACAGTTAGCTTACGTAAGTTATAGTTAATTGCTTTCCTAGTTATAGGCAGAAGTGATATGCTTTAATATAATATTGTTAACGTGGATTAAAGGCAAGGTATAAGTCTTTCACATGTCACATGTATGCTTGACTAATGAACCTGTAACTTTTAGTGCATGCAGTTTATTTTACTTCGTGGAATTGAGGTTGTGCTAATGAGTTCTGCAAACGAGTAAGTTTGTTGTAATATAGAGAATGCAGTAGTGGTACAGATAGTTCGGTTCCTTATTTTGCAGGGGTAAAGTGTTGCCATGTGGATGGTCATGACGATGATGCAGGGTGTACAGTATTGACCCTATATGAGCGTGTAGGAGGGCTTAATCCAGTTGTTTGATAGTAATTTGGATGCGCGCCCTCCCCCATCTCTCCCCACCGGAAAAAAAAACACACAGACGAGCCTTGTTTGATGACCATCCTCTGAAGCAAACAGAAGGTACATAGATAGATGATCATGCGAAAATTCGCGGAGTGCGTTAAGTAAAATTGTGAAATTTCGTTGCACAATGGAGTGAAACCTGCAGTGTGCATTATTCTCGCTTCGTTTCGTTTTCTTTCTACCGTGTATCGGGAATATTGAACTGTTCAATAGGCAACCACCAAGACGAGCGAGATCTTTGTGTAACTCCCTACTTCTCCAAGCGCAAGCGAAGCTGTCAGAATCCTGAGCCCACAGTCACCCACAGTACCGTAATTTAGTATATAGTGCGAACTCTATATATATATATATATGTATACATATATGCACTTATACATCTGCAAGTACGTGTCTGTGTGCAAGTGTAAGTGTGTGTTTTTTTTGTTCCTGTGATTGTCCGCGAATTCCTTCAGCTGCTGCCCTTTTTTTCCCCTCTTCACGGTGATGAGATGTTGTTTCGGGCGTACTTCGGAACCGCTGGAGTCGTCGTTTTGTGCGTGTGACCCCTAGCAATCGGCCCGCAACTGACGAATTGACTCTATAAGATGGAAGACAGTGCAGAATCAAGCTCTAACCCCATTTCTCAGGGGTGTGGCCTACATACACAGATCTCCATCCATATCAGCCCCACAACTGGGGGTGATTTCTTCCTCACTGTGGACCCGGACATCACTGTGGATAATCTGAAGAAGTTGGTATCGAAGAAGCTCAAAATCCCACGGGATAGGCTTTGTCTACTCTTCAGAGACAAGTGAGTGTTTGGCATCTAGCCCCACCATGCTTTTTACTCATTAACTACTTTTGCATCTATTCACAGGCAACTGCAGGAGGGCAATCTGACACAGCATGGTGTTGCCGATGGTTCCAAAGTCACATTATTACCCAATGTAGAGACTGGACTTGTAAGTACTACCACAAGCATCATTTTAATTAAAATCAATAAGGACACAATCTGTTATTCACCTTCAATTGATTCCTCTTAAAATCAACCATAAACACATTTATATTCATATTTAATATATCACTTCCTATTATTCAAAACGCGTCACTATACTTAATTGTTGAACTAACATTCATCACCGAAGGAAACATCTATATTACAAGATTGACCTACAATCACTCACCCAAATTCAGTTAAAATCAATTAGTTACATGATGTATACAGAATAACTTTAATCCATTTCAAAAAATCATTTACAATATTAATTTGTAACTGTTTCACATTCAATATTTGTCATATAAAACTACAACATCCACCCAAATCAAGTTAAAAATAATTAATTACATGATGTATACAAAATAACTAATCCATTTCATAAGATAATTTACAATATTAATCATACATAACAAAAAGAAGTGTACTTTCAATTTGTAACTGTTTCACATTCAATATTTGTTGTATAACACTACAACATCCACCCAAATTAAGTTAAAAACAATTAGTTACATGATGCATACAAAATAACTTTAATCCACTGAAGCATTTTTATTATTTTAAATACAATCTATTTAAATAACAATTAATTAAACAATATTGCACACAATTATGAAATAACAGAATAATAATTTACAATATTAATCATGTAACTGTTACAAATTCAAAAGTATATTCAATATTTATCATTTGTCCACCCGAATTAAATTAAAATCAGTTATTTGTGTACAAAATAACTTTAATCTAAAGCCCTTTGTATCTGTTGCAATAATTACTATAAATTTCACTTTCAAAAGTATATTAATTTTATCGTTTTTATTTATGCATTAAAAAAATCTATTCTGGGTTGACTAGTTTATATAATTTCTGACGCAATTGCAATTCGTGGATTGCATTTCTGCTGTTACTCCAGTTTATTTACATTCTCGAAATTCTCATTCCCTCGTTTATTTATTTTTCCTTCCGCCTGGATCTGTTGCTTCACTTGATCGTCTCGTGATTAGTGTTTAATTCCAATAAAAGTCGGAAAGTTTATTTTATGTTAAATAACTAAAGTTTATTTTAGATTATTTAAAAAGTTGTTACATATTGAGTCTAGAATTATAAACGTTTTTGGGGTATTTTTGAAAAAGATCAAGAAAATCTACCTTTCTATGGTCACTGTAGACCTTTTTGTATCTTTGACAAGGGTCTATTTAGTAGATTGATGGTTAGGAAACTTATTTCTGATATTTACTCCTCTCTTTTTCCTTGAACGCATTTCTTTGCACAAATGGTGGAAATCTATGGTTTTCTAAGGTCATACTTATTAACACATTTACATATATCAGTTGCAAGTTATATAATTAAACAAAAGTGTTAATAATAAGAGAATATTACCATTAAATCTTTACCATATCATGAGTGTTGACGTTTTTAAAGAAATGATAACACGTAAAGAAATTCTTTCCGCGATTGCATAATGTTTAATTAGAAAACTACATCTTCGTGTGCTTTTTAAATTATATTGTTTGTTTGGTAGCAACAGTGTACATTTCCATGTTATTTTGCGCACAATGAAACGTAAAAACAAATAAGTTCCATTGTAATTGGAGATATGAGCGTTTTGCTATTAATTTTAACCGTTGATTAAAAAATATTAAGTATTAAGTCTAATAATCAATAAAATAAAAATAGCTTATTTATTACTGGGAAATATTGATTAAACCTTTGATTCATCGCGAATATAATATTTATATTGATGAAATATTTTGAAATATAATGAAACTTATGATTAATGCTGTTGATTCGCATTGAACATATTTGTCGGTAATGATGGTTTGAATCGATTATCATCTATACAGGAAACAATGAGATTGTGTTGTTTGCAAATTGTGAGAAAACAGGTTTAACCTCTTAACCTGTTCGCGTGTATAAATATAAAGTTGGCACAGTTATTGTTTGGATAAGTATCCACAAATATGTGTGCATATATATTTATTTATATATTTCCTAAATGGAAATGGGAAATCTTCGATTTCTTTATCTAATTGATTCATTACTCGGGGAAACCTGACGTCAAATAATCTCTACGATTTGTAAGGCTTGTTCGATGGGAAATTAAATTAGTCAGATGGTAGCAACGAGTCATATATTCCAATCAGTTATTTGCTACAACAAAATTATTGTTTAGTATTTTTAGAATTAATATTAATAATTTTTTGTTATGTTAACGTGAAGTACAATCAAAATGTTGAATGAACCACATAATTAAAATGAACAAATATTATGATAAAACTTCAAAACATTTTATTTAAAAAAAATTATAATATTTTTATTTTTTCTCAAACTAATTTCAAGTATAATAAATATTAATATTGATTTAATTTCAAAATTAAAATTTATTTAATACTAATTTTGAAAGAACCAAAATTTTGTATAGTCCTCTTCTTGTATAAGTATCAAAATTTTTAATTTGAAAAACTATATGTAATAGTAATAGTTAATTAAAACTATACATTAAATGTAAGAAATCAGTTGTATAACAAATTTGGACTTCAATAATTTCAGTTTTTTTTAAATGATTTTTCATGTAATTATTACTTTTTTTTATTTATTTCTAACACGTTTCGGCCTCAAATGTTTCTATTATCACCACCATTTGCGTCATTGAAGTTTGTTGTGATTATTTTTTAAAATTTTATTGAATTTTGAATGAACATTTTGTATAGTTTCTTGTTGTATAAGAATGAACAATTTTAAATTGAAAATGTAGTTAATTAAAACTATACATAATAGTAATACTTAATTAAAACTATACATTAAAGTAAGAAATCAGTTGTATAACAAATTTGGACTTCAATAATTTCAGTTTTTTTTTAAAATTATTTTTCTTGTAATTGTTACTTTTTTTATATATTTCTACCACGTTTTCGGCATCACTTTTTTCCATTATCACCATTTGCGACATTGAAGTTTGTAGTGATTATTTTTAACAAAAAATTACAAAAACCATAATAATTTCATTAAATGATTTATATTATTTGTTAGTTTGTATATTTTAGTCATTATTATTCTCATCAAGTCAAAATTGCTGAATCATCGACGAATGCAGCAATTATAACATTCTTTGTCTGCATTGGATTTTTTCTTCGTGATTATTTCTATTTGTTATTTACGAGAAATTTGATAGAACTTCTTTAATTTTGAAATAAGTTTAATAATAATAGTTTGAAGGATTAGCTGAAATAATAATGCTGAATCATCGGCGAATGCAGCAATAATAACATTCTTTGTCTGCATTGGATTTTTTTCTTCCTGATTATTTCTATTTTTTTTATTTATTAGAAATTTGATAGAACTTCTTTAATTTTGAAATAAGTTTAATAAATTCTTATTTTTATCAAAATGTTATTATTTTATAAGTTATATTTTTGTAAGTAAGTAAGTTATTCCTTTTTTTTGATTATTTTTGCAATAATTGTGTTTTTTTTTAACATAATAATTTATGAATAATAAAAAATAGTTTAGAAATTAATTGATTGAATGTTGTTTATAGACTCAACGTCCGGAGGTGGGCATAATGCAGGCTTTGGAGTCGCTGAACGACACACAGGTAAATGAGTTCCTATGCGGCAAAGCGCCGTTGAACCTTAGCATGCGTCTTGGAGACCACGTGATGCTGATCCAACTGCAGCTGAGTACTGTTTCGGGGGCAAAGCCGTCCCCACAGCCTCCAGGCAGCCCACAGCCTTCGCGTCCCCCCAGCCTCATACAGGCTTCCAGGAACCTCCAGCACACGCTCCGACGACTGTCAGCAGACGTCTTTTCAGGCAGAGGCGATGACAGTCCGAGGCAACGTAAGCATCAAAGAAGACACGATCATAGTAGATATACAAGAACAGCCTTCGATGGCTGCAAACCTAAGGATTTATTGATTGATTTTTCTTATGCGTTTCAGGTCGTAGAAGCAGCGTGTACTCGGGCACGTTCAGCGGCGCCCTAAATCCGGCACTGCAGGATCCGAAAGGCAGACCTAGGCGCGACGTCGCCACCATCGTGCACATCCTCAATGATCTCCTGTGCTCGGCGCCGGACCTCCGTCGCGTAAGACGGAGCGTCGACGAAGCGTCCTCAACATCTTCCGTCATCGAGCAGGACGAAGAACCGGCCCCATCAACCTCCAGCGAGGATCAGAACCTCCGCACCAGGGGCAAGCTGGAGCAGCTAAGACTGGTCATGGGCGAAAGAAGGGAGCGCAGACGCCAGCGCAAGCAGAAACCTTATTCCCTGCCTCAAAGTGATAACACAGACACTGTTACTGCATAAATTACACACTCCTTGTATATAGTTTTATTATCTACTTACATGTGCATTTCTAACTTGTTTCGCCCAGACCACGACCTTCGGCAGATTCCCACTACACCCCCCTTATATTTTTCTATCCCTTAATTATTTTTATTTTTAATTCTAGTGTAAGTTTATTAATGATTTAGCATTAATCAGAAGAAATACACATTTCAATAATTTACTTTATATGTTTGTATTACAAATTTCAATATAATTGTACAGCGCGTCTCGAAGAAAACGCATGCATCTCTTGATAATTTACGAATCTCATCGATTAATAGATGTTATTTAAACGCAAACAAAAAGCTAGATAGTTATTAAAATAATCTCATTGAGTAAAACTATATTCCAATACTATATATTAAAGAAGACACGACTCATGCATGCAACCCATTTGAGACGCGCTGTGCCTACAAGAAATTATTGCGCATAATCAACATTGATGTGTTAATCCAAAGTCGGATAGGAAATTATTAATAAATTCAAGACCTAACTGTAGGTGCTAGCATTCGAATAAATTGTATATACATATTGATATATTAAAACCAGGAAAGGACAAGAAAGAAGAAAACATATTTGTTTTTTTCGAATTAACTAATAACAATCGTCTTTTAATTACTTTTTTTGTTTGTTTGTCCTCTTGCATTCGATTTAGAAAACTGAGGATGTTGAATGTTTATTATCCGTACTTATATAACGCGAGTTAAGATTGCGTTTACATAAGTTGCAATTTGATATAGAATGAGCAGGTGCTGTATCCAATGTAAATTCTAATATTAATTTCATAATTTCCATTAGGTGTACACACACGTAAGTGATTAAAAATCATTTCAGATTTAAAATCTGGCAAATTATAAATATATTTAAAAAGTATATAAAGAATTTTCATATTTGTATTTAAACAATTTATAATAAAAATGTGAAAATATTTAACAAAAAAAAAATAAGAGAATTTGAAAATCCCCTTTTTTACAAATTTCACCTTTATTTTTCAGTTCAAATCTTTACTTTAATACCAGTTATTTCGGCTGTTGTGTCATGATTAAATAAATGCATAAAAGGGTTAATCTTTAGGGAATTTTAATGTGAGTGGTCTGAACATGCTCAGTTCTCGTTTATTGATTTTACCTGTATATATTTGCTCGTCTACTAGTAGATGCAACTGCATATCTATCAACGCCCTTCATTAAATCATCTGCGATTCCGTAGGTAAAAAATACTAATTTATAGTTGCGAAATCTTAAAGTTAAAGATTTTTTTGTAGAAAGTCGAGCTCGAGAAGTAAAATGGAATACTCTATTGATTTGTGCGCTTTCTACTTCACATTCTGCAACATCTTATGCCCGGGCCCTAAGGTTTGGGGCTTCAATTGCGTGATGGAATGCTTCTGCAACTGCGACCCAACAGCCGGTAAGGGCGGTTAAAATGAAATACAGAAAAAAAAGACTAATCTGTTGCAATCAGAGGTGGTCATCCCGGCCCACACTCTTGGCGGACCACCACTGATGAAGGGTTTCTAAGGATGAAGCGATTACAGCTAATACATGTTTGGTGTCACATATATCCTCGATGTCGTTAACAGAACATACATAAATGTCCTCTGTTCAGTAGTGATTAGGAAACCCCATGTACTCTGTATCCCAAATACATGTCCATCATTAATACAGGATGGACGTTTTTCTTGGTTAATCAATTCAAACAAACAATGAAGCATATCCAGTTTTCATAAAAACATTTCACTAAAAGTACGTAAAATATTAATTCCTTTTAAAATAAAATTTAAAATTATTTTTTTAGGTATTTCGTTTCATCTTCGACATCATTAAGATCCGAGTCAAAAGTGCCAAAAACTATCATGAGCCAACAACAAAAAGGAAGACTGAAAATAAGTAAATATTTAAAAACTGAAAAAGACAATACGAACACAATCTATAGAACGTTTGATTTCAGAGATAAAATTAAAGAATTCGAAATTAATATTTTTTAAATTAAAATTTACAATTATATCGAAAACTGGAGTATGAATTATGAAACAAAATTTATGTATAATTTATATACACCATGTAGTATCCGAAATAATTAAATAAATGATATGAAATAAGCAAATATTTTAATTTCGTATGTTATTAATAAAGATTACGTAATAATTCTTATATGTAATTATAAAAATATATATATTTATAGCGTAAAAACAAGAAAATCAATGAAAATTGTGTATAAATAAATAGGATTGTTATTAATAATATATCTTATGTAGTGTTAAAAGAAAATTGTTGAAACGAAATGTGAAAATGCAGGTTTTTATTTTAGAAGTTTGGAACATTATTTTTAGATATTTATATGAAGAAATGAAATCTTGAACGCTGACAAAAGGTTTTCCTTTTTGTAGGAAACTATAGATGTAATGTTACCTTCCTTAACTTTCTTAGAAATTAGAAAGCATTTTTGAAAGAGATAAATTTTCAACTAAACTAAAAGTAGTTTTCTTTTAGATAGATTTGAAGCTTTTAAAGGAGAGTTGCCTTTCTTCAATATTTTATAAATTGGAAAGCATTTCTACATGTCAGGAACAAATTTTCTGCTTTACTCCAATCAATCACAAAGATATCTATTTTTAGGAACAACCTATGAAACAAAAATAGCTTATTTTTAAATCGAATTCCTTAAATTAAAGGAAAATGTTAACAAAACTGTCTATATTTTTATACGAGTTATTAAGTAAATTTTAAAATATCAAACAACTCGTTTCGTACTGAAAAAATGTTATATAATAAAGTGCATAATTAACATTAAATTAAAAAAATATGTTTGATTTTTTTACAAAAAAAAATATGAAAAATCGTAATTATGTAACATTTGTTATATAGCAAAAGGCTGAATATTAGCCCTCAACCTATTGAACACTGAAATGTAAATAACATTTTTCAAGTTATTAAGGAAAATCTCAATCGATTCTTCTTTTTAATTAAATTTCCCAAAAGATTTAACATTTTTCACGAATGTCCAAAATCAAAATATTTTTGATAGATTTTTATGCATTTAATTATTACGATTAGTGTGTTTCCACTTCGATTTAATTAAGTTGCCTCCTTACATTCAACCCACGCACATCTCCATGGACTGTCAAGCACCGTAGTTTTTGCGATTTTCATATAAATTATTATACATTATATAATTTTGATTCTTGCTTATGAAAGAGCAACTCGCAACTAATTATGTATTGAACGTTATCCAATCTTATGTGGTTCTCGAGATAAAAGTCGAAAATGAAGAGATTGGCCGAATCCTATTAACCTGCGATTTTTTAAATATCGCTATTAATTTTAGCACCGTAGTTTTAGTTTTTTGCGATTTCCATGAAAACTATTATACATTATATTATTTTGATTCTTGCTTATCAGAGTTTTTTGGTATACGAAAATGACCGGTTTGCCAAATCCTAATAACCTGCGATTTTAAAAAATTCGTTATAAATTTTAGCACCGTACTTTTGTTTTTATCGCGATTTTCAGGAAAACTGTTCCACTTTATGTAACTTCGACAATTGCATATGAAAGAGTATTGGAATACGCAGCTAATTACGTATTGAACGTTGTCCAATCTTAAGTATTTCTCGAGATATTTGCAGGAAATAACTAGATTTGCCAAATCCTATTAACCTGCGATTTTATCAAATGTGCTTGAAATTTCGCGGAAAATGTTTGAAATATTTGTTTTTCGGTATCTTAAAAACGTGGAATTTCATGAAGAATGTGTTGAACTTTTGAGGGGTTGTCGTCTAACTGTCAAAGTGACAGCTGCTGTCACAGTGCTAAACACGTGTCTTTTGGTGACTGCAACCAAACATACACTTGTGCTTATCTGGTTGCCAGCGATAAAAGTTATGAATAAAATTTTCTCTTAATAACTTGATAACCGAGCGAGATAATTACATCATTTTACACTCAAATTAAAGCTGATAGTCTTACCTTTCGAACTGTTATAGTGGTATGTTTCAATTTCGACTGCACCCATAAATTTTCAAAAAAAACTAATAGAAATCGGATTTATCCATAATTTTCTCTAAATAACTCGATAACCGAGTAAGATAAATACATCATCTTATCCTCAAATTAAAGCTGAAAGGCTTACCTTTCCAATCGTTATAGTGCTATCAGATTCTTTAATCAGTCTAGAATCAGAAAATTGTAGAATTTAAAACAAATCCAAGGAAAGCTCTATGATGATAAATTCTTATAGGATTTACCACTCTGTCTGCAACCAAACATACATACATTACGTTTACTTAAAAACGTAA
This sequence comes from Nicrophorus investigator, assembly GCA_963457615.1. Classification (NCBI taxonomy): domain Eukaryota; kingdom Metazoa; phylum Arthropoda; class Insecta; order Coleoptera; family Silphidae; genus Nicrophorus; species Nicrophorus investigator. The sequence continues at coordinate 14,566,915 of OY735144.1, forward strand.
TATTATAATTTAAGAACATATTAAATTGAAGATTGGTAATCTCCAATAATTTTAATATAATAAGCAAATTGAAATATTAATAACTTTGCAAGTTCGGACTGTGTTAATCTTTACAATCAGTGGCATCTAATGGATAGAGACACTGGGAATACTGGACAATTGTAGTTCAGGTAAATTGGCGCTGCACAAATTCCACTTCCCTAAGAACGTACTAATATAATTAAACAAACAGTTTAATTTGAATATTCATCAATTCTAATTGTAGTAATGCTACCGTTGAATGTAAATATTAATTACTTTTTAAGTTATAAACATTTTAAATAATTCACACAGCGCCATCTTTTGTTAAATAATGTAGCACGAATTCGAATTCAAATTTCCATACCTATTTATAAATATTTGAATTTAAATATTCCTCTATTTTATGGACCTTTATGTAATCACCAAATTTAAATATGATTAAGTTTTAAAGGTGTGAACGTATTAATTAATGATCTTTCGTTAATTAAAGAAACCAAATTTTAATAAACTACTTATTTTTAAAATTTTCAACTTTTGTACAAAAAAAGCGTTGCAATACAATGACATACTGAACGTTATGAAAATTTAAGAATTTCCCGATTTATTAGCAGATTTTATACATTTTTAGCATCGTAGTTCTTAGATTTTCAAGAAAACTATTACATTTTTACAATTTTCACTATTGCATATGAAAGTTCGTAGGAATATGCAACTAATTAAATATTGAAAGTTATGAAATCTAAACCATTTCTCGAGTTATTAGAAGATATTTACTGTTTTTTTTTTCAAAATTCAATTAAACTTCTATTTTATATATTTCCCTATAATTTTCCGATGTACCGTAGTTTTAGGGTATTCACGATTTTCAGGAAAACTATTACACATTTTTCAATTTTCAGGATTGCAAATCAAAGAGGATAGAAATATGCAACCAATTATTATTAAATTTTATGAAATCTAAAGAATTTCTCGAGTTATTAGCAGATTTTATATATTTTCCTTTTAATTTTAAGCACCGTAGTTTTTAGATTATTTCACTATTTTCATGAAAACTATTAAATTTTTTTTGAATTTTTACTATTACATAAAAAAGATCCGAAACACCGAAGTTTTTATGTTTTTCTTGATTTCCAGTAAAACCATTAAACTTTTTACAATTTTCACGATTGCATATGAAAGAGCATTGGAATATTCAAGTAATTTCATATTGAAAGATAAAAATCTAATGTATTTCTCAAGTTATTTACAGTTTTGCACAGTAAATCAAACTTCGATTGTATAGATTTCAGTATAATTTTCCGAAACACCGTAGTTTTTATGTTTTTCTTGATTTCCAGTTGGAATATTCAATATATATAATTAATATTGAAAGTTATGAAATCTAATGTATTTCTCGAGTTATTTGCAGTTGTTTTCAAATTCAATTAACCAATTTTATAGATTTCAGTACAATATTCTGAAACACTGTAGATTTTTTTTCAATTTTCAGGAAAACTATTACACATTTTCCAATTTTTACTTTTGCATACAAAAGAGCGTTGGAATATTCAAGTAATTTCATATAAAAACTTATAAAATATTATGTCTATCTCGTATTAATTGCAGTTTTTTTACTGATTTTTTGGAATCTTCAAAATTTTTCAATTTTATTTTTTAATTGTAAATGTACAAAACAAGTTGTTTGTTAGTTATTTTTCAGTTAATATGTTGTCGTAATTATAAAAATATTGGACAAAATTTCTGTAATCTCTTATTTTACTGTACATTTTTTTTGAGAATATTTTGTTTTGTTGTACCATTAATATTTGCTTATAAATAATTAATTAGAAAGTGAAGATAATTAAATATATATATAAAAAAATGTAAATTTCTTATTGTTTGTTACATGAAAATATGTAAAATTAGAAGACTCTTCATTATATAACTATCAAAAAATCCAATAAGTTTTACCTCGTATAATATGAATCTTTAAGTAATGTTTGTTTTATGAACAGATACGCAGTTAAAGGTATTATATAATAACTGTTAATCGTTTTCGAGTAAGTAAATAAAGAAAACAAGATATTATTTTAATAGATGTCGCATGTTTACGTAATAATAATAAACATATATTACGTTTTTTTGTCATTGTAACGTCATTCAACGGTTTGTGGGTGATGTCTGAAAATGTGCGAGATAGAGGTTTGCACGGTGAGAAACGCGTGCGCCTGCAGCAACAACACCACGAATAATACTTGATAACAGTATCCTCGAAGCCTGCGAGGAACGGTGATCGCGAACGTGCATTTTTTTACGTCAGTTTTCTCGTGTTTTCGTCCTTTCTGTTTCGTACTTTCCATGTGCGTGTTTGTTTTGTGTTTAGTTCTGTGAAGTGGATCTGCCCTGTATCAAGTGACAAATATAAATTAGTGAGTTACAAATTTATTGTTTAAATCATAAAATATTTTATTAACAAAACGGATATTACAATTTTATTATTTTTTACTTCAAAATTTAATGACATTTGTGAATTAAATTATTCGTAACAAATTTTATTTAAAATTCATCATTTTTTTCGTAGATAAATAAAATAAATTAGTTTCATTTAAATCGTAAAGTATTTACTTGAAACTCAAATTGTAAATTTTGACAAAACTTAAAATTAATGAGTTAAAATTTTGAATTAAAAAAATTAAATGAAAAAAATACTTCAATAATTAATGTTTTTTAAATAAATTATTACTAGAAACTCTTTTTTAATAATATATTTGTGTATTTTCTAAATACATGCATCAAATACAAATTGTAAATGTTTACAAAACAAATAAATTAATGGATCTAAAAAAATTAAATGAAAGAAATTAAATATTTAAAAATATGAAGTATTATTTTATAATTAATGATTTTTTTAAAGAAATTATTACTTTATTAATAATATATTTGTGTATGAATATATTTTCTAAATACATGCATCAAACTTAAATTGTAAATTTTGACAAATCTATTAAATTAATGGGTCCAAAAATTTTAAATTCAAAAAATTAAATATTTCAAAAAAATACTTCAATAATTCATGATTTTTTTTTTAAGAAATTATTACTAGAAAATCTTTTTTAATAATATATTTGTGTATCAGCGTATTTTCTAAATACATGCATCAAACTCAAATTGTAAATGTCGACAAAACAAATTAATCAAAATTTTTGAATTAAAAAAATTAAATATTAAAAAAAAAAATATTATATTAATATTGTATTAATTTATTTATAATTATTAATATAAAATTATTAATTTTATAATATTTTTTTATAATAAAGTAAAATACAAACTAATATTCAAATTTTTAAAACATATTTATATAATCATAATAAAAAATAACTTTTAGGCTATTAATTCATACAGTGTGAATTGTTTGAATATTGAAATTATTATATAATTTACACCTAAAAATGTGTATTTTCGTTCTTTTTAATTATTAAAATATTTTAAATAAAAAATAAATATCTTAAATTATTGAAGATTGAAACTGAAATTTTTAAAAATTTTTGTATTATTTTTACGTTGCATGATTTTTGCGTCACTTTATAATATTTCCTGTTGTTTAAATATCGCATTGAACCATATTTTCTACACTTTTTATGAATTGAATTTTTATTCTGTCTATTTTTTTTTTCTAATTTTAATAATTAATATTTTTAATATTTTGTGTAAAATGTTATATATAAACGGCAGTTGAAAAATTTTAAAAACGAAAAAACTTCACAATTTTTTTCATCTAATTGATCTAACAGGTTTGCATAATATAAGATAATCTATTAACTAAATTTGCTTTGCATCTCTAAAATATGATGCCATAACTTTGTGACTTTTTCATAACTTTTCAAACTGCCCTTATAAAAGCACCCCCTTTTTTATTATGCATTGCAGCGTCCTATACGCCAGTAATTTCTTTTTAATATACAAATATTTCAATATTTTTTTGCAAGTATTATTAAATTCTTAGATATACATCCAAATATTCATAAACGAAAATGAAATTGTATAAGTTAGAAATATTTTCAATATTTTTTTTTTATTATATAAAAATAATACAAAATGTCTAGAGGACATACAAATAAATATTGTTTCAGTTTTTTCGCTTTGATTATTTAAATTGTTGAAACATTTTCAATATTATTTTTCTTTAATATATAAAAAAAATAGTATAAAATGTTTATAGAAGAAATAACTTTACTCAATTTAATCTAATAAACAATTAATTTATTTTTTAGAATAAAATATTTAAATTTTTCCCAAATATTATCCAAATCTTAGACATATTCAAATTACATAACTTTTTTTTATAAACATTGTTGCAGTTATAATATTATTCAATTCTTAGAACTGTTGCCTCAAAATATTCATAGTTTTTCACGCTGATTATTTGAACTTTACTCACTTTAATCTAATAAATGTTGTATAACAATTAATTTATTTTGTTAGAAAATAATATTTAAATTTTTCTCAAATATTATTCAATTCTTAAGAGACATATTCAAAACATAACTGATGTATCAAAATATTCAAAAAAACGTAATTGGAATTATATAACTTTATTTTATAAACATTGTTTCAGTTTTTTCACTTTTATAATATAAACCGTATAAATATTTTCAATATATTTATTTTTTTATTATATAAAAATAGTATAAAATATCCATAGAGGAAAACACTTAACAAATAAATATTGTTTCAGTTTTCAGCACTGATTTTTTAAACTGTTGAAACATTTTCAATATCCTTTTTTGTTAATTATACAAAAAAATAGTATAAAATGTTCATAGAGGAAATCGCTTTACTCACAGCTAATAACTGTTGCATAACAATTAATTATTTTTTTAGAAAAAAACATTTATTTTACAAATATTATTCAATTCTTAGAAACAAAATAGAACTGTTGCCTCAAAATATTCATAGTTTTTCACTCCGTTAAAACATTTTTAATATACTTTTTTTTAATTATATAAAAATAGTATAAAATGTTCTTAAAGGCAATCATATTACTAAGAAATGTTATATAACAATTAATTTAATATTTAAAAAAAAATTCAAGTAATATTAAAAAGTAAAAAAATGTTGTGTTCAGTTTTTCTTTTTGCTGTTACATAAAAATAAAATAATATTTTCCGAGATGGACAAAAACTTTGTAACAGTTGTACTTTTTTGTACTGTTTTTAGTTATTGTATGTTTTTTTTTTCAAATAAATATAATTATTATTTTTATTTGCTAATAAAAAATATTTTTTTATTTTTATGAATATTATTTCAACTTAAATTATGTAAACTGTAGAAATATCTGGAATATAGTTTTGTTATATAAAAATAGTGAAAATCGTTTTCCTAATAAATATTGTACTGTTTTTTTTTATGTATTTTTCAAATAAATATAAATATTCTTTTTATTTTTAGAGAAAATTTGCTATTAATTTTTTATTTTCTTTTTATGAATATTATTTCCATTTAGATTATGTAAATTGTAGAAACATCTTGAATATAGTTTTGTTACATAAAAATAGAGAAAATCGTTTTCCTAATAATTATTGTATAAGAATTATTTTCTTTTTAATAAATTTTGTAAGTATTATTTAGGCCGTATAGACAAATGTTACGTAGTAGTTTAAAAATAGCAAAATATATTCATGCACGAAGTCAACAGGTTTTCGACCTTAGACTCTTGAAAACAAAACAAAAATGTACACGAACAAATTGCCTACATTTGCGTGCATGCGGAAAATACATTTTCCAAACGCAATAAAAATCAATTAATTTCCACTGCAAATTTCAAATACCAATAACGCGCGCATATTCCATTTTCATATTTTGTCTACATCATAAATATATACACTGTATTGATTTCTACACGAAAGCGGAATATCAATTTGACTGACAAGAATTGAATTTGCTTTAGCTTCGGGATCCGACCTGTTGTTCTGCTCGTTCTTAATCTTTGCACGAAGTCAATATTGATTGACACGTTACCTTCTATTCGCTTACCAAACATAAAAAAAATATATTTATGAAACGTAAAACCTGTAGGAACCTTTTCACTTTGAGAGATGTTGCGTGAATTGAATGAATTCAAAGGGAACACTTTTGAATGGAAAATAATTCAGAGGCATTATATTAAGTGCATCGTTCTTAATCTTTTCCCGAAGTCAACATTGATTGACATATTACCCTTTGTTCGCTTGGAGGGTGAAAAAAATTTTTTTTAAAATTTTTTTTCGCTTCAAGTGAATCGATGGAGATGAAAGAGATTTTATTTATATTATTTAATTAATTCAATTAATTTAAACTATGTTTTGGGGAAAATTATGTTAGCTGTTCGAATGTTAGGGGTGTGTATCGAATTTAATTTGGTTGAACTTGGGGATGAAGTCATTAAAGTGAAGCGAACGCACTAATAACGCTAATAATGTAATGAAACTAAACAGAACTTAATCCGGCTGATGATGAAAATCCCATCGGAAAATTTCAATTTCGATAAAAAACAATGTGTACAGAAGGAAAAAGCAATCAATTTTCAATCTGCCGCCGTTTGACGAGGAATTAATTGGAATGTCTTCTAAAAGCGTTATTTCTCTTCGTTTTTATTAATGTATTGGGAAAAAGCTTAATTGATTGGTATGATGTAAAGCGGAGTGGATTCGCAATTCGAATAGAGTAAATGTTTTAAGGTTTTTCTGTTTTGTCCCAACAAAAAAAAAATATCGATATTATGACATCTTTGACTTCTCATACACGGTGATATTTCTGTTTCAGGATCAAAGAAAAAAAATACAGCCTGAATACAAATATTGCTAAATACAAGTTTTGTAGTAGATTCGCAATTCGATCAAAGTAAATGTTTCACGATTTTTTAGTGTTTTTAGTTTAGAATCGCATTTAAAGATTTCCTTGTTTTAACTTCCGGTTTTCTGTGAGATTACTGCATGTAAAAGTTTTTTGTTGAAAATATTTTGATATTTATAAACTGAAATAATTCATGGATTGGAGAATGTATTTTTTAGGGTATTGGTAAAAAACTTAGTTGATTGGTATGGTGTAACGCATAGTAAATTTTCAGTTGGAACAGAGTAAATGTTTGACGCTTTTTGGTTTTGTCCCAGTGAAAAATCAACATTCGGAGCGCCGCAGCATCCGAACATAATGATTTCCTTGCTTTGATTTCCGGTTATCAGTGAAATTTCTGTTTGCGGATGGAAGAAAAAGTTATAAAAAGACGAGCCGGGATGGAAATATTGTTTTAGTATAAGTTTTCTATTGAAAATACATTGATTTGTATATACTGAGATAATTCGTTTTTTAGGAAATGTATTTATTGATGAGTTGGGAAAATAATAATTAATAATTAATAGATTGGTATAATCTGGATATAATCATTTCCTTGCTTTAACTTTCGGTTAACCGTGAAATTTCTGTATGCGGATTGAAGAAAAAGTAGTAAAAAAAGGAGCCGGGATGAAAATATTGAACAAGTTCAAGTTTTCTGTTGAAAATACTTTGATTGAAATAAACTGAAATTATTTATGGTCATTAATAGATTGGCATCATCCGGATATAATCATTTATTTGCTTTAACTTTCGGTTTTCAACGAAATTTCTGTTTGCGGATTGACGAAAAAATAGTAAAAAGTGTAGTCGGGATGAAAATATTGTACAAGTATAAGTTTTTTATTGAAAATAATTTGATTTTAATAAATTGAAATTATTCATGGTTGATATAATGGTACCATCCGGATATAATCATTTATTTGCTTTAACTTCCGGTTTTCAACGAAATTTCTGTTTGCGGATTGAAGAAAAAGTAGTAAAAAGAGGAGCCGGGATGAAAATATTCAACAAGTTCAAGTTTTCTGTTGAAAATACTTTGATTGAAATAAACTGAAATTATTTATGGTCATTAATAGATTGGCATCATCCGGATATAATCATTTATTTGCTTTAACTTCCGGTTTTCAACGAAATTTCTGTTTACGGATTGACGAAAAAATAGTAAAAAGTGTAGTCGGGATGAAAATATTGTACAAGTATAAGTTTTCTATTGAAAATAATTTGAGATTAATAAACTGAAATTATTCATGGTTGATATAATGGTACCATCCGGATATAATCATTTATTTGCTTTAACTTCCGGTTTTCAACGAAATTTCTGTTTGCGGATTGAAGAAAAAGTAGTAAAAAAAGGAGCCGGGATGAAAATATTGAACAAGTTCAAGTTTTCTGTTGAAAATACTTTGATTGAAATAAACTGAAATTATTTATGGTCATTAATAGATTGGCATCATCCGGATATAATCATTTATTTGCTTTAACTTTCGGTTTTCAACGAAATTTCTGTTTGCGGATTGACGAAAAAATAGTAAAAAGTGTAGTCGGGATGAAAATATTGTACAAGTATAAGTTTTCGATTGAAAATAATTTGATTTTAATAAACTGAAATTATTCATGGTTGATATAATGGTACCATCCGGATATAATCATTTATTTGCTTTAACTTCCGGTTTTCAACGAAATTTCTGTTTGCGGATTGAAGAAAAAGTAGTAAAAAGAGGAGCCGGGATGAAAATATTCAACAAGTTCAAGTTTTCTGTTGAAAATACTTTGATTGAAATAAACTGAAATTATTTATGGTCATTAATAGATTGGCATCATCCGGATATAATCATTTATTTGCTTTAACTTCCGGTTTTCAACGAAATTTCTGTTTACGGATTGACGAAAAAATAGTAAAAAGTGTAGTCGGGATGAAAATATTGTACAAGTATAAGTTTTCTATTGAAAATAATTTGAGATTAATAAACTGAAATTATTCATGGTTGATATAATGGTACCATCCGGATATAATCATTTATTTGCTTTAACTTCCGGTTTTCAACGAAATTTCTGTTTGCGGATTGAAGAAAAAGTAGTAAAAAGAGGAGCCAGGATGAAAATATTGTACAAGTAGAAGTTTGATTTCAATAATTCAAGGTCATTAATATATTAGAATAATTGTACCATCCGTATATAATAATTTCCTTGCTTTCATTTCCGTTTTTCTTCCGAAAAATTTCTATTTGCGGATTGAAGAAAAGTAATAAAAGATGAGCCGGGGTGCAAATATTTTGTAAGTATAAGTTTTCTATTGAAAATACTTTAATATTTGAAATAAACTAAACTTATACATGATTTGGGATATGTAGTAGATCTTTAACTTTTGGTTTTCAGTGAAATTTCTGTTTACGGATTGACGATAAAATGGTAAAAAGAGGAGTCGGGATGAAAATATTTTATAAATACAAGTTTTCTATTGAAAATATTTTGTATTTGAATTAACTGAAATTATTTATGATTTGGGATATGTATTTATTAATGTAGTAGATTTGTAATTAGAAATGAGTAAATGTATGACGATTTTTAATTTTGTTGTAATGAAAAATCAATACTTGGATTGCTATACCATTCGGAAAAATTAACTTCTTTGCCTTGACTTCCGGTTTGCTGTGAGATTTCTGTTGGTGGACAGATTGAAAAAAGAAGAAAAAGAGGAAAAAGCAGCTTCAATTGAAAATACTTTGATTTGAATAAAATGAAATGTCGTCTAATGCCAAAAAGTGTAGTTTTTTAGTATGGTATATATACAGTTAGAACAGAGTAAATGTTTCACCCTTTTTGGTTTTGTCCAAGCCAAAAATCTAAAGACAGCACCTTGCATCATCCGGATATAATAATTTCTTTACTTTGACTTCCGGTTTTTGTTGAATTTTCTCTTTGTATAGAAGAAAAAGAATAGAAAAAGAGGTACCGGAAATAAAATATTGTACAAGTAAAAGTTTTCTATTGAAAATACTTCAATTTTTATAAACTGATCCTTCCTCTTCCTTGTCCCATTCCCCTCATCTTTATGTATCTATTATAAATTCCTTTTCCACCTTCAACATCATCCTCGAAATAACTACTCATAACTACTACAAAATCTTCTATAACATATACGGACCTCTGCACATCATCCAGAATATCATCTATAAGCAGCACGTGTTACGCCAAGGTCACGACTAAACTCAATCGCAGACGTCAACAATCTTCTTCAGGTGATCATATCCATCCATCCTTTGTAGAATGTCTAAATTGCCAACAACTAAGTCACAACATTCTTCTTCGTTTTAATTAGCAAAAAGCTTAATTGATTAAATATTAAGTAAAGTCCAGCCGCTACGGAATTCGAATTAAGTAAATCTTTCACGTTTTGTGATTTTTGTGGTAGCGAAAAATCAACACTCGGAACGCTGCATCATCCGGACATAATAACTTTCGTACATTGACTTCCGGTGAGATTTCTGTTTGCGAATCGAAGAAGAAAGAAAAAAGAATCCGGAATGCAAATATTGTACAAGTTTTCTATTGAAAGTACTTTGATTTGAATAAACTGGGATGATTCATGGTTCCGGGAATGTAGGTCGGATCGGACAACGATACAGAAAATGGTGTTTGTGTTTGGAAGGAGATCTTTCACACTGTTCGGGCACGTTCGAAAAAACTAAATAACATAAAATTTATTTTCCCGATCCTGTCTCATAGTCCTGTGTGTGTCAAGAAATAAATAAATAAATAAATAAAATGATAAAAGGTTTTTTACGTAAACCTTCCTCGAGAAAAAAGTACAATGGACACGATAAGGGATTCAACGTTGGACTAACAATGGAAGCTGCAGCAACAAAAAAATGTTGTCTCTCCTTGCTTTTAATTATAAACCGAACAATGTAGATATGCAAGGTTCTTATTGCAATGCAAATATTAATTAACGTTACGACGTAATTGCCCATTGTTTTAAGTGCGATTGCATCACAGATGATGCTTCTGTTTACTTTTATTAGATAGACAATTATTGTAAATTTCGTGTGATGAAATTTACACGTAAATAGATTTTAACGCGATTATAAGACTCGATTTCGTAACTGAATTTAGTTGAAGTTATGTGTGCGAGTATAAATACAGAAAATAACAGAAGTTTCAATGTGGAATTAATTCCACGCTTAAGCGTATTTGAAAAGCAATATCGCGTGGAAATGGGATTACTGCAGGAGATTGAAATGTTAACGAAATTATTATTAACCGAAGTCTGCGGTTCGCTACGCGTGAGGCGAAGGACGAAAATATGAAGAAGAAAATATTAGATATAAAAAAAGGAAGGAAACACGTCGAGTCCTTGACGTCGTTCCATCCAGCGGCGAATTAATGCGGGCGACAGCAACAAGTTGCGTTTCCTTTAGCAATTGATTTGCGTCCGACGTTATTTTTATACGCCACCCCACCAGATGCGCTGGAATCGTTACGAACGTCAACATGTCGAGCGTTGAAGGATCGAGGGAATATCCTTAAAATAATAACGATATTAACAATGAGGATTGCGTCAATCAATCGCAAAGCTCGGCGTAATTAGGATAATTGCGCTTTCGGTAATCAGATTATCCTTCGGAGATATCCACCTGATGCTGCTATCTCTTCAGTTTCGAAGTTGCTTGCATCTTGTGGAAGCAATTACACATCAAGCCGGAAAACGGTGGGCCCTTTTTCCATCCTTTGCATTATAGGGAAACGTCAGGTTCTAAGGGACGCATAAATGGGATTAGTTTAGTCTCCGGATTTTCGTTCCCGGGACTCAGGTGGAAGGTTAAAAGAAATACGATTCTTATCGTTTCTTTACTTACGGAACACAATCTGTGTGATATTTACGGTTCTGCGAAAGAAAGCACTCAGTTTCAAATCATTCGCAATGAACTGATCCAATTTTTGCTTTTTTTCTTCCTTTTTGCTCTGAAAGGTTTTTATTTTTTGTGAAAATAAAATATTTGTTCCGTGTAACACGAAACCAGCTCTAAAAACGTATACATTTGCACGGTTAAATTATCCAACAATAATTACAACACGAGAGTTTTGCTGCAATTAAAATAAATGTGTGCTTTATTTTGTTATATTTGCATGTAAATAAAATAAATGGACTTTAGATATTGAACATTGAATTACTGATTGAAAATTAAAGGAATGCTATTTAATACAAATAAAATAGGAACATATTTGAAGAAAATTGTATTTTAATAAGATTAGAATGTAAGTCGAGAAAACATATCAACTTTGAACGTAAGTCGAAATTGTGTAATTTCATATTTATAATTATATATTTATTAATTAAATCGTTTTTGTTGTAAGTGTGAATGATCGTAAGTCGAAAAATTATAATATTGTAACTACTGTTAGATATGTTCTGATTCGCAGAGATTGTAAGTCGAAATGGTCGTAAATTGAATTTAATACAAAATAATATTTTGTACAAAAACTAAAAGAAGGATACATTTTTTTTTAATTTAAATTATTTTTGTTTGTAAATATGAATGGTCGTAAGTCGAGAAGTAACTGATTTTTACGATGATTCATTAACATCCAACGTAAGTCGAATTGGTCGTAAGTCAAATTTCTTGTACAAAAATATTTGATAAAAATTGTACAAAAAATATATATTTTTTCTTCGTGTTATGTGAGAATGATCGTATATCCAACCATTATAGTTACTTCTCAATTTCAATGGTTTTTTATTCTGCAATTCCAAACAAAGTTGAAATAGTCGTAAGTTGATTACATAAAAAATAATACATGAGGTATACGAGTATTTTGGACGAAAATTAAAAAAAAGGTTTTTTTTTAATGAAATTTTATTACTTTGTATATATATAAATGGCTGTTAGTCGAAAAATCATAACATTATATTCTCGACTTACAAATAACTTGCAATGTAAGTAGAAATGATTGTAAGGAAATTTTCTTACTCAAAAATATTTGAGAAAAATTGTAGAAACTGATATATTTTTAAAGTTGTTGTGAGAATTATCGTATGTCGAAAAATCACTTCTCTATTTCATTCGATTTTCTTTTTATTACTTCGAACATAAGTCGAAATGGTCGTAAGTAGATTACATATAAAATAATAAACGAGGAATACGAGTATTTTAGAAGAAACCTAAATTAGGATACATTTTCTTTAATGAAATTTTCTTTTTTTCTAAGAATCAATGATCGTAAGTCGAGAAATTATACCATTACAATCACTTCTTAATATAATTGGTGCTCCATTTTGCAAAAAAAAAACGAATTTCTTACAAAATAGGAATATTTTGGACTAAACAGAAGTACATGAATTACGCATTTCGAACTTACGTCAAATTTCATACAACAAAATATACAAAAATATATACGAATGGTAATAAGTACAGTTTGTAATAAGTTGAATCTAAGAATCTAAGCATGAATGTAAGGAATCACAATTCAAAAATAATATTTTGAAAGTTCCTACTATACATATTTTGGGAAATATTGGATGTTCAAAATGGATTAATTAAATTAAATTTAAATTTATCGTAATTATATTATATGTTCATAAAGTTGATGATTTTGTATTTTTCTACTTTAGCGACAGAATATGGAGACAAAGAAACTATAGTATAAATAGTTAATTTTGATTTCTGCTCTCGTAACAAATGGTAATATTCCTATATTCATACAGTTAATGATTTTTTATTTTTCTGCTTTAGTGTAACGTTTCTGGTTTTTGTTTTCGGGAAATTTCACATAAATTTACCCGGGAAATTAAAAAAAGTTAAATTAGGTGAAAATATTATAAAAAATATTTATTGACAGAATATGGAGACAAAGAAATTATAGTATAAATAGTTAATTTTGATTTATGATTTCGTAACAAATGGTAATTTTTTTTAATGTAAGAATTTTAATAAAAAAAATATTCCTGTTGATGATTTTTTATTTTTCTACTTTAGTTTTCGTTTTCGGAAAATTTTAAATAAATTTTTTCGGGAAATTGTAAAAAGTAAAATTAGGTGAAAATAATATTAAAAATATTTACAGAATCTAGAATTTTAATAATAATCCCGAAAATATTCTTATTTATTTTTCCCGGAAAATGAGAAAAACTAATTTAAAAAGAACTTAAGTCAATTATTAACCAGTTTTAAGTAGAATAAGTTTTACTGTGGAAATTTACTTTATTTCTTTATATAAAAAAGAATGAATTAATTTGCTATTATTACCATTGTAGTTGATAAAGCAGAATCGGAATTGCGTAACTTAGTGTTTGCAAGGTAAACATCTCTTACATAAAACGCATCGCTGGTTTTTCCGGGAACGTGTGTGTTGTTGCATTAATTCGCGTATATTTTTCGTGCCCGTTTTCACTGGATTTGAAACATTTCGAATTAAATGCTCGGTTGTGTGTTGGGATCAAAGTGGCCAAAATCGCGGTTTTCAGACTCAAAGCTTTGTCTGTCACCGGTAGTATACGTCACACGCTGCAGACATTCGTGAAATTCGCTTTTCCCTGCTTATTCGGAAAGGGGAAATTCGGTGCTTGGAATTACTTAATGAAATTAATAAACGTATAATCAATTCTTGTATTTCTGTTATATAAATTACGCTGTATGTAAAATATTAGTACTTTAATCGAATGTTAATAAATATAATTTGACCATATATCTTCAAGTTAATTAAATTAATTGGATATTTATATTAACGTATTACAATAATATGTATTAAGATGTAAATAAAATACGATAACTTCTCGACTTACGACCTTTAGCACTTACGACGTATTTTTTTAAATAATTATTTTTTTCATCAAATATTTTCCTAAAGACTTTAAATTATCAAACTGAAAATAATTTTCATATTGCCAACTTCAATAAATTTATGTTACTAAATGTTATTTTTTAAGCTTGCACACCTGATAAACGTGTATTACATAATATATTTTTTATTTATACAGTGGGTGATCGGAGCTATTCAAATTGTACGTTAACCGAATACAATTCTACAATTATTATGTAATTCATTACAGGAATATAAAACTGTTCTATAAAAGTTTTCGTAATCTGATTTTAGTTAACTTTAAAACTGAATATATTTTTCAAATTGCCAACTTTAATAAATTTATGTTACAAAATGTCACTAGTAATGATCGGTTAATGAACTTATTACATGGATTGTTCGTTAACCGAATAACATTCTACAAATATTACACAAACATAAAACTATTATATAAAAGTGTTCGTAATCCGATATCTTTTCTACATGAATTGTTCGTTAACCGAATTATACGAACTGAAAACTGTTCTGTAAAAATGTTCGTAATCCGATTTCTTTTCTACATGAATTGTTCGTTAAGCGAAATATTATGTGAGGTATTACTCTTATATAATTCGATGTCTTTGAAGTACAAACTGTCCTATAATCTATAGTCTAAAATATAATAAATTATTTATGTTGGCACTCTTGTCAATTTACTACTTCTCAAAGAAACTTTACAAGTGGCACCATCTATATTAAAAACGAAAACTATGAAATACTCATCATATGGATGCAATAAATATTATCGAGATTATTGTGCGTTCGGAATTTGCCGCTGGCTGGCAAGAATTTAATAAGAAGAACAATTTTGTAACAAGTAACGGCGGTCCCGAAAAAAATAAAATAATAAGAAACACGAATTAATCTATTTTCCTTACATTTTATCTCGGCGTTCGCAATTGGATTCTTCTTTGGTCGATGTCTGTTCCATCGTGAAGAAGAAGAAGAGTTGGAGGAGGAGGAGGCGGTAACACGCCACGTGGATTTATGAGACTTCTTCCGCCTAAATATTTAATTATTATTTCCATTGTTGGCTGCATAGGAAACCTTACAGACTCCATTGTACCGGATCACATTTTTTTGTTCTCTCTCATTTTTTCGCCGTCTCCAGCAGTTTTGATTTGTTGGATTCATCAATTATTTGAACCGAAATGATATTTCTTTCGTTGCGGATTCAATTTCATAACAAGCGTTTCAGTGTGTATTCAATGATTGATTAAATTGTACGAGTAGAAGACAAGTTGTCCATTCGAAGCAACGGTTTAGTTGCAACATATTTCTGAACTGTCATCTCATGTTTCATTAACGAGTAAATCAAACAGCGCGTTTACAGTATTAAACAATTACACTGTTGAATGAATCATGATTTCTGAAAATAAGTGTTAAAGATTTCAGTACGATTAAATGGATTTGTAGCTGCTAGTAATTTTATCGAAATTTATTGATGCTGAATAAAAAAAATTATATATTGAAAATCAGTTTTATATGTAGTTTATTTTACTGAAAAAATGTAGATTCTAGTGAAATAATTTTCAAAATAAGATACGCATTTTGTAAAAAAAAGTTCATGTTGATTAAATAATATAATATTAAAGAAAAAAACTAATTAACAAATTAAATTAAATATTTATTTTGATGAAGGATAAAATTTCGTTTATATTGAAAATTTCGTGTAAAAACTCGTTGTTTTATAATAAAATAAAAAAAAACGTAGCTTATAAAGAGACTTATTTAATTAAAATAATGAAACAAATCTGCAGCTCAAAGGTAATTAGCTGAATTTAATTATATCACATGAAGTCAAGACCTTTAACGATAAGGACCCTGGGCTATTATTATTTGGGGCCCTCAACTAATATAGCTAGAAAGCAGTCGATTAACAATTTTTGGGGGCCCTCGACTAATACAGTTTGGGTCCCTCAGATAAAATTATTTGGAGGCTGTCAGGTAATACTTCAATTAACTATTCATTTTGATAAAAGACATAATTTCGTTTATATTATGAATTCCCTGTAAAAATTCGTTGTTTTATAATAAATAAAAAAAAGACGAAGCTTATAAAGAGACTTATTTAATTAAAATAATGAAACAAATCTACAGCTCCAAGCCAATTATCTGAATTTAATTATAACAAATGAAGTCAGGACTGTTAGCGATGATGGCCCTGGGCTATTATTGTTTAGGGCCCTCAACTAATCTACTGTGAAAGTAATCGACGATCAATATTTGGGGACCCTCGACTAATACTGTTTGGGGCTACTAACATTATTTGTGGGCAGTCAACTAATATTTCAATTCAATTTAAATAGTTTTTTATTAAAATATTTACAATAATTTTAGTATTTACAATATATTCATTTGACGACGATATGGGCCTTTGCTTCTTGCAGCTGTGTTAATCAACTAACACTATCTGACGGTCTTTTACTAATACTGTATGGGGTCCTTGACTAACAGTGTTTATGGGCTCTAGACTAATACATTTTTGGGGCCCTCACTGTTTGGGAGTCCTTGACAAACATTATTTGGGGTATATATAATACTGTTTATGGGGTATATATAATACTGTTTATGGGCTTTAGACTAATACTTTTTTTTTACATCTACCACTGTTTAGGGGTTCTTGACTAACACTATTTGCGGTCACTGTATTAACACTGGTTGTGGGTTTTAGGTTAATACTTTTTTGGGGCCCTCATCTATCATTGTTTAGGGGTCCTCGACTTACACTGTTTGGGGTACTCGACTAATACTGTTTGTTGGCTCGAGATTAATACTTTTTTACATTTAACACTGTTTACAGGAACTCTACTAACACTGTTTTGTGGGTTCTAAGTTAATACTTTTTTGGGGCACTCATCTATCACTGTTTATGAGTCTTTGACTAACTCTGTTTGGGATGCTCTACTAATAATGTTTGTGAGCTTTAGACTAATACTCTTTTTTATATTTCTCATAGTTTAGGAATCATTGACTAATATTGTTTGCGGGCACTCAATTAACACTGTTGAATACCGTTTGGGGCGCTCAACTAATACTTTTTTGGGGCCCTCATCCATCACTGTTAAGGGGTCGTTGACTAATACTCTTTAGGGTCCATCAACTAACACAGATTGAGGATCCTCAACTAATAGTATTTAGGGCCCCTCGACCTAACACAGTTTGGGTACTCTGTACAAACATTATTTTGGGGCCTCATTCTCCCAGCTTATATTAGTTAAGTTTATTTTTAATTGTTTTACTATTGTTTCATTGAATCTAAAGGCGTGCATATTTGCATTACCTATTTCTGATCAGTTATTACAAAATTGTCAAAAAATGAAAATGTTGAATATATTTGGTTTGGAAAAATAAATGGATCGTTACGAAACATTGATCGAATTTTCAATTAAGTTACGCGTCAAGTAATAAAGCGGACATCGCATCCATCGAACAATTTCGCCTACCTTCCACCACTCTTTGTTTCAGCAAACAACGCATGGATTGCATTGCATTTTATTTCCGTTTTAAACAAATAGAGATAAATTCCCGGTTGGGGGGACATTAGTAAATACAAATAAATCTCCCGCAGCACACACCTAGATATACACAGGACGAACGTGTGTTCCACGAGGCGTGCAATAAATCAATCACTTAACGGAATCCGTTTTCACTCTGTCCGTGTGCGTGTCAGCTTTTTATTTCAGAAGATTATTACCATCGATTCTTTCATAATCTTCAGCAGTTCAAAATATCGTGTAATTGCAGTACAGATACTTGAAGGGATTTCGTTTGCAAAATTGACGGAACTACATTGCTAACTTATTAGATCTCTTTACTTACCATCGTCATCGTCTGGGTTTAAATTCCTCTCTGGTTAATTGAGAGACGTATAAATTACCGGGACATTGCAATTAAACGAGCCCAATTATTTCCACTTCACGACTCCCTACAAATTATCTTCCGTTTAATAATGACGACGTCGGCAAATCATTATACAACAGCGAATTCATTGCGCTAATGATGCAAAACGCACTCGAATATTCCATTTCATTTGCTCGTTCAATATTTATTGTCGATTTCCTTTCGACAAATACATCTACATCTTGAACAAATCTTTTCGCCCTGCAAACATCTTTCGACGAATCATGCAAACAGTAATAACTTTAGGCAAATAACGTATGCCATTATAAAAGTTTTATTGAAATACTTATGTAATATACGTATATTTCGCATCTAATTTTATATAATAAATAATTTAATGTAATATTAATATAAATTTCCCGAGATTCTCGAAAACTTACGGGTAATTATACAAATATGCAAATTATTAAATTATTTGTTTGCTGTGAAAAATTTGGACAAAATTAATATTAATAATGTTGTTGTTCATAGTAAAATATATAAATATCTTTTTCTCGGGAAAAATAAATTATTTTTAATTAAAAATTCCCGGGAATTGAAATCCGGAAGTTGAAAATGTTCTTAAGAAATAATACGATATAAATTAATATATAGTTAATAGTTTATTGGCAAAATAATAAGAAAGTATAAATTTTTATATATATTTTTTTTTAATTTGCAAATGATTCCGAATTAATCGGTAATATGAAACTAATACTCCTCCTTTTAACATTAACTATTTGTTTTGACAGAAATGTAGCATAAAGTTAATAGTATATATTTTGTCAATTATCTAATTACATTAGACAATTTGTTGAATAACAAGAAATATTTTAATTTCATATTATCTGGTATTAAAAGCATATTTTTTTTTACAATTAATTCTGTTTTTCGTATTATTAACAGCCTAGAAACTATAAATATGCTTTTAGAGTATGCATAAAAGTTTTACAGACTCGTCGCGGATTTACGTAACAACAGTTTAATTATGTAATCTCGCATTTCAGCTCTTGCAGAATCATTAGTTTAGTGCTCTCTATTAATTTTTTTCTTGTTTCTTCTCACGTACTCTCTGTAAAAAGCTTTAAAGAGTTTTCGCGGAAAGTAGAAACCCGAAAGCGTCAATTGGTGCTCTCTAATTAAAAAAAAAAAGTTCGTTAGTTTTTTTTTTAAGGAGAGTTTAAGAATTAATGCGACCTCTTGCAAACATACGTGATGAAACTTTTAATCTTTTCGCGAGCAATTTGCGAATCGTCTGAGAAATGATCTGAAGCAGCCAGGGATTATTTCTTTGATCCTATTTCGCATTTATTTCAAACAGAGACGCAAATTATCTTCGTACTTTATTTAATTTTCTTTATAAATGCGTTATTTAATTTTTACCGTGTTTCGTAATGTCTAGCAATTTGTTATACTTTTTATTGTTTTTAAGGAGATTTTAAAACTTATTTAATATTATATTATATACAATTTTATATAAATATTATCACTTTTGAAAATATAAATTTTGATTTTTGGGAAATGTCAAACTTTGACACATGACATAAGTACGTCAATTATCTTTGATACGAAAATTTAAAACAAATGCATAAAGCTAAAGAAATATTTAACAGAGAAATGTAAAAATCCTTATTAGGAAATAGTTGCCTAATTTGGACCAGTGCTTGTGCTGGAATACTGAACAATTATTGACTATTATTTTTTAAAGTATCTTAAGGTTATGTAACTATAATTAAATGGGCAAAAAAACTGAGAATATTTTTGATTGCTTCTAATAATAACTAACACTTATAACTAGGTGAAATGGATCACAAACAGTTCCTTAAATTGGATTAGTAATAATTAGTGTAAATCCCCATAGAGTAGTTTTAATATAATTGTAAAAAAATAAATTTATAACAAAAATTATTTTAAGGTTTGTTTAACTGAAAAATTTCATGATTTTCTATTTTATTTACAAAAATAGTGACGAGGAAGAAGTGCTCCGGTGTGAGATATATATCAAAAAGTGTTTTAGATAAAATTATATTTTAGAATAGTAATATTAAGCCACTGGTCCATCCTAGGAAACTAATTGTTGCGAATGGACCAATTATTTTTTTTATTTTAATTTATTTTTACTATTCACAATTAATTTCTTTTATTACTAAAATATATCATTTTGAAGGTTGAATTACTAAAGGAATAAAGTAAAATCCTTAAATTTGAAAATAAAAAAAAGATTTGTTTTTGAACTTAGTAAGGAGGAAAAATTGTAGTTGAATAAGTATATATACTAAAGAAGTATTTTTGCTTAAATTATACTGAAAAAAATTGAAAGTAAATAAGTGGTCCATCTTAAGAAACCTTGATTGAACCTATTGTAAAATATTTAATTTTCACTTCCTACCATGAAAAGTAAATTATATCATGTTGAAGGTAAAACTTGTAACATTTGTCCTTTGAAGTTTGTCCCTTGCAAAAATCTTTCATTAATAAAGTGTGGAAATTAGAATTTTCAGGTACGAATTCAAAAAAAATAATGTATTTTTGAAAACTCCAACTTTAGCAATGTGTTTATACTCTAATGCAAACTACGACTGGTTTAGTTTAATATAGTTTTAGTTCTGAAATCCTGTAAAGTTGTATTTGCTGGATTCGAGGTAGCGGTTGTATCCGTCACATTCTGAAATTCAGAGAAATTATTTAATTTGCTTACGAGGAAGTTTGTGAAGATCTTGTATTCGATTGTCGTGTAATCGGCACGACTCAATTAAACTAGTTACAGGCATTCCTGTTACACTTATTTTTTTCAGGACAAAACTCGTTAGCACAATTAACTAGTTGCCAAATTGATACTTTATTATTGATGCGCATTCGCAAGCCGTCCAATTGTTACGCAAGTTTTCATAATTAACAAACTTCAGCGAAACTCCCTCGCGCTGTATACGAATTTGAATTCACCTGCGACAGCAATATAGAAAGAAGAAGCCTGAATGCGAACGGGCATGAAAAATGTAGCCTACGTTTTTCCATTATATTCCGCAGTTTACATCGAAATATGTACAGCAGAAAAAGGTAAACAAAAAGAAAAACAGTCGGAAGTGAAAATCGGCTCCGGTATATTGAAAACCCATCAGCGAGGAATGGAAGGGAGCAAAAAAACAAAGAGAGAATACAAAAATATAAACCGATATTTCATTAATCCGAGCGTCTTCTACATACACTCGAAAAATCCCAATTATTCCATGCTCAAGAAAAAGGAGAAGAAAATGATGTAAATTCATTGTTTTTCTTTTATAAAGACCGGAGAGGTAGAAAACAAAAATGGGATAATTAATTCATCGTTCTTAGAAGACGTTTTAAAGGTCGCATCTGAAGAATCCCGTTGTTTTTCTTCGCCGCAAGGAGATTTTACTTTCTCGGCGTATCATTCATTTCCGATGTGGTAGAAAGGGAATGTTTGCGCGCAAAGGACGCAATTGTTCGCGTTGTCCCTTTGTTTCCCTTTGAGAAAATCGAGACGAATCAAGGCAAGAAAAATGCGAAGAAAATTGTGGTCACATTGAGTTTAATTATATTAGAAACTGTTCTTTGATAACTCAATTCTAATTT
Organism: Nicrophorus investigator; assembly: GCA_963457615.1. Lineage (NCBI taxonomy): Eukaryota > Metazoa > Arthropoda > Insecta > Coleoptera > Silphidae > Nicrophorus > Nicrophorus investigator. The sequence continues at coordinate 14,589,100 of OY735144.1, forward strand.
CGTTCGGTGCGACATCGCGAATCATGGATCAAAGGATAAGGGAGGATATTCAAACAATTTTTCGTTTGTCTCTGCGCGCTTTGTACTGCTTTTGTCATTTTTCCACGATTGATCATCCTCTTGACATGCAGGAAAATGCAATGTGTTCTTTTCACGGTTGTAATCTATTTTATGTTGGTTTCAGGTTTCCGTGTGATGAAAATGACTTCGATCAAGTTCAAAGTGACTCGGGAGGAGAGCCAACCGATGGCCGTCCCTTCGTCATCCAACTGTATCCTGGGAGGCGGCGATTTTTTGTCGCCGCACGTATTTGCACCGAGGAATTCCCTGTCATCTGTCAGCGGTAAGCTTTCGGCCCTTCGTCCATTTGCAGCATTAACTTTTAACCTTAAACGCACGCACGTACTATTGATGACCGCTGACCCCTTCCATTTTTAAGGCCTTTCGGCTTACAGCTTACGTTAAACATTTTAAAGTAATTAATTTACGCTTTAATCTTTAAATCCCTACGCAAGTCTCTAATTAACTCGGAATAAGGAATATTAACAATATCATTGCGCAGGTAATCTTTCAATTAATTACCTTAATTAAGCGTTTAACGAAGAGTAATTAATATCAGTTAATTGCAACGAAATGCAAGAAGTTAATGTATTATAGCTGGAAATTCTAAACATCCCGGATGTACCATGGGAATAAGGAATTTCACTATTTGTCTAGCAAATAAATAGCGTCCCCATAATATCAACTCTTGTTTACTTGTCTGCGCTTCCTTACTAGAATTAAACCAAGTTTATAAATATATGTTTATGTTTTTTAGACGTTGTTTCTTAACTAATTTCGTATACAAATATTTTTGAAAACATAATTAAAACGTCTATTAAAAAAGAGTTCAAAATTACAACTAAAGACCTGAATAATTATGAAATGTCTAAAATTTATTCCAAAATCCTTTAACCCTCATCAATAACTTAGAAGTATAATATCTTTTAGCAACTGATAATAGAGAAGATAGAAATCTAAATTATATGAGTGGTTTAAGAAACTAATAAAAATGCTGAAAGCTCAAATATGAATGATGGACTTTGTTGATCATTTTGAAAAGAATTTTGAAACTGAAAACTTAATACAAATTTTCTAAATTCTCGAGATTGAATAAAAAAATTGGGAACAGCACTAAATCATTATTAAATGATGGTTCCATATTGGTTTTTCAGCAACCATACATTTGATATTCCCTAAGATTTACCCATTATTGCAGTACTTAAATATTCTTTAATAACTAAAAACGACTTTGTATCCCGTAAAATCCTGAAACATTTTCATCCTTATATATACTTGACTTTGTCTGGTATGAAGCTCTTTTTTTCAGTCTTTACCATTTAAGACTCTATCTTTAATAAAATCAAAAATCTCCTCATTAACACCATCCAAAAATTCCTAAAAAATAGTTTGTTTAAAGATTCACGTTTCCTACTATTATATAACCAGGCATTTCCAAGATTATTGTTCTTATTCTAAATTCAAACATTAGTTCTGAATATTTTCTAAGAATTCACTTCAATAATTTTTTTCCGATTTTCTACGTTATATAATACCCAAATTATAAACGAATTGTACGGATAAAATACTTCGGTTTATAGTAGAAATGTTTTAGAGAAATACATTTAGAATTCTGATATAATAACAAGTATCCACAATATTTACAGTATTCTAGGTGAATCTGGCAATACAAGAAGATGAATTCTTTGGACAAAATCAAAGTTTGTGAGTTTCAGGTCTTGAAACTTTAGTAACATCTGATTCCTGATTTTTTTTGTTAATGTTTTCTTCTTTCAGCCAGATGGATCATAGCTTTATGGTGGATGTCTTCAATATTCAATATTTAGTAACATTTTCAGGTTTCGCGGAAGACTTCCCACCATATCCTCCTTGTGCTCATATCATTTGGATAATAGAGGGCGCAGTGTGTCCTTCAATATTATCAGTTATTACAAAAATATTAAAATTTGAAAACCTCAAAAATTAGGTTTAGTTTATTCGTTTCATTCTATTTTTGTTCGTGAAATTGAAAAGAAAAAATATAATTTATAAATACGGATAAAACCAATCTATCATATTTATTAATTATATCATTAATTTAATACTAATCAATTCTAATACAGTAATTCTATATTAAGGTCAATCAATTAAGTTTTTCTTTTATATAAGAGCCTCAGAATAATAAATGGAAAGGATCAATTCGTTACGTATTCTTCGTCTTTTGTGTTTACGTTTGCAGCGAGTCAAGATATTATTCAATCCAATTAAGTTAATGCCAACATTAAACGCCTACGAAATTATACATGTTATTACGTAATTTCTCTTATTTTTATTACTTAATACCTATGAAAAATCATAAATAATTTTTGGGTATTTTATTCACTTTCTAACATTTTTTTTAGTTCTGATTGACTTCTTTAATACAGCAATACTTCATATAGTCATGGTTTCAGTTAGTCCGCATTAATTAAATATATTTTTTTGTTTGTATTTAATCGATTTGATTGGTCCGATTTAAAAAATTAATTAATTATTATTTTTATCTTGAAATTAGCAATTTGCACTTGAAAATTTCGTCGAGAATTCCTGAAAATTTACCTTAATCTGCTGAAGCAACTAAGAGTAATAAAAAAGATTTGTTTACGTATATTTAGGATCAATTCACCGTGACTTCATTACATAATATCACATTCTTGCCTTTAATGAGAAGGTTTCTAACATATATTGTTCCATTAAATTAAATTAATGTCACTGTTAGACGCCAGCGAAATTGTATGCGATATTACGTAATTGTCTATTCATTATGCAGTATGCAATGATTATAAAATAAAAACTATACTTGTGGCTTCAATTTCCACAAATTCAAATTTGAAATTTCCGGTTTAGGTATGCTGAAAGTTTAGCTCCATCTGGTGAGGCAACGCACAAAGAAACATGGTTACACAATCGATTTTCCTTTGTGCTGTACTGAAATCTGTAACTTTTGCGGGCTCCATCTGGAGGTGAAAAGCAATTGACGTGGATTCTGTATAAGTATCTACTGAAACTCATCGATTTTTTTTGTTGTTGTTGCAGAATACTCGATGCGACGTCGGCGTCCAATTACTTTGCGCATAATGCCTAGGCTCAGTTTGCCTGCTCGCAGCACGTCGGCGCCAGCGTCGACCACAGAAGTGGAGTGGCCACCAGGAAGGTAAGAGGAAACTCCTGTTTTACCGCTAATTTAAAGCTCGATTATAATAAGCCACGAACGGTATTCGATTACCCGGCGCGTCCACCCATCACAGTTGAAGGATATTCAATAACATTAATTATAGAACTACCCTACTTAATGATATTAAGTGTATCAAAAGTAATAGATATATTTTTTCAAAGTTAAGCATTTTGTGTTATAGGGTAATAATTATTATTTTTTAAATTAATTATTATTATAGGTTTAAGTTGCCTTATTTTTTTTTAAGTTAAGTAATATGTAATAGAGTTAGTATCTGAATGGGTGATAAATTTATTATTTTTAATTATTAATTTTTAAGTTAAGCATCATTTGAATGGGTGATAAACTAATTATTAGGTTTGAGATTTATTTCTTTTGTAAATTAAGCAATACGTTTAGAGGTATTTTTTTTTAATGGATGATAAACTTATTGTTAGGTTTGTGACGCAATATTAATTATTAAATTAAACAATATGTGTTGGAAGTAGTAGTACCAAAATGGGTGATAAATTTATTATTAGGTTTGTGATACATTATTTTTATTAAAGTAAGCAATATATTAATGTGCGATAAAATTATGATTAGGTTTGATTTAATCACTGTGCAATAGAGGTAGTGTCCGAATGGGTGATAATCTTATAATTAGGTTTGAGATAAATTATTTTTTTCAGTTAAATAATACGTAATAAAGTTAGTATCTAAATGGGTTTATGATTAGATTATGATTTTGAATTATTATTTTTTAAGTTAAGCAATATATGATAGACATAGACGTTTGAATGGGTGATAAACTAAGCTTTAGGTTTTAGATTACTTTTTTTTGTAAATTTAGCAATACAGATATTTTCTTAAGGGATGATAAACTTATTAGTTGGTTTATGATGCAATATTATTTTTAAGTTAAGCAATATGTGCAGGAAGTAATATGTAAATCGGTGATAAACTTTGCATGCATTATTTTTATTAAAGTAAGCAATATCTGCTAAAAACAGTATCTGAATGTGTGACAAAGTTATGATTATGTTTCAGTTAAGCAATATTCTAAAGAGATAGTGTCTGAATAGGTGATAATATTATAATTAGGTTTGAAATGCATTTTTAAGTTAAGTAATATGAGATACATGTTATATTTGAATGGGTGATAAACTTATGAATAGATTATGACTTTTAATTATTATTTTATAAGTAAAGAAATATAAAATAGAGGTAGTATTTAAGTGGTGATAAACTTATAATTACATTTGAGATGCATTTATTTTAAAGTTAAACAATATGTTGTATGTGAATTGGTGATAAACTTCTTATTAGGTTTGTGTTGTACTAGTTTTTTTTTAAGTTAAGTAATATTTAGAGGTAATATCTGAATGGGTGATAATCTTATAATTAGGTTTGAGATGCATTTTTAAGTAAATCAATATGAGATACAGCTAGTATTTGAATGGGTGTTAAACTTATGTCTAGTTTTGAGATGCATTTTTTAAAGTTAAATAATATTTGATAGAGTTAGTAACTGAATGGGTGATACAATTTTAATTAGATTATGATTTTTAATTATTATTTTGTTATTTTGTATGCGAATTGATGATAAACTTCTTATTAGGATTATGATGTATTCGTTTTTTTAAGTTAAGTAATAATTGATAGAGGTAGTATCTGAATGGGTGATAATGTTATAATTAGGTTTAGGATGCATTTTTTAAATTAAACTATATATGATACGTGTTATATTTTTATGAGTGATAATCTTATAATTATAGTTGAATTGCATGTTTTTAAAGTTAAACAATATGTGTTGCATGTTGTGTCTGAATGGGTGAAAAAAAAATTAGAATTGTGATGCTTTAATTTAATTAAAGTGCTCGAAGTAGTATCTGAATCTGTAACAAAATTATGATTAGATTTTAGTTAAGCAATATGCGATCTGAATGGGTGATAATCTTACTATTGGGGTTGAAATGCATTTAATTAAGTTAAGCAATATATGATAAATATAGTAAGTGAATGGGTGATAAACTGGACATGTATTAATTAATATTTATATTATAAAACAGTAATTATAAATGCATAAAATTTGTGGAGATCTGGTGCGTATTTTTTTTCGCGCGTCATTATAATAAATGATATTAACCGCATATGCAAATTCCGTTTACGCTTAAAGTGAACTGACGGGACTTTAATGGAATTCCTGGCGTGCATCTTGGTATTAATTAAATTCGAAATTAGTGGTTGAAAGTTACCGAAACTATACTCGATGCAACAGCGGAGCAATTCCATCCTCACAGCAATCAATGATTCAATGACACCTCCGAGGGATCCGGCCACAGTGTGGTTGCGAATTTTTCTTTCCTTCGGCCAACGCTCATTAATTGAAGCCGATTTAATATTCTCGGGATGGATGAACTCATTAATCTTTGACCATAGCTCGCCCTTTCCAATTATCCATTGGGATTAATTTTTAACCGTCCTGTCCAACGCAATTTCTGCTGAAGTAGAATATTATCAGGAATTATTCATAACGTTTACAGCAATATACATATAAAGAATTCAATGAAACGGAGCCGCATGCGGCTCTTTTATGGGCAAATAGTAATTGTTTAAAATTGCTTTTTTCTCCAAGAAGATTGCTGACCTTTGAATTAGAATATATTGAATTTACCTCGATTAATAAATAAATTTGTATTTGAGGTAAAAATCTCCTAGGTTACTTCCCTTTATCAAGAAAATGAAAAGCTTTTCTTTATCAGTAGGTTTGTGACATATTATTTTTTTAAAGTTAACCAATGCAGGATAGAGCTATTAACTGAATGGGTGATAATCTTAACATTAGGTTTGAGATGCGTTTATTGCGTAAAATAAAATTATATCAAAGACCTGCAACAATTTTTGCTCCCGACTATTTCTATTTAGATGCAAATTTGAGGAACAAAACTATAAAATTTTACCTCGATTAACGAATAACTTCGTATTTGAGGTAAAAAATGTTTAGGTTACATTTCTTTATCAAGAAAATAAAAAACTTTACTTTATTAATAGGTTTGTGATAGATTATTTTTTAAAAGTTAACCAATGCAGGGTAGAGCTATTAACTGAATGGGTGATAATCTTAACATTAGGTTTACAACAATTTTAGCTTTTCTTTATTAAATGTTTTGTGATAGATTTTTTTTTTAAAGTTAACCAGTGCAGGATAGAGCTATTAACTAAATGGGTGATAATCTTAACATTAGGTTTGAGATGCGTTTATTGCGTAAAATAAAATTATATCAAAGACCTGCAACAATTTTTGCTCCCGACTATTTCTATTTAGATGCAAATTTGAGGAACAAAACTATAAAATTTTACCTCGATTAACGAATAACTTCGTATTTGAGGTAAAAAATGTTTAGGTTACATTTCTTTATCAAGAAAATAAAAAACTTTACTTTATTAATAGGTTTGTGATAGATTATTTTTTAAAAGTTAACCAATGCAGGGTAGAGCTATTAACTGAATGGGTGATAATCTTAACATTAGGTTTACAACAATTTTAGCTTCCGACTATTTGGATGCAAATTTGAGGAACAGAATAGAAATTGATGTTGCTGTGTGGTACATCGTTTATTGATTTCAAAGCGAATTTGCGATTCGTAGCGTTTCGATTAATATTTATTGAGCAGAGAGCAATTAGTTGACATGCAACATTTACCTGTTACAATTCGCACGTGAATAGGTTTTAGCCCGAACAATAATTAAACCTGAATTAATCAAAAGGAAGATAATTTTGCAATACAAAAGCGAAAAAAAAAAGTTTGCACGTTAATATTATCAGAAACTACGGAACTCTCAATTATAACCTTATCAACGAGATTATCCGTGTTTGATTTTTGGTTTAATTATTACATTCAGATTATCCTGTGCACATCTCCAATTGTTTAACGGCTGCTTCAGTTCCTTGGCATAATTAATTAATCGTTGCTAAGTCTTTAATGTATACAGGATTAAGTCAGGAAATTTGCTAATTACAGTTTGATTTTGCCTTCGCAACCTTTGTCTTGCCCGGCAAAGGGCTGAAGCCGGAAGCCGAGTAATTAAAATTCCTCTTCGTACAATATTAAACTTTTTTCTTATTATCTTCATCTTCTTGCTTTTTGATTAACAGTGCAATCAAACGGAATTGGCAGGATAATTAGCTCATCTCTCCGCAATCCTCTTCTGATTTTTATTCATTTTCTATCGTAGAAAACGACAATCAATCGAAACGCAAGTCAACCATGTCTTTAGTAGGAAACTTAATTAAGTCTCTTGTCCTCTTTCTTCTATCAATAAGTTTTGTATCATCCAATATTTTATTTGTTGTGATTTGAACTCAGAATTATATTTATATATAAAAACTTGAATAGGAAAATATAACCTTTTATAACAAAGCTTTGTTATGATGAAGTTTAGAGTTAATAAAATTACAGGTGGTTTAATCAAAAAGCTTCGAAAAGATTTAAGAACCGTTGTTAGAAACCCTAGGTAAGGGTTTTATGGACTGCAGCCTGGGGCATTATTCAATAAAGGGTCCCTCAAACTATGTCAGGGTTAGGGCTTACGAAATTTCTACCCATGAAAAATATTTAAAACAGAATTATTTTTTTTATGTAAAAATTCTCAATGCTCATCACATTTTTATCGTTAAAATGTATATAAGTTTCAATTAGAGAATATATATTTTGCTACAACACGTAAAAACACTTTATAATCTACTTAACAAACAATATAAGCCCTAAAATCTTGTTAAATGATAGCTTAAGAGTTGCCTAGTTTGGACCAGCCTAATTGAAGAATAAATCTAAAGAGAAAAAGGTATTTTTTGATTGTTTTTGAGTCTCTAAAATGATTTTATATTTTATGTGACAGAAACTGATAAAGAAAATATGAAGCATAGTGTATGTCCACATATTGTCTTGAAGTGAGTGTAAAGACCAAAATCCATCCTGAAAAACTAATATTTCACTAATTTGAAGGCATACATAACTTATATTAAAAAAAAAAGATTATGTGGTCCAAATTAGGAAACTTTTCCTTATTTGGTATACATTTCCAAATAAATTGATAAAAAATACAAATGCGTCATCTTTTGATTTGTTTTAGATAGGTTTTAATCTTTAAAATTTGAATTTTCGTTAATAGAATTTAAATTATGGAAAAATATGTAGGAGCTGTTAGTAAATCTGAAAATGGTAATTTTGATTCGTCTGTAAATAACGATATCTGCGCGCTTTGAAATTTCATTGGAGAATGTAATAATGCAATCAATTACTCGAATAAACTCGATGCCCATTCGTTCTATTCAGCATCCACAAACTGTTCCATTTTACGTGAAAGAAAATTGACTGCATTCAAAACACCAGCGTTAATACAATCAATCAAGGATTGACCCACTCTCGTTTCGTTATAAATCGAAGCGATTTTATTACAAACCACATTTATAATCCATCAAAATGAAATTCAACACTATTAGTTTTTACATAATTTTGTAAACAAATAAATTAGATTAATTAGTTCCGTTTCAAATTACAACTAGAGCAAAATTTCAAATTAATAATAACCGATTTATCAAATAGATTTTTATATTATAATTCAAAGTTATATAGATCATAAATAATATGTATCATATTTGATTTAATTTTTTATTTGACGTACGCTGTCAGAATCTAAACAAATCTCTAACAAACAAAAGATTTATAACCTCAACACGAAGGCTTTATCTGGAAAAGACTAGTGGCGGTAAAAACTACTTAAAAAATTGGGCGGATATATTCGCCACGCTCCAGAATTGTTTTATATTACATAATCGGATAATTTAATTTGTGTATTGGATGATTATTATATATTTATAGCATTTAGTACATTAATAATAGTATCGTATTTGATTAATTTTTTTATTTCACGTACGTTATCAGAATCTAAGCAAATTAACAAACAAAACCTCAACATGAAGACTTCATCTGAAAAAGACTAGTGGCGGTAAAAACTACTTAAAAGATTGGGCGGATATATTCGCCATGCTCCAGAATTGTTTTATATTACATAATCGGATAATTTATTGTGTATATTGGATGATTATTATGTATTTGTAGCAGTTAGTACATGAATGGTTTCTATGTTTGTTACTAATTTATGTTACAATATAAGTGTTGGTAAATAAATTTTCAAAGAGATTTCAATGGAATGCCGTCACCTAAGAACATCTTTGTGCTGTGTTTATCTGTATCTGATTTAGTTAACCCGGAATAATTAAATACATATTTATGAAAGGGAAGCCGCTTCGGGCGATCAAAGTTCCTGCATAATTTCAAGCTGGAATGTGTCTGCGTGGGAGTGTATGCATATCCTGAAATAGCTCGAAGCTGCAAACAGACAATGTTTAATGAAGCGTTTCTGAATAAAATCTAACAGGTAAAAAACAGACAAAAAAAAAATAAGAAAACTTCCCCTAAAACGAACTTTTACTGGCGAGGTAATATTTTTTTTATATCTCGCACTGCGGCAGACTTAATCCAATTTAATTTTCTTGGTGCGTCTCGGTTTATGTACGCAATTTATTTAATTGCCGTCGTCGATCGATGGATCTGGACGCAAGGCTTGATTCGAAGTCAGGGATAGAAAAAAAAGAAGAAGAAAAACGCTGTGAAAGCAATTGTTTCTATTTATATTTGATCCTTTATTTACGTAAGTCATTAAGCAGAAGAGAGGAAGAAAAGATAATACACAATAAAAACAAACAAAAATATTTGTAGAGTTATCAGACCGGTTTCACTAGAATTATTTTTATTTTCTTCATTATTTGAAACTACCTCTAAATCAACTGTAAAAAGTATAACTATAACTAACTATAACTATTATCTAATAAATATTATAGAGTTATATATTTAAGAGTTGCCTAATTTGGACCAGACTTATAAAACTAAAGAGAAAGAAAAAATGTCTCTAAACTGATTTTGTATTTTATGTGATTTGAAGTGAGTGCAAAGACCAAAATAAATTACCCTTAAATATACTTAGAACAGTAGTGGTCCATTCTGAGAAACTATTGGATCGATTGACTAGTATTTCTATAATTTGAAGACATACATAGGCTACATTAAAAATAAATACTAAGTGGTCCAAATTTGGAAACTCTTCCTTATTTGGTATACATTTCCAAATGAATTGATAGCAAATTTAATACAGCAAAATCCGGTTTTACTAACTGTTTTAAAATAAGACTAATAAGTTAAATTGACATATAAATAAATTGACAGATGTTTGCTATTTTTGACAGTATGTCAAATATAAATATATTTACAACGCCATCTTTTGATTTGTTTTTTGAAATATTTTATCTAACATTAATAGGTAAAATTTAAATTTTCCTTAAAAGAATTGAAATTATGGATAATATAATTATTTATATTTTTCTAGATTCTAAATAAAATTAATACGATATAAAAAAAATATTTTGCTGTAAAAAATTGTTGAAGCATCCGCTGAACACGATCTGAATTTATTTGTAGGATCAGATAAAAGTGCAGGCGAGAGCGGAGTGCAAATCGCGGAGGAATAAAAATTGACTTCCTTGGCTTCATTTGTATGCGTGCATAACGGTCGCGGGGGCGGAAAATCCGTGGAATAATGCACTAGCGGATGTGTGCGGAGAATGCAGAAACTCCAGAAAGTAACTTTCAACAGGTCCTGCGTATAAAAAATATCAAAGAATATGTTTTTCATCATTCCCCCTAATAGGTAAATACGATTCGGAAAGTGGTGTAATTCGGGGTGGATTAGATTAGACAACAGCGGATTAAGCGGTTTTGATTGCCGCTGTTATTGCTAACAGTCCCTACATTATTGCAAATGCCAGACGCTTAATTCGTCACAGTAAATAATTTTAATTACTTGGCGAGGATTCACCCCAGTTTGGGTTTAATTAAAACTGGGGGGATGGGAGAAAAAAAGAATAATAAAGAGGACGACAACAATAACAAAGTCAACATTCATGCTGGAAGTACATTCGGTTTTGTAGAAAATCGATTTCGTAATATTCTTTGTGAAGAGATTCGTAAGGTGTACGACGTGCATACATGTTATTTGATAAATACTCGACGTATGTCAACGTTTATCCAAGTCTCTTCAAGATGTTTTTCTCTTCAGCTTTTAACATTAAACATATTACAGACATACCTCGATTAACGAATTGGATAAAAAAATTGTTCGTAGTCATTGGTGAAAAAGACCAAGTATATTTCAATGTTAAACACAGCCAACAAATTGTGAATAAAAATCAAGGGTGAACCAAAAGGGATAAAGAAAATGGAAGAAAATGACACCATTGATGATACGAAATCTGGTTTCACGATGCACAAATTATAGCTGGTATTTCTCCGATAGAGCTTTTTATTAATGAAAGGGCTGATGCGTAGGGAGGCTACTACAATCAAACTGTTGGAAAAGTGGCAAGAAAAGTGGTTCAGATAAGAGAAAGGAGCGTCTGATCCATGAAATAGTGCCATGGATTAGCAGGAACCATGGCAAAACTATATTTCACCTAAGCCAAGCACTTTCTGGACATGTGTGCTTCGGAAAATATCTGCACTTCATCACGAAGAAGGATGTTGAAAAGTGCTGGTATTGCGATGAGAATGTCTGTCCAGAGTATACATTTTTCGGATGCTGCAGATGGCCGAAGTGGAGTGATGAGGCCAAGGTTGATATTAGGGTACCTGGTACCTGGTTCAACTTAGTAGCAGAAATGCTGAAGAATGAAGAAAATTGAAAAATGTTATAGTCAACTATTTGTCCGTGAAGGAAGGTTTCCTCTAAAAAAAAAACAGATGATAGTACTAAGATAAAAATACATTTCATAAAGTCAAGGTAAAATATAATAAAAAGCTACAGAGCAAAACTAGTAAAAAAAACCTAAACAAGAAAACACATAAAAATTCAGCAGTGATAACAACTACATGAAAGTGAACAATCAATTCAACAACTTGATAAGAGTCCAAATAAAGCAAATGTTATTAAAAAATGCAAAAAAGACATCTCTTGTATTACTATTAGGTAAAAGTTAATGAAACAATTACATGACGAACTATGATGGAAGGTAGGGAAACCTGGATGGTCATAGGAATTAATACATGACCACTTTTCAAATATTAAAGGAAATACTGAACAGAAGACAAATAACTAAAGAACTAGAGCATAAATTGAGAAAATCTCAATGACATGATCAAGAAAATCATAGACAAAACTAGTAAAAAAGCCTAACAAGAAAATCACAAAATTCAGCAGTAACAACAATCACATGAAAGTGAACAACCAATTCAACATTTCTTCTATTACTATTAGGTAAAAATTAGAGAAACGATTACAAGACTATGATAGATGCTAGGGAAAACCTAGATGGTCATAGGAATTAAGAAGAAAATTAATAGAGGTTTCGTGACAAAGAATTAGAAATACTTATAACAAATAATAAAATACATGAAAATATTATGAAATTCAACGTCTGCTGAAAGATTAGGGCAAACTATTATATGAAGGATTTTACTTAGATTTTATGAGATACCCAACTATACTAAGTATACCATATGACATCCAACAAAGATGAGACAAAAACCACCAAACTGCTGATCTGAAACACAGGAATATCACACAGGATTGTAGATGATATTTTTTAAACTTTTAAAGTATTCAAAATATTTTACATAAAAATAATTATTTGCAATGAATTTATAAGAAACGTTAACCGAGGTCTTCCTGTATTTTCATCAAAAACGTATTTTTGTTTTCTTTTTGTTTTTTCTTAATTATCAACTTAGGTCACATTGAATATACATCCTATTATGTCACAGTATTGGAAATATAGTTCAGTGGACGTTATCGGGATTAGTAAATTAAATTTCGCACCGCAGGCTCAGACCTAAGTGTATTAAAACCGGAGACGGCGGCTGCGGGAGCGAACGGGACTTAAAAAATCCATTTCCTACGTTGAAAATATCTAAATTTCATCGAGCAAATAAAATACCTATAGTCGAGAGGAAAAATCGAAAAGCTGACACATTTCAGGTGCATCTACCCGGCGCATCCACTTTATATTAAAAACTAAATCCCCGGATTTACGTTTGTTAACTGGAATGCAGAGAACGCAATCGGCTTTTGCGCATTTAATACCAGTTTTTTTTTTAACTTGTGTCAATTAATTTCCCCTTTGTAATAAAAGCTAATTAGTTCGGTATCAATTTTCTACTGAAAATTATAAAATTTTACAGTTTCGAGTTTGGAATTCAAAGTTTCATCTATTTGTAAAGTGAAATAGAAAATGTTCATATAAATTTTTTTTCAAAATCTTTATTATATAATGTAAAATTCTTTCAGCTAAAACGTAATACAAAATTCGTATGCTGAAACTTCTCGACTTACGACCGTTCGAACTTTTAACGAAATATTAACATAACTTATCGACTTATGATCATTCAAATTTATGACTATATATATAGTAATTTCTGAAATTAAGACCATTCGTACTTATGGTGAAAAAAATAATTAACGGTAACATATCAGGGGATACGAAATAGGCGAAAGTAACTTATCGACTTACGACCAATTCGACTTACGACCTACTCGACTTACGACCAACTCTAATGATTAATTGATCTTATGACGAATATAACTAAATAAACATTAATAATACATTCGCACTTATGACAAAAAAACTCAATAAAATGTAACATTAAGTAGAAAATAACAAATCGACTTACAATCAACTTGACTTACGACTATTCGAATTTATGACGAAAGTAATGAAGAAAAATTGATATTTCAGTGGATACCCAAGAAATATACAGTAATTTCACGAATTACGACCAATTTGACTTACGGTCATTCACACTTCTGACTAATAAAATCAATAAACATTAATATATCAGAGGATACAAATTCCAAAAAAAATAACTTATTAACTGACGATGAATTCGATTTGGTACTATTTGCACTTGTGACAAAAAAATCAGGGAAATAGGTAATTTCTTGACTTACGATCAAATCAACATACGAACATTCGCACTTATGAGGAAGAAAAATAAATAAACATTTACAAGTCAGAGGATACAAAATATTTAGAAAATCTATGGACTTATGACGAACTCGACTTACAACTACTCAGTTTTCTCACAAATATGAATGAAAAAACATTAACATTTCAGTTGATATCAAACAAGTCTACAGTCATTTCTCGACTTACGATCAACTCAACTGACGACCATTTACATTTATAACAAAGAAAAATCAATAAATATTAACAAAATAGAGAATACGAAATATATAGAAAGTTTATTGACTTAAGACGAACTCGATTTACAACTACTCAATTTTCTCATAAATATGAATGAAGAAACATTAATATTCCAGTTGATAACAAACAATTATACAGTAATTTTTCGACTTACGATCACCTCAATTTATGACCATTCATTCTTATAACGAAAAAAAATTAATAAATAATCACAAAACAGAAGATACGAAATATTTAGAAAGTTTATTGACTTAAGATGAACTCTACTTACAATTACTCAATTTTATGACAAATATGAATAAATAAACAAGTATATAGGAATTTCTCGACTTACGAACAACTCAACTTACAACCATTCAAACTAATAACGAAGAAAAATCAATAAATATTAACAAAATAGAGGACACGAAATATTTAGAATGTCTATTGATTTACGACGAACTCGTCTTACAACTACTCATTAGCAAACAAGTATATAGTAATTTCTCGACTTGCGAACAACTCAACTTACAACCATTCACACTTATGATAAAAAATATTAATATACAGTAATATGTAAGAGGAAACGAAATAGGTACAAATAATTTTATCGACTTAGGACCAACTCGACTTACGACTATTCGAACTTATGACGAAAATAATTGAATAAATATTAATTTCTTAGTAAGTATCAAAGAAGTGTACATTCATATCTCGACTTACGATTAACTCAACTTACGACCATTCGTACTTTCGATAAAAAAATATAATAAACAGGGTTGAACAGGAAGAAAATAACTTATGAACATTATAGATAATAAGATTTGATACACTTTATATACTTAATAGTTTTTTTTTTAAATAAGTCGGTATAAAGGAGAATGATTACCAACTGCTTTATAGTGAATATTATGAAATTTTGTGTAAATCATATAAAGTTGTAGCGGATAATACAAAAATTCTACTTTAAAGGTAGTGAGTTCAAAATTTAGACAAAAAAATCTAATTCAGTGAGCGAGATATATTAGGGATAGTAGTTATAGTGCCGAGGGCCCACAATATTTTTTGGGGCCCACGAGAAATTTACTCAAGCAATCTTCCCCATCATCATCTAATTAATTGGTACCTAAGGCATACGACCTTAATGTGGTTACAACAGCGAGGGTAGATAAACACCAAAAGGAAAAGCACTCACAAAAAGTTACATAAGTAAAAAAAAAATATGAATAGATGTAAAGTTGTCTGAACAAACGGACACGGCTTAAAATATAATATGCAATTAAGTTGGATAATTTTCAGTTTCCGCGAATAATTTGATTTGTTAATTAAATCCATTCAGTGCACACACAATGATAATTAAATTGCTTTGAGTTGCGATGAAAGGAAACCTTAGAGTTGGGCATATCGAGTATAATTCGATGGAAGCTCCTTCAGCGAAATAACAGGGGAAACGTAGAAAAGAAAACGCAACTATCCAATACAGTTCTAATTAGATTATTACCCCTTTTCCAAAAGCTCATCAAAGAATTCGAAGCGATGTAACCGATGATATCAACTCACGAGATGTATTAGATTTTCTTTTCGCAATGATAGTTACATAAGACAAAGTTATATGAAAAGTTTTCAACCGCAGCTGCACAAATTTCCACCATTAAACCAGCGAAGATCTTAAATTTGTAAACAGAGCCGCATGCGGCTCTTTTAACTGGAAATATCTTAAAAATGGCTCTTTGCTCCCAAAAGGTTGCCGACCCCTAGTTTATCGTTGAACTATTGATATTTTTCTTTTCTGATATTTTATTTTTGTACACGTATTCTTACGAAACTAATAATTGATACACCAGGTGTTAAACCCTTAAATCGTTCTGCTTCAACTTTTTAGAATGAAATAGCGTAGAGCAACTTTGTAAAACTTCTAAGAAAGAAAATTCAATAGAAATAAAATAATAATATTTCCATTCCGATGTTATCGATCATTCACTTAACGCCGAGCATCAAAACAATTTCTTCGAGAAATCGTCTGATCCGCAACGTTGTTTATACTTCATGGCTTCTAAAATTAAAGCAATTTAATAATAGTTTCCTCGCTTTTAGTGGAACTTAGCTGTACAACAAAATCAATTAAATATGCAGGGAAACGAAGAACGTTTTGGTGTTGCATAAAAGGCCATTATTTGCGCTGAATAAATAATAAAATACGTAACGAAGCAATTTCTGTTTGTCCAGGATAATATCGAAAATCATTACGTTCCGAGTCCATACATTATTTAGAGATGCATGAAAAAAACTAGGATTTTATTATGTACACAAATTCAACTGCATAATCAATTTCTACCATTAAATCTCGATGTCTCTCATTAAGATATTTAAGTAATTAATTAATTAAATAATTTTATTATTTTAATTAATTTTATGATAGGCTTATCGAGATTTGCGTTTTATTTTCAGAAATAAAATTTATGGTTGTCCAAAGTGAATTAAAGAAAATTCGAGAAGAAAAAATAAAATTGAAACAAATAATTAATTTTAATTTTCTTAATGAATACGCACACTTTTTGATTAATTATACTTTTTTTTCTTTCACATTTTACTATCATTTATTTATGCGGATTATTGCGACAGTCTCAAGGTTGTAATATGTCTGATACACAAATTATGGAGATGATTGTGCAACACTTTCGTATATGTTTATATTGTGTTCGCGTTTACGTAATTGCCAGCATACGTGTTTTTTTTAAATCTTTCTCAAATGTTTGTAAACGTTTAATCTTTGATTGTTATGACATTCATATTTAAATTATGCAAGAAAGTTGAATTGATTATTTAATACTTTGAGTTTATTAGTGCTAAATCAGGGATTATTAAAATTTATAAATTAAGAAATAATCAAATTTTCTATACAATTAATTTTATTAATGAAAATTTCTGTTTATTTCAAGATATTTAAATGAAAATTAATGTAATCCATTTATTTACTTATTAAATTACAGTTTTCCAAACTTATTTATCAAAAAAACTAATTTGTCTTTTCATATAATTAATTTTGTTAATGGAAATTTTTATTTTTTTGTTTCAATCAGAGTTTCTGAAACATGTTTTTCATAAATTTATAATTTGTCTATTGATGCAATTATTTTTGTTCTTGAAAATGTCCAATTAATAAAATTGATTTATTTGCTTAAAAAATAATAGTTTTTAAAACTCTTTTAAAAAATCGCTAATTTTGTCAATGAATACAATTAATTTTGTTAATATTTATTTCTATATTATGTCAGATAATTAAATAAAAATTAATAGAATCAATTTAATTACTTGAGTTTCCAAAACTTTCTTTAAATAAATTTTTTATTTGACGATTAATTTAATTAATGTTGTTAGTGATTGTCAGATAATTAAATCAGAGTTTCCAAATTTTGTTTTACAAAATTTCTAATTTTATACAATAATGTTTGTTAAAAAAAAATCAACTTTTTGGTAATTTAACCAAAATTAATAGAATCTATTTATTTAATTAAATAATCAGTGTTTCTCAAACTTAATTTTAAAATATTTTTAATTAGTTTTTTTACAGTTGATTTTATTAATGAAAATTTTACTTCTTGCAAGAATTAAAAAAATTTATATAATTAATTTATTTAATTTCTAAAATGTGTTTTTTTCTAATTTTATTTGTCGTTCAGTACAATTACTGTTGTTAATGCAAATTTATATTTTTTCATCATTTAATTTATTCAAAATTAATAAAATTGGTTTATTTACGTAATGAATCAGAGTTTCTCAATATTCATTTACATAATTTATAATTTGTTAGTTGATACAAATAATTTAAGGAAAATTTATATTTTTTGTCAGATAATTGAATGAAAATTTGTAGAATTGATGTATTTATTTAGTTTAGTTTCTAAAATATGTATTTATTAAATTTTGTTTGTCGTTTGTTACAATTAATTTTTTTAATGAAAATTTTAAATTTTTATCACAGAATTATTTAGGTATTAAATGAGTTTTTCAATATTGTTTTACAAAATTTATAATTTGTTGTTTACAATTCATTTTATGAATGAAAATTTCTATTTTTTGTTACATAATTAATTTAAAATTAATAGAATAGATTTCCTTAATTAATAAATCACAGTTTTTCAATATTTTTTTCACATAATTTCTAATTTGTAGTTTAATACAAATAATTTTATTAATGATATTGAAAATTTTTATGTCAAATAATTGAATAAAAATTTATAGAATCGATTTATTTATTGAATAATTCACAGTTTTCAAAACGTTTTTTATTAAATTTTGTTAATAAAAAATTCTATTTTGTCATATAATTACATACAAATTAAGAGAATCGATTTATTTACTTACTAAGACATATTTAAAAAAATAGTGGTTCATCCTAGGAAACCAATTAATATCATTATTATAACAATATTACTTCCACTTTTTTAATGATCGGTTATTTTAAAAATATTTAAGTTCCCAAATTTTCATTAATAAAATTAAAAGTGAAAGCAGTTATTTTTGTCAAATAATAAAATCGATTTATTTACTTATTAATTCAGAGTTTTTAAAACTGTTTTTTTACATAGATTTATGATTTGTCGTTTAATGCAATTAATTTTGTTAATGCATAAATAAAAAAAAAAGACTTAAATTCAAAAGAAATTAGTGGTCCATCCTAGGAAACTAATTAATATAATTGTGAATGTAAATAATAACAATGTTACTTACACTTTCTTAATGATTGATGAATTTAAAAATATTTAAGAGATCCAAAATTTTAAAATTTGCATTAATAAAAGTAAAAGAGAAATCAATTACTTGTATTTGCACAAATAGTCGTCGTCGAATTAATTTTCACTTTTTAATGATTAATGCAATCCAAATTTGGAAAAAGAGAATAAACCATATTTAGCTTTGATTCAACATATTTCAACCTTGATGCAAATCACAGTCCACTCAATCGTGTCTATTTAAAACTGACGCAATTATTCAAATTGGCATTTACCTCTCCCCATATTTTTTTCTAATTTAATATTCAAAAATTCCAAACGCACCTTCGAGCTACGAAACCAGATTACATCTTTAATAATGCAATTAACTGCGAAGCGAGAGTAAGAGAGGAGCAAAAAAAAATGCGTTTTTTTTTAAATTGCGAAGAGTAATTTTTCGATTAAAATGTGCAGCTTAAAATTGTTCGAACTTTGCGAATCTCGGCGGGAAAGTTCGTATCTACTGCACGGCAAATATTTGATATGGAAAGCTATTAAAGCTTCATTAGTAAATGCCGAAACAGTGCAGCGCGTCAAGTTTGCATTCCACCGATCCTCATTAAAACCTTAATTAACGCGTCTCGAGGTGCGAAACGAATACTTTTCTTATTACCAAAGAACCGAAGACTTGCCGTTTCCTCATATTGCCATAATCTGCTGTGGAAAATACGCAGATGCTCATATTACTTGAAATCCATCCAAGCATAGATTTTGTTTCGGAATTATTTCATAATATTTTATTTCTCATAAAATATATTCAATACTTAAAATAGAAAATTTACACTTACATAATTGTTAAGCCATTAAAATTAAGATATTTGAATCACCCATCAACATATAATCTGCGTTAACCATTGCTTAACTTTAATAAGTTTATATTAATTTTAATTAGTCCCAATTTTAATTTTAAAAAATGCGTGGCAGTAGAAAATTTGCACTTATTTAATTATTAAGTCCTTAAAATGAATATTAAGACAATTTAATCACCCGTCAAAATATAATAACAGTCAACCATTGCTTAACTTTCATAAAGCACAAGCATAAGCACGCAAATTTTTTAATTAGTTCCAATTTTAGTAAAGAATATTTGTTGGTAGAAAATTTACAATTATATAATTATTAAGTCTTTAAAATGAATCTTAAGATAATTAAATCACCCTTCAAAATATAATTAGCGTCAAATATTGCTTAACTTTCATAAAGCGCAAAGCATAAGTATGCAAAATTTGTAATTAGTTCCAATTTTAGTAAAAAATATTTGTTGATAGAAAATTTACACTTATATAATTATTAAGTCTTTAAAATGAATCTTAAGATAATTAAATCACCCGTCAAAATATAATCAGCGTCAAAGATTGCTTAACTTTTATAAAGCGCAAAGCATAAGTATGCAAAATTTGTAATTAGTTCCAATTTTAGTAAAAAATGTTTGTTGGTAGAAAATATACACTTATATAATTATTAAGTCTTTAAAATGAATCTTAAGACAATTGAATCATCCATCAAAATAAAATCAGCGTCAAACATTGCTTAACTTTTATAAAGCGCAAAGCATAAGTATGCAAAATTTGTAATTAGTTCCAATTTTAGTAAAAAATGTTTGTTGGTAGAAAATTTACACTTATATAATTATAATGTCTTTAAAATGAATCTTAAGATAATAGAATCACCCATCAAAATATAATCAGCGTCAAATATTCCTTAACTTTCACGCAACATTTGTAATTAGTAAAAAATGAGTGATAATAGAAAATATACACTTACATAATTATTAAGTCCTTAAAACGAATCTTAAGATAATTGAATCACCCATCAAAAAATAATCAGCGTTAAATTTTGTTTAACTTTCATAAAGCGTAAATGATACACGTGCATTTAAGTTTAGTTAGCTTCAATTTGGATAAAAAAATACATTGTAGTAGAAAATTTACATTTACATAATTAGTAACGAATCTTAATATAATTGAATCACCAATTAAAAAATAATCAGCGTTAAATTAGTTGTACGCAATAAATTTTATTAGTTTCAATTTTAATTAGAAATGTTATTTTTTTTTAATAATTTTTACGTAATTAATGCAGCTTTTGTTACGTAAACCAATAATGTAGGAGAACAATAACGTAATTTAATTAATTCCTGAACAAAAATCTAATTGGATATTAATTTCAATTTAACCGGTGTCGTCGATGTATATATTTTTTCCATTCCATTCCATATCGAGTGTTTGCATAAACGCAATAATTCGTTGATTTATATTGGAATCAAAAGGATCGTAATTAAAATCGGAAAATTGGTCCATGTAGCATTTAATTAACTCGGCCAGAATGAGTTACCTCGATGATTCTCAAACCCTGTTCGACATAAAATTTATTCTCACCGATAAAATTAAATAGATTTTCTTTCAATTAATTAATTTTCTTTTTATAGAAAATTTTAATTATATAACAAATACATTGAATAGAATTGTAAATTACGTAATTCCACAAATTATTAGCGAAAAGTAAATGGTTAAACGATTTTCGAAATATGCATAAAAACTTTTTTTATTTAAGAGTTTTTTTAAGAGAACCAGAGATTTAACAAACTAGTTAAAAATTAAATCTTTATATTCAAATATTTATTTAAATTATTACAATTATTATTATAACTGCCTTTCTAGCATTTCTACCAATTAAGATGGTCCAATTTAGGCAACTTTTTTGTTGAAGTCCAAAATTTGTAACGTAAATTATGAAAGGAAACATAAGTTAGATTAATTCAAGAAAATTAATTATATGTAAATAGGTCCAATCAAGGTAACTGTCTCCCCGCTAGCTTTATATTTGTTTAATTAAGTAGAATTAAGAATTTGGACTTTTCCAGCAATTGGTTTGGAATATCTTAAGTATAATTTAAGTCAAAATATTTTTGATTTTTGGACCTACGTAAATTTTCTTAGTTTTTTTTATATAAATTATAAAATCATAAATATTTTTGTCTCTTGTAGTTATTTGTCTTCTTCCTTTCTTCAATTTGCTATAATTTTCTGAGTTTCAGAGTTTAGAACTATTCTACTAATTAAAGCGGTCTAATTTAGGCATTTGTAGACCAAATTTGTACTATAATTGTGAATTAAAACAGTATTTTTTTAATGAAAATATGTATTTAATATTTTAGATTTATATAAACCATTATTTAATGCAATTAAATTAGATTAATTTAGGAAATTTGTATGTAGTTAAAAAATAAGAAATTTTATAAATAATTGAAAATATTTTACTTAATCTTAACTTTAAATATATTTGATTAAATTATATTTTTAATTAAAGCAATCACTAAAATATTTAATTGCTAATTTAGATTTATAAGAACTAATTCAAATATCTCTTGAAAAAATCACTGAATTAAATCGGTCCAATTCAGGCAACTTTTTCTATTTTTGTGAATTGTAGTTAAATTTGAATTATTTTATAAATAATTTGATAAGTGATTGAAGAAATACATGAATACCGTTAAGACAAGAGATGTTTATTACCATTTGGTGTAAATTCCCAATTTTGCGTTTGAAGTATGTAAGATTGAAAAATGTTTCCTTTTCAAATATTTTTGTTTGGAAAAGCGTTTGAAATATTCCAGATTTAAACGAGTTTTGCTTATTTTTAATGAAGTTAACAATAATCGATGATAGGTACTTGGAACTTTCTCTGTAAAGTGTAGTTGATGTATTGATGAAGATGGAATTTCATTTGGTGTAGCTTTTTTTTTGTTGGTTGTGTTTTGAAGCAGGTGTTTGTAGTGAGGAAAACGATCACCTAATAGGTACCTGTTGGAATGCGTTTATGCACGGAGAGATGGCGAGAAAAAGGAAGTTGGGAGCTGTGGAAGAGGTGGCCGGAGGTGCGATGATGGATGGGTCTGGTGGAAAGTCTCGACCATACAAGGCGAAGCCAGACACCGTCGGATACAAACACTAGCTGCTCCGTACTACTACAACACTTTCCTACACTTTCCAACTGGATTGCGGACGCAAGCGCCATGGCTGCAAGCACGTGTTGCGATATATCCGTTCACCTGGCAGTACGAACCCGCGTCTCCTTCGAACCAGGAGTCCCCCCACCGGCGTCGCTTGCGATCACCACGCCACGAAGAAGACGTCCAAACAGTCGAACTCAAAATAACAAAAATAACCAGAACTCTCATCTGATCTTCAACAGCATCACATGGGGGATAACCTTCGGGCCGTATGTGCGGATCAATGACTTATTAAAAGTGAAAGTGTAGCATTTTGAAATGGCATTCTCATGACATGTCTCCGATCTCATCTCTTTTATAGCGGACACTCACCATTGGCTTAACATTACATCGCAAGTTGGAATCTTCAATAAAATTTAAAAAAACCTAAATTTAAATTTGAATTGTGTGCAACTGTGTGTTTTACCATTTTCGTGCGTTTGTTGTTGTTTTTATCGGTTGACAACATGAGCTCGCAAATACTGGAAGTGCAGTTGGAGATCGCCGCTCGTCTTGAGCAGGAGAAGGCCAAGAAGGAGATGCTGCTGTCGGGCAGGGGTCGGAGGTCCTGTTCAGAGCAGGGACCCCATCCCGGCTCCCATTTATGGGGCGCCAGGCGCTCCAGGAAGCGCACCTCGGCGCCCCAAATGGGTGCAAACAGCGGCGTCCGGACGGCCCTCATCCTTCGGTCCAGACGCTCCTGGCCAGTAGCACCAGTTGCATCGGCAAGGTAAACAAATTCTATGCAAAAACCGACAAGAGATTTTGAGAACTTCCAGAAACGCGGAAATTCCAATCGTATTTATACAACGGGATTCATTGTAGCGTCGCCTCTCGAAATAGACTTAATTATTGCAGTTAACTTCACACGTTTTTCAGCACGCTGCAAACAAATCCCATATTTATAAGTTTAACATTATTTCCAACAATTAATTTATAAATTCAACCAAAATTCTCAATTATTAATTAATTTATAGAAATAATTATCAAAAATCTATTAACATTAATTTTTATTAGAATTAAATAACAAAATTTAAATAAAACTTCTTTTTAATTATATAAAAATCTCATTCAAAATTTATATAATTACATTCCACAATGATAAAAATAATGTATTTGATTATATAATACTTATTACTCAAATGATCTAAGATTATCACTGATTTTTTTTTGAAATTCTCTATTTATAGTTTGGATTTTCAGTTGAAAAATATTATATAAAGCAGATAATAGTTTTTAATGGATAATAAAGTTAATTTCTAATTAATTTAATGATTTTAAAAAAGAGAAAACTCTTCTGAAAAAATATAAAAATATTAGTAAAATTAATTAATTCAATAAAAAAAATTATATTGAAAAAATTTATAATGTGTAATCATTAAATATTCTTTATGTAAAGTTTTCTTTAATTTTTTTTTTTACAGATGTGATTTAAAAATTATTCTCTTTTAGTTTTTGTAAATTTCTGAAAAAAGTTTTGTTTAAAAACTTTTTCACAGATGTTAAAACATTTTAAAAAATTTATTAACATTAATTTTTATTTCAATTACGTAACAAAATTTAAATAAAACTTAATTATATAAAAATCTCATTCAAATTGAATAATGTATTTGATTATATAATGCATATTAAATATTTATTTAGTTCTTCTACTTATACTTTGTATTTTCAGTTGAAAAAATATTATATAAAGCCGACAAATGTTGTAATGATAATGATAATATTTTTTAATATATGATAAAGTTAATTATAAACTTATGTTATTTTATTCAGCTTGAAAAAATAAACAAAATATTATTGTATTCAATGAGCTACATATTAAACATGTGACTTTAATGGACTTCGAAGTTTCTTTTTGATGAAGTCCTTCGAAACTTTGCAGACAGTGTAATATTACAGAAGTTGAGGTTTTAAAATATGTATTTACTTAATGGATTTACAGAGGACACATCTTATTGATTTTTATGACTTGAGACGTATTATACAAATTATATAATCCAATCAATTTTTTATTCATTTCATAGTTTTTATATAACGTCTGGAAATATTTAATTTTTATATTATATTAAATATTATTTCATAGTAAATATTTTGGTCATAGTATTTAATAATTTAATTTTTATTAATAAATATATGAGATTTTATAGTAATTGTTTAAAAAAAACTAGTGAAATAATTAAGATTAATAAAATGGATAATCCTAATTCAATGTGAAGTTTTATAATAAAAAATCTTTTAGAGTAAAATAAAATGGATCAATGATTTAAAATTTATTCTCTCATCTTCTATAATATTTTTCTTAATTATACAATTTAGTGAGATATTTAATAATGCTTTGTAAGTAAAAATTAGTAT
Organism: Nicrophorus investigator; assembly: GCA_963457615.1. Lineage (NCBI taxonomy): Eukaryota > Metazoa > Arthropoda > Insecta > Coleoptera > Silphidae > Nicrophorus > Nicrophorus investigator. The sequence continues at coordinate 14,614,746 of OY735144.1, forward strand.
AATTACTGTATAATTATGTAATTAAATTAAATGTGACATAAAATTGATTGAAGACATATTTTCTGAGAATTTATAATTTTTTTGATCATTATAAAAGTTAATGATATTCCATTAATTATAGCTGTAATTAAATGTTAATTAATAGGAGATTTTATGAATATTTTCTTTAAGTTTTAGCATATTTTTATAAATTTTGTAAACTATTGATGAAATAATAATAATAACAATATTTATTGATCACACATTAAATGTAACCAAAGGGCTATCGACCTAAGTCTTTCCGCCCTGATGAAATATTATTATAGTAATTAATAAATATGGATTTGTAAAATTTATTTTAAATGGAAATTGGAAAATAAAAAAATATTTTTCTAGGTTTGATAATTTTAAAATAATTATAAAATATCTAATTATAAGTCAATAAATTAGGATTAATAATATTAGCAGTAATTGAATGTTAATTAATTGAAGGTAATTAAGAATTTATACTAAATAGAAAAGTGTTTCAAATCAAATTTTGTTCAGGTTTTTACAAACTACTGAAAAAAAATGTAATTTAAAAAAAAATCTTATTTTATAATCCATCAAAAATTATATAACTTAATGAAACTTGTAATTGGAAAAGTGATTTATATATAAATTTATATAATAAAATATTTTCTAATTTTTTACTATTTTTTTTTTTCGAAAATATTAAGAATATTTTTAGAAATTTTATAATCTATTGATAATTATATAACTTATAATTTAATGCAGTTTATACATATTAGTAAAATTATTTAAGATTTTATTCTAATGAATTTAATGATTATATAAATATTTTCTTTTAGAAAAAAATATAAAAAAGAAAAAATAATTTCCTAGATTTCATTTTCATTTCTGTAGATTAATTAAATGAATAAATATTAATAAAATTAATAGCATTAATTAAATTTAATTTATTATTAATTACTTTGAAAATTATAAATAAATATATTTTTTTTTACTTTTAATAATTTCTTTAACAAATAGCTTATTAAATGTTAAATATTCTTTATGTAAAGTTTCCTTTGAAAACTTTTTTACAGATGTTAAAACGGAAATCATATCTCTAAATGGGCGAAGGTTATTTTAAAAATTAATACATTCTAGTGATTTAAAAATTATTTTCTTTTAGTTTTTATAAATTTCTGAAAAACATTATCTTTAAATACTTTTTAAAACGAAAATTATAGCTCTAATTTTTTGAAAATTAATAAATTCTTGTGATTTAAAAAATATTTTTCTTTCAGTTTTTATAAATTTCTAAAAAATATAGAATGTGTGCTTACTAAATGATAAATATTTTCCATGTAAAGTTTCCTTTGAAAACTTGTTTGCAGATATTAAAACGAAAATCATAGCTCTAAATGAGTGACGTTATTTTGAAAATGAATAAATTATTGTGATTTAAAAAATATTTTTTTTTAGTTTTTATAAATTTATGAAAAATATAGAATATGTAGCTTACTAAATGAAAAATATTTTCCATGTAAAGTTTACTGGAAAACTTTTTTACAGATGTTTAAACGGAAATCATACCTAATGAGTAACGGTTATGTTGAAAATTAATGATTGTGATTTAAAACATTATTTTCTTTTAGTTTTTATAAATTTCTGAAGAACATCTTTAAATACTTTTTAAAACGAAAATTTTAGCTCTAATTTTTTGAAAATTAATAAATTCTTTTTTTTTAGTTTTTATAATTTTCTGAAAAATACATTATGTGTAGTTTACTAAATGACAAATATTATTCATGTAAAGTTTACTTTGGAAACTTTTGTAGATGTTAAAACGGAAATCATACCCTAAATAAGTAATGGTTATTTTGGCAATTAATTTAGTGAAAACAATAAGGGTTTTTGAGACCAATGAACATGGATTCGCAGACAACCTATTTGCCTAAATAAATAGTGGCTTGACGAGGCTAACTATGGTAATTTTCACAGCCCACAAACATTTTACATTCAGTAATTTCAATCCGTCGAAATAGGTAAACAACAAAACCTGTTCTTTAAAAGAAAATACTTTTTCGTTTATATAAAAATATAAAAGATTAAAAAATAAAGTTTTATTTAATCGTCTATTGGAAATGCAGCAAGCAAGTGCAGATTCTGATGGAAATGGCAATTCATTTAAAAATATAAACTTATGGATGCTCATAAAAGTGAGCATAAAAATATGTTTATGTTCCGGGAAGATATAAAAGCATGTACGTACATAACTTTTAATTTCTTTCGTAAGAACTTCATCGGCAACAATACGCAATAAAGAGAAAACGCGTTTTGACGATCGACGTTTTGTGGATTTTATTTCAAAATTGAAACTTCAATAACATCTTGTTTATGGCTTAATTCTGCTGAAAAAAATAAATAATCTAAGAGTAATTAACTGGAGTAATGAAAGCATAATGAGGACAAAAGTCCTTGAACTTCTTGTTTCCAGTTTATTGCTCCCACGCAATCGATAAATAGCTCGGAAATCTGTATAAAAGAATTCACGTTTATTATTTAGTAAAACGGTTAATCGGAATTGTTCAAAATCGGTCTAAACTTTAAAACGAAATGAAGAATAGACTTGACTAAAAAAAATATTTTTAGTACTAATTTTTTTTTTTTGCTAAATTAAAAGACATCTCATAAATACATAAACATTTGTGCCCTTTTTTTTTAATATATTTGTGTCCCACACAGAAAATAATTTTTAGGGCACTAATATTAAAAAAAAATTAAACTTTTCTTAATTTCTGAGAAATACTACTAAGGATTTCGAGGCCCAAATTATTGGAGAGAAAATTATATAACTTTAAACAAACTGAACTTTAAAACTAAATGAAAAATTGAGACTTGACTGAAAAAATATTTTTAGTACTAAATTTTTTAGAATTTATTTTTATTTTGCTCAAATATATTTTTTGGAAATTTTGTAACTTTGTTAAAGACATCTCATAAATATATAAACATTTGTGCCCTTTTTTATATATTTGTATCCCACACGGAAAATAATATTTAGGGCACTAATATAAAAAAAATAATACTTTTCTAAATTTCTGAGAAATGCTACTAAGGATTTCGAGGCCCAAATTATTTGAAGGAGAGAAAATTATATAACTTTGAACAAACGTTAAAATTGAAGATGATGAGGTGTAATATCTCTGCTTGGAGTGCCACATTAAAAATGTCTTAGGCACTAGTTACATAACATTTTAAGATTTTAATTCCCCTATAATTCAGTACCCCATCAGCATTACAGAGTCTAACATATTGTAGTTTATAAGTGTCATATTCAGTTTTGATTTCGTAAATAAGTTTCGTCTAGCAAAGTCAAGCGGAATCTGGTTTCCTCTACGATTTCCTTCTTTCATCGTGGACAAAATTCCCTTTCGTCTTTCCGCAACTTGATTCTTTTTTACCAATGAAACCTGAAACGATCATCGAGTTCCTTACAGTAATTCTATATAAAAAAGAAACGGTTGTTTTGGATTAAATTGCATGCAATTTTTTGTTTGATCTCGTTTTATTTATAAATGGTTTTAACTGGGACAATGCAGTTACCACATCAAACCTTGTTGCTGGAGTGTCTGTGCGTCTCTGGTTCTGTATGTATGCAATTTTAATTAAGACTCTCTCTCCTCCGTGAATTCAAGAGAGAAATGCAATGTAGATCCACATGAAATGTTCACAACACGTTTCACGCTTTAATAATTTTTATCGTTGTTTAAATATTTACGAAATTATTTCGCAACGCTGCAACAAAGTTGTAAAAAAAGAAATTATAATAAAGAGAAAAGCAAAATATAGTCTTAATTAATTACTTAATTTTCGCATGAAAAACGTAATTATTTTCGTAATTAATTTACACCAAAATATTAATTATTACAATTTTTTTTGATGATTTATCTTTTTTAATTTACGTGGTTGTAAATTCAATTCAGTGATTAAATCATAATTTGATATAGACAAAAGTTATAATTTTCCTAAAAAAAATAAATAAATTTACACCAAAATATTTTTTTTTATTGATATAATTACATTTTTTTTTCTAATTTATATGGTTTTATATTTAAGTGATAAAATAATATTTTCTGGATGTTGAAAAATATATAAAAGTGTTGTAATGAAACTTGCTGAAAAATAAAAGGGCAACATCAAATTGCACCGTTTTCTACTTTCAGAGATGCTGATGTAGAGAATTTCAGTAAAAAGGATTGCGTGATTGCCCACTTAAAACGCTATTCACCTTTCAAGGGATTCTTTCCTGTACTAGAATGGTTTATATGTTCTAGAGGTTTATTACTGTTTTATTTCAGTGAAATTCTCGAAAATGTTTATAGATTTTCTACACGAATGGATAAAATGTTAATTTTTTCAGAAAATCTATTTTTTTAAAAGTTATTGCATTTTAATGGAAGTTTTAAGTTGTTTATAAAAAATCTTATATTTTTTTGCTAATTTTGGAAACTGCCGTTAAAGAAGTTTTCGTAGTTGTAATTTGAAAAAATAAAAAGCTTTTCTAGTTGACAATTTAAGTAAACACTGTAAATGTGTTCAGAGGTAAGAAAAAACTGAAGTCAGAATCTTTGGTAAGAAAATGAAATTGATTTTTCTCAAAGAAAGTATATTTAATCTTTTAAGAATTTATCATTTTTCATAAAACATTCTTATTTTTCACTAAGAAGATAAAAGTTTACAATATTATTTAAGCACCATTTTGCATAGTTTTCACTTTTTTTGGCAAAAACTTCTGTAATTTCATTTTCACATTATTTTCTTTCATTGCTAATAAAGTTTTCTAAATCTTCCAGTAATTTTCTTTCCTTTTGCATTCAATAAATTTATTCTTCATCAAAATTTTCTAAAATTATTGATTGATATTTTTAACTTTTAACCATATTTTGACTTCGTTATATCAAAGCATTGTTATTATATCAAAACATTGTTAACTTATTGAATTTCTATAAAAATGTTGCTTAAGCAGTTCATTTTCTTTAAAAAACTATTATATAAAAATAGAAACTATACGTATACATTTTTAAGTCTTAAGCTGTTTTTCTCTAAAAAATAGTATTAAAAATAGAAACACGTCTACATTGTTAAATATATGAAAACTATAATTAATTAGTATCACATATTGATAAAAATATAGATTAAATAGAAACTTTTAGAAAAAGTAAATAAATAAATATGAATGACCTTGAATCTTATGTTAGTTATTTATTATATTTAATTTATATGATAAATTTCCCAAGTTTTCTATACAGTATTATAAAAAAAAAATACTTACTTGTAAATTGTCATTGAAAAAAGTTGAAGCAAAGTAAAGTCTGCAGAATTCCAAGAAGAAAACCATACTTGTTGCATAACTTCACGAGAGAAAAGCTTAATCGATCTCGTGGGATATGTACTTTTTTTCTTAATTCCACGATAAGGCTAACAAGCTCCCAGAAGGATAACGACAACTTCCATCGAGTTGTGAAATTAAATTAGCAGAGACCTAATGCTAATTAATTTCATTAATTAAAAAATAAATAAATTAATTAAAGCTAAACCATACTTTTAAACATTCTTCATTAAATTTCGTATAAATTAATAAAATAATTCATTATTATTTGAAGATTAAACTGCAACATTATAAAGACTTAAAAAAACGATTAAAAATTTGTTTTTGTTATTTTATTCTTGTCTTGTTCATCATTTATTTATTTTGTTGTTTCCGTATTTCTAATTATTTATTTAATTAAAAAATTAGGTTAATTTCAACGAAATTAGGTTTTCGATGTAATGATCTATATGTCGGAGCGTCAGGATTAGATTCCGATTTAGGCGTGTGGAGAAGTCATTGTTACAAATTTAGGACTAGAGATCCAAGCCCAGCGACCCTTCTGGCAACTCTCTGATCATCCTTCTCTCAATGTCTCTATCTGAATGTCTCTATGCCGGTCCTTCTGCTGCCTTGTTTCCCTCACACCCATTCCAGAGGAATCCCCTACCTTCTAGAAGATTCCCGAATGTGTGCGTGTCCTCGACACGTGTACTTAATAAACAAATAATGAAGACAATAGTGTTCTTTCTATCCTCGTCCTATTGTCTTGAGCTGCGACCCAATCGGGTCGCAATTATTATAAAAGAACAGCAAATAAGCAAATATCTGGTGTTTGGACAGATCTAAATATTCACGTGATCCTGATGGAATATCAACGTGACCCAGCGCGAAGACAATGATGTTTGACAACGATGTTATTGTCTCGCGCTGAGGTCCGCAAATAATTTGAAAGTAATTATAATATTTGGTTTCAATAGTATTGTCTCTTTGTGTACCAACACATAAGATGTTTGATCAGGTGTGTACGCGTGCTCCGACACGGCCATCCTGACAATGCGCACGTCCTCGTGCGTTATTATAATTCTGTACTATTTGTCACCAAATAAGAACAAAGAAAAAACAAAAATCATTCGTCCATCCTGACATATCAACAAATAAAAACAAACAAAAAATAATATAATTTCATTCGTCCATTCTGACTTATCAACAATTATTCACAAATAAATAAACCATTGCCACTACACAGTCTGATCATCGGGCCATCAGAACAGCGGTTTATTAAACCTATAAACTAAAGCAAATCTGTCAAATAATGGATAATCTACACCAATAGATTACCATTGTCACTTATTGACTAGTTTACACCAACTAGCAATAACCTGCTACAACAGGATTTTCTTGTGATATACAGATCAGTTTACACCAACTGGGTCTATCCTACCCGATAGACCAGCCTATTTACCCCAATAGACTATCATCACTTTTTCAACCTGCTACAACAGGATTTCACTGCGATATACAGATCAGTTTACACCAACTGGGTCTATCCTCCCCGATAGACCAGCCTATTTACACCAATAGACTATCATCGCTTTTTCAACCTGCTACAACAGGATTTCAATGTGATATACAGATCAGTTTACACCAACTGGGTCTATCCTCCCCGATAGACCAGCCTATCTACACCAATAGACTATCATCACTTTTTCAACCTGCTACAACAGGATTTCGCTGCGATATACAGATCAGTTTACACCAACTGGGTCTATCCTCCCCGATAGACCAGCCTATCTACACCAATAGACTATCATCGCTTTTTCAACCTGCTACAACAGGATTTCGCTGCGATATACAGATCAGTTTACACCAACTGGGTCTATCCTCCCCGATAGACCAGCCTATCTACACCAATAGACTATCATCGCTTTTTCAACCTGCTACAACAGGATTTCAATGTGATATACAGATCAGTTTACACCAACTGGGTCTATCCTCCCCGATAGACCAGCCTATCTACACCAATAGACTATCATCACTTTTTCAACCTGCTACAACAGGATTTCGCTGCGATATACAGATCAGTTTACACCAACTGGGTCTATCCTCCCCGATAGACCAGCCTATCTACACCAATAGACTATCATCGCTTTTTCAACCTGCTACAACAGGATTTCAATGTGATATACAGATCAGTTTACACCAACTGGGTCTATCCTCCCCGATAGACCAGCCTATCTACACCAATAGACTATCATCACTTTTTACACGTGACATTTTGCTCAGACTTTGCTCAGATTATAAACTGTTTAGAAACATCCCAACAAACAGATTAGCGTGGCGGTTTAATATTTGTATGAGAGTTAACCAACAATAAAGTAAACTTGTGCACTTGTCCAACTGTGAAAACGTTCTTTTATTACATTTATTGTAAACAAAATCACCCACAACGTACGGCTGTACTAAGGCTTTCCCAATATTAAAACTATTATTGTCCTTTTGTGCATTTTTGGGGATATTTTCACTAGCTAGTTCGCTGATCTCATTTAAGTTTATGTGTTTATTAATACCTGAGTGTACAATTTCATTGAATTCAAATGATTTTATATCTGTACCAAATAGTAATTTGGCAAGACTGAATACCTATGTTTTATTATTTTCTGCTTTAATGGTAAGCAAAACATTTTTCTTTAAGTTTGCATAATGCACTCGACCGAACTATTTGCTCTGCTTGCATTGTGTGCAATAAAATGTAAATTAATATAAGCTCCAAACAAAACCTTTTTAAACTCACAATTAGTAAAGTTTTGTTTTTAATTAATATTTTTTATTCAAAACGGTGTCGCAGAACTGCATCCAATTAATAATTAAATTTACAACCCTTAAATTGATAATTCAAAGGCGTGTGACCACCCACTACAATAATGAACACTACGGAGCACAAGTCCGCCCTTTTCTATTTTTCTAATATAATTCTGTATTCAGCCCGCCTCTTTACATCTAATACGCTAAACAAACAAGCAATTTCAAACACCGACCTCTAAATAGCATTTCCCCAAAAACCCACTGGGACTCCGTATAGACAAAACAATAAATATCGGCGTCTCATCTCATGATACGATAATATTCTCAAAATCAACCATAGTGTTTTCGTAAACATGAACAAAACCTTCACAAGTAAATGACAAACACTTATTACTAAAATTAATATTTTGTGAGATCTAATCTCGGCCAATTATTACTTCATTTTAAATAATGTCATCAACAATGAAGTGAAAGTTTAGTTCAACATTTATATTTTCGAATTACACCCCGGCTAACATTTGTCCCTCCTTAAAGTAACCAAAAATTTGTTTTTCACCAGCAAATTTGTTTTTCACAGTCGGAGCACGTGTCAGAAATAAATGGAATTCTCTTACCATCTTGTAGCCTTTGTGCTTAGCGCACACATTGATAACCCTCTCAACCCTATTGGCAGTGCCACTCCTGGCCTTCTCAAGACATTTAACAAACCATTGAACTGGTAGTATTCCGCTGCATTGGTTCCTCGGGATTCTGGGTAACATGTAGATTCCGTCTTGCTTCACACTGGTGTGATCCATTTCCAAATTTACCACACTGATGATATTTCACAAAACGATTTTCACCCATCACAGCAACAGCTCGACGCTTCGGCCCAATTTGATGATCGAGACGAAATAGCGCAGGCCGTTTGCTTATTGTCCCCGCAATCCAACACAGAAACTTTTTTTTAAATCCTTCGTCACGTCGCCTCGTGATTTCCTCTTCAATACTTCACTCTAATTACTTAGTTCTTCGTCAGTTTCTCTAGATTTTCCTCGAAAATTTCCATCAAATCAGTAGGGTTAACGAACACGAATCGTAAAATAATTTTCCACGAATTTCCTCACAACTCTTGTCCATAGGTCAACTTTTAATAAGCCAATTTGCTGCTTCAGTTTGATTAACTCGAATGCTAACACACATGAGTTAAAGCGTGGTAACTGCACTAACAAACCTCCCATGGTTTGATCACAATTGTTCTTCAATACAACTTGTAGAAATTTTTGGGTCGCTCCAAAGGGTCAATTGTAACATCCTCTCCGGTATATCCCACTTCTGATGTCGGAGCGTCAGGATTAGATTCCGATTTAGGCGTGTGGAGAAGTCATTGTTACAAATTTAGGACTAGAGATCCAAGCCCAGCGACCCTTCTGGCAACTCTCTGATCATCCTTCTCTCAATGTCTCTATCTGAATGTCTCTATGCCGGTCCTTCTGCTGCCTTGTTTCCCTCACACCCATTCCAGAGGAATCCCCTACCTTCTAGAAGATTCCCGAATGTGTGCGTGTCCTCGACACGTGTACTTAATAAACAAATAATGAAGACAATAGTGTTCTTTCTATCCTCGTCCTATTGTCTTGAGCTGCGACCCAATCGGGTCGCAATTATTATAAAAGAACAGCAAATAAGCAAATATCTGGTGTTTGGACAGATCTAAATATTCACGTGATCCTGATGGAATATCAACGTGACCCAGCGCGAAGACAATGATGTTTGACAACGATGTTATTGTCTCGCGCTGAGGTCCGCAAATAATTTGAAAGTAATTATAATATTTGGTTTCAATAGTATTGTCTCTTTGTGTACCAACACATAAGATGTTTGATCAGGTGTGTACGCGTGCTCCGACATATATTTAATGCATGTTCTATATTTGAAGTAATTGATCAATGTATAAATGGATAGACGTTGAAGGGTTTTGGGTTTATCGACCTTTCGCTCTATTTCTATTCTATTTTTAGACAAAGGCGCTCCAAGTAAATCATGTTTTATTATGAACCTTTCGTAGGTGAATAGAAATAAAGCCCGTTTGCTAGATTACGTCTATAACGACTTATGGGATTTGAGTCTCCAGACCATTTGTCGTGTTAAGAGATGTAGGATACACCTGCCCCGTTTCGTTGCGAACATCAAAAGGACCCCCTAAAGCCTTGGTTCGTAGGATACAAATAGTTTCAGATGGTCCTAATTAATGCTAATTAACTGGTGTTTGTCGGATGATATCTATAGACCACCTAGGTGTAACAATCACTTCAATGATGTGCGTAACAAAAGATTTACACCAATTAGTGAATTAATGTTGCAATTATAAACTACTTCACAATATGAATATACTCAAATTATTTGTAGATTAAGATTTGAGTAAATTTGAGTAATTATTTACACTAAGTACTAATCATAAAAGTAAATAAATCAATTATCATTTGGCCTAGGTATAAGTGTATAATAATATTAATTGTGACAATTAATATTTAGTTGTAATATTTGTACAAGATGTTTTATGAAAAATTTTTAGATTCATAAAAATAACACAAAAAATATAATTAATTATTGATAAAAATGTAGATTAAATAAGTAATTCGAGAAAAATGTAAATAATGTATGAATGACCTTGAAAAAATCAACAATTTTCTATTTTCAAACATCTCATATTTATTTGTAAATTGTTACTGAAAAAAGTTGGAGTAAAGTAAAGTCTGCAGAATTCCATGAAGAAAACCAAGATTTATACCAATTAGTGAATTACTGTGGCAAATATACACCAAATTTGTTGTTTTTCTTCACAAGTAATTTTGAACATATTCAAATTATTTGCAGATTAAGTATTTATTATTTCTTGCCTTTTATTCACATATTTTGTAGCACTTCATATATCATTGAATTTTAGTTATATCATCGCTTGCAACAGTTGATTTTATCTAAAAAGTAATATATAAAAATGGGTAAGTTTAACAAGAAATTCGAATTTATTTGTGTGAAAAGTTTTTAAATTAATAAAAATAACAAAATATATAATTAATTATTGTAGATTAAATTGAGAATTCGAGTTAAATGTAAATAAAATATGAATGACCTTGAAAATTTAAATTTAAATTATTTATAATAATAATTTATATCATTTATTTTTCTATTTTTAAATATTTTTTATTTATTCAAGATATTTTTAATGTTTATTGAATATTAGGTAAAATTTATTTATTAATAAATTGTCATTAAAAAAAGTTGGAGCAAAGTAAAGTCTGATATAACAAACACATTAATGATTTGCGCAACAAAAATTTTTCACCAATTAATGTTACAAAAATACACAAAATTTGTGATTTGTTTCACAAATAAATTTGGATATAATCAGATTATTTATAGATTAAGTATTCATCACATACTTAATCTACAAATAATGTTTAGTAAATATTTACACTAAGTATTAATGCTTACCTGTTTAATATTTTTAGGTTTAGTTGTAGTATGAAAAATGAGCGGTTTTCAAACTGGGAAGCGCTTGAATTGTATAAAAAAACAAATATTTATGAAAAAAGAATCAAATATTAATATTTGCGTCAAAAATGTGAATTTACAAATAGAAAATTTCAATGGATGTTTACAGTTTTTAATATCGATGGAATAAATGATTTATTTTATCGTCTAGACTCGAGACTGGAATTTTCAACACTTCTTTTTTTATAAATTTTTACTACAATTCATTCATTTTCATTCATTGTTTTTTGCGTATTTCAGAAAATTTCAGCTGTATGTAGTTTTTTTTATTGTTCCTTAAAAAATTATTAATGAAACATTAAATTCGTAAATATAGTATTTTTTGTTAAATTTATTTTACATCAATAAAATATTTCTATTTATTAACATGTTTCTTAAATAATTTATATTTATTAATTAAAGATAATCAAAATTAACTAATATTTCTCTAATAAAATACATTATTTTTATTAATGAAGAGATTCCTTGTTTTCGAAAACATAAACCATTTTCTCATTTAAATTAAATTTAAACATAAAATAAGAAATCTTAAAATCTCGTACTAATATTTATAAAAAAAAGGTGAAAGATTTATTCGCTTTGAAGGGAAACAATTATATACAATTATATACAATTTCTTAAATAATAAACCTATTTTTAAATATAAAAATTGAATCTATAACAATTATCTAATTTTTTAAGATTAATTGGATAAACCGTGGAGATTGTAGCTTTAATTGTAAATTACTTTTTGAATGATATTTGCAAAATATTCTATAATCAGAGGGGAAATAATACAATTATCTTATTTAAATAAAATGAATTATCTTATTTAAAACTTTGTACTTTTTCGATAATTTTTAATTACAAATGAAAATATTAAAACGATAGAAAAGTAATAAAAATTGTGAGATTTACAAAAAATCGATTAATATATTAATTTAATTAATAAATTTATGCGATAAAAAAGTAATAAAAATGAGATTATTTATAAAAATTGAACACCTGCACTTGCAGCTGCGTTTAAACAATCCTTATTTGGGCACGAAAATAGTGCGTTTCGCAGAAAACAATAAAAATTAGGCGATTTTGCGGGTGAATCATCTGCAGGTGCAATTGCCAAACGCTAATCACCAAAATTATTTTATTAAAACTTATTATTTTTCAATTTCTCAAAAAAACTAAATTTTATTTATTTTTCTAAAAATATTATTACATTTTTTTTTATAAATTGCATTTTACATATTAAAATTATTTAACTGAGTAGAATTACAAATTGAGTAACTTCTATAAGCGTTATTTGCCAAGTAAATTATAGAAGTACTCGTTCGTTGAAATAAACATAAGTTATTTAAACGCATATCGAGACTTGCCAAGTAATAAACAATCAATTAAAAAATAGTAAATATTGTAATTAATAATTACTTAATAGAAATTATAAATCATTTCGTGTATTTACGGATTATTTAATTTATATTGTACTGTTTTGCTGAATTTTAATTACAAATGAAAATAATTAAACTATAGAAAAATAATAAAAATTGTGAGATTACCGAAAAATCAATTAATATATTAATTTAGTTAATTTTTATTTGAAGCAATTCCAACATAAAATTTATGCGATAAAAAAGTAATAAAAATGAGATTATTTATAAAAATTGAACACCTGCACTTGCAGCTGCGTTTAAACAATCCTTATTTGGGCACGAAAATAGTGCGTTTCGCAGAAAACAATAAAAATTTGGCGATTGTGCGGGTGAATCATCTACAGCTGCGGTTGTCGAACGCTAATCACCAAAATTATTTTATTAAAACTTATTATTTTTTAATTTCTCAAAATTAATAATTTTTATTCCTTTTTATATAAATATTATTACATTTTTTTAAAATAAATTATTAACTTTTCATTACGTTTCTTTACTTGCATTGATTTATTTATATTTATTTTTTTCAATATTTAATTTGCTTTAAGTTCGATAATAAAAATAATTGTAAATAGTACATTTAAAATTATTTATTATGTCAAGATTTATGAGAGAAACAATTATATATTTGATTTACATTTCAAATAGGAAATTTTATTAAAATATAAAAAAATATTTATCAAAAAGTAAACTTTGTATTCATTTAAACAATTTTATTTCAATTAGAATAGATTTTATAATATTGTACTATTTTGATAGATTTTAATTACAAATGAAAATAATGAAACGATAGAAAAATAATAAAAATTGAGAGATTACCGAAAAATCAATTTATATATTAATTTAGTTAATTTTTATTTGAAGCAATTCTAACATAAAATTTATGCGATAAAAAAGTAATAAAAATGAGATTATTTATAAAAATTGAACACCTGCACTTGCAGCTGCGTTTAAACAATCCTTATTTGGGCACGAAAATAGTGCGTTTCGCACATACGATAAGAATTGTAATAAATATTAAACAAATATTTGAAATGCATGAAAAATGTATTTTACGCGTTTCGATTCGAATAAATTGAAATTACTAAATTATTTTAGAACAATTTTTTTAATTAGAATAATATATTTGACAATAATATATTTTAGTCTTTAGTCAATAAAATCATTTATTTTGTTAAGATTTATTACATATAATAATTATAGCACTACAAATTGCTTAAATTTCTACTATTTCTTGAACGATATTTGAAATATATTCTCTGATTAGGAAGAAATAACACAATTATCTAATTAAAATTAATCATAAAATGGCTGTTTAAAAAAACAAAAAAATACTGTGCTAAACCAATTGAAAATGCATCATTTTCTTGACGATTTTCGATTGCGTTTAGTTTCTGCATCTATTGAGTGAAATCTATTCTATTTTAAAAACAATCTTTATGAAAATAAATTATTATTCAATTTAAAATAATAATATAATAATTTTAATATATAAAAATTGTATTTTATAATTTTTAAACAATAAACTAATTTCTATATATTAAAATTTAGTTTATTTATTAAAATAATTTAATTTGATAAAATTTAATGGACAAATCATGATTATTATAGCATTAAATGTAAACTACTTCTTGAACAATATTTGCAAAATATTCTATGATCAGAAAGAAATAACATAATAATCTAAAATTAATATAATATTACAGTTAAATTTTATATTCAATTTTAATGCAAAAACATTAATTAGAAAACGTTTCGGCTTATCAGCGTATTGCGATGAATCATCTGCACCTGCAAATTACAGCAAGGTTTCGGCAATCCGCGGATTTGTTCGTTGTTAACAATTCTATTAGTTCTTTCGCTCGGGTCATCAGGTAGACTCTCATCACGTATCTCTTATCTTTTAAAATAATAATACAACAATTTTGATACTTAAAAATGTTTTTCGATTTCGATTCGAATATATTGATTTGACTTTAAATTATTTTTTATATACAATTTCTTAAATAATAAACCTATTTTTAAATATAAAAATTTAATCTATAACAATTATCTAATTTTTTAAAATTAATTGGATAAACCGTGGAGATTGTAGCTTTAATTGTAAATTACTTTATGAATAATATTTGCAAAATATTCTATAATCAGAGGGAAATAATACAATTATCTTATTTAAATGAAGATTATGTTATAATATGAATGTATTAATTTAAACAAATTTATTTTAATAAAAATTTTGTACTTTTCGATATTTTTTAATTACAAATGAAAATATTAAAACGATAGAAAAGTAATAAAAATTGTGAGATTTTCAATAAATCGATTAATATATTAATTTACTCCCTCTCTAAATTTTGTGCCCCTCGAAATCCAAATATCCTTCCCAAATTTAAATATCCCACATTAACCCTTTTCCAATACCTAATGTCCCTTGATTGAAACCCCTCCTAATTCCTAATATGCTGCTTTTTTTTTTTTTTTTTCTCGTTTTGACATATGTATATATTTGAATAATGTCCTATTGTTAATTTAAGTTCCCGGGCGGAAAGACCTCGGTCGATAGCCCTTTGGCCAGCATGTAGACTGTATTTTTTTTTTTTTGGTTTTCTTAATTTATGTTAGAATTTACTTAATTATTTTGAGAGTTGTTATTTTTATTTTGGTTGTTATTATTATGATTTGTATTTATCTATGGAATGTTTTTTTTTTTTTTTTTGTTTTGTATGTTGCTGTCTGGCCAATAAATTATATATATTATTATTATTAATTTAATTAATAAATATAACAAATTGAATAATAATCTGCAGTTGCGATTGAAAAATATTTTATTGAAACTTATTATTTTTCAATTTCTCAAAAATAATAATTTGTATTTCTTTTTATATAAATATTATTACATTTTTTTAAAATAAATTATTAACTTTTCATTATGGTTACTTGCATTGATTAATGTAAATGTGAATTTTTAAAAACTTAATGTAATTCAATATTTCTTTAAATGACAAATCGCATTTTATATATTAAAATTATTTAACTTGGTAGAATTACAAAATTGAGTAGTTTCGAAAAGCATTATTTGCCAAGTGACTTATAGAAGTACTCGTTCGTTGAAATAAAAATAAGCTATTTAAACGCTTATTGAAACTTAGCAAGTAATTAAATTAAATAAAATAGTAAATATTGTAATTAACATAGTTCGATACGGGACACGATAGAGTACGGACGTGTTCTGCAGAGCAGATAGTGATAAACAAATTCTATTTTTTTTTTTTGGTGTCTTCTGGCTATTCGAGTTTGCTCTGTGTAAGTGCAGTGCATTCTTGTGGCCATGGAGCCAGAATTGTGCAGCTCGGATGCTTCTTCCTGCTTTTCCGAGGCATCGGGTTCCGGATGGGAGCAGGGAAAGCGAAAACGTGGAAGGCCTAGGAAGGATTCTAATAAAAAAGCGACTACATCAACCATATTCAAAAAACCACAAAATCCAACAACTATCGATACTGATATGCCGACTCAGAAATGTTTCGTGTACAATAAATTCAACCCGGGCAACAGAGAAGACATCATTTTAGAAACGAAGTCAGGATTTTTGCTGAAATATAACAACCCTAAGGCGGTGGTGCTTGCCTACCTGGCGGATATACAGGGTCGGGGACACATCTTGTCTTACGCCGAGAGTGTTCCTCCGAAGGAGCCTAAAAAACACGGCCACAACGCGTCGCTGTCTTGTGTCCTGACTAAGATGGATCTTGACATTAAAGACGCGGATATTAGCGAACATCTAAAGGTATTGAGCATAGGTTCTGCAAGAGGATCGTCTCCAGGGCAACGGGACAACCAACTTTCAAAGTGCGCATCATTACAGGGTGCGCATCTTCCTTTCAGAGACTCTTGCACGGAGGCATGTTCTATATGAACAAACACTTCCCTGCAGTAGAGAGCATTCCACCGCCTCCGATACCTGTGCCTTGCGCTAGGTGCCAGGAGTTTACCCATGCATCTGACGTTATTTGTCCCAACAAAACAACATGTGCCAAATGCCCTCATCCGACCCACCGTTGCACGTCGCCTCTTCCACCTAAATGCAAGGCTTGTGACTCCGAAGAACATGCT
Organism: Nicrophorus investigator; assembly: GCA_963457615.1. NCBI lineage: Eukaryota > Metazoa > Arthropoda > Insecta > Coleoptera > Silphidae > Nicrophorus > Nicrophorus investigator. The sequence continues at coordinate 14,631,936 of OY735144.1, forward strand.
GCATGGTCGTCAAAATGTCCGAAGAGGCCTACCAAACCCATCCCGGGTGTGCCGAATGCAAAGATAAGACCACTAAACAAAAAAACTAAAGATTTGCCTGCTGATCTTACTGGCAACAGAATCCACAAGCCAATAACAATTCACGACAACATAATTAACACGTATATAAATAAATTAAACTCGTCAAAAGGCTCTGGAGATCGTGCCGAGTTACTTCAGCGTTTAAAGAAGCGTTTCATAAATAACTACAACATCGACACACACGTCTGCTTCTCAGGCAACCACATCTACATACTGATGTTCGACCTGGATGACCCAAAGCTGGAATCACCTACGGGGCTGGTTCAGGGGACGGCCGGGTCTTTCGTCATGAAAGGAGGGTAGCCTTCTGTCCAGTTTGGGACTCTTAGTCTTCGTCCAAATGACTAAATGAATAAATTATATTTTTCTTTCTTTTCTCTGAAGTGTACTTTAATTTGGTTTTTGGTTTATATTCTTCCTTTTTTTTTCTTTTTTTGTATAATTTTTGTAATACTGTATATATTTAATTGTGTCTCTGGGCGGAAAGACTAAGGTCGATAACCCTTTGGTTATCACATAATGTGATTAATAAATGTTATTATTATTATTATTATTTATAAATTAAGAATTTTAATTGAAGCAATCAAATAAAAATTTACATATCGAGAGCTGGAAATATATTTACATTAAATAATCAATTATTATTTTTAACTACATTGTGGTTTACACAATTCATGCATTATTTTATTTAATTAAAAACTGAATAAATTATAAACTTGGTAATATTACGTAAAAAAAATATGTATTTCATTTTAAAATAAAAACAGCTATAATTTAATTATTTTTATATGGATCCCCGAATTTTAATTGTTTAATTTTATTTAAAAAAAAAACAGGAAAAGTTTTTCCACCATTTATTCAAAAATTATTCATCCAACTAAGTACCTAGAGACTCATCTCCATCTCTCCTCATTTCTACAACTTTTTTTATAAATATTTTCTACCCCAACATGAAAATCCTTCCATATATAAATATAGCAATGTCTCGTGTGGGTTCCATCAACCATTTAAATCCGGACTAATTGGGGAATTAAATAAAAATAAACAGTAAATTATAAATATGACTCACTCTATAAAGAAGGGGTTAAAAATCACAAATATTGAACCAAATCTCATCCACTTCAGTTAAAAACAATATAAAAAATAATTTTGTATACTAATTTTGTAGAATTAATTAAATAATTTTTTGTTTCGAAATTTTCAAATCAGACTATAGGTTTTTCTTTAAAAAAATAAATATAAATTAAAGATTTATATTTGTTTTTAAATGTATTTTGTTTTGGTGAAAATTGATTTTAATTATAACAAAAATTATTTGGATTTAATTAGTCATCATTTAATTTATTTTTCTATTACTTTATAAAATCCATTGATATTTTTTTTAAAATCTATATAGATTAATAATTTAAAAGTATATAAAAATCTGGAATTAAGTCCTTAATATCCGTAATGCTCATCCATTGTTGTTCGTCCAATTATAAATCCTGTCCTATATCCTTCTCTCGGACAAAGGATTTAACAACGTTCCACATCTATAACCTTAATGACAATGTTATCGACCGTAAACTATATATACATACAAAATCTTTATAATTACCTAGTTTATCTAGTTACAAAATCAATACTTTTGTAACTAAATTCTTAAACTATCACTATTTTCTATTTAGATTTAATAAAAATATAATGACACTATAAATATAACTATTCATATATTTTATTTTTTCCCCAAGTTGTATATAAAGTAAGTTATCTTCTGGAAAAGTTATTTTTAATTTAGTTTTTAACTGGAAGAGCAGTTTGAAAAATTTAGAAAACTTTTGCATCATCAGGAAATGTGAAATTTTGTTTATAAAAAAAGGTATAAGATGATGAAATTTGTATAATTATTTAATTTTTGCAATAATTGTCCTAATATTTATATATTTATTTACATTTTTTTTAAATAAAGTTTTTTTATAGTGAATTCTCGATATAAAGACGATTTTTAATAAAGCGTTACAATGTAATACATAATAAATCTCCTACAATAAGGTAGGTTCCATGAAACTGTGTTATATAAGACTTGAATCCAGTACAAAAAGAGGTGATTTGTTTCCGAAAACTAATTAGTAATATTTTTTTAAACCTCAAAAGTCAATTTAGTTATCTGGAAAAAATATAGTTTTGGGTTGATTGCTGTAGATTTATTGATATATACATATGTTTTATGTAACCCACAGTGTGTAATTTAGAAATCTAAATAAAGACGTTAAATGCTAGAAGTGCCGTGTTACACTAATATTTCCACAAATTTCCCATCAAATTAAAAGGAAAACATATTGGATTATTTTACAAGAATTAGCTTATAGTTGTAACTTTTTTATAAATCAAATTTATTTGATTATCTGTACTAGTTATTAACAGTTTGTTGGCATAGCTTCAATATTTGTTTTACATTTTTCGATATAGTTGTAACTTTTTTATACGTCAATTTTACTTTGATCGTGTTAGAACAAAACCTTGTTGCAAATTGCTGTTTACACGATTATTTTTACAAATTTATGACTACGTTATGTATTATTATCTTATATGAGTGTTTCAGCAATTTTTCAATTGTGTTAGACCGAAATCATGTTGTTTTATAACATATTTTAGGAGAATTATAAACTTTTTTATCGGTCAAATTTATTTTATCGTGGTAGAACAAAACCCTGTTGTAATACAGCCGTATAATCGTATATATTTCCGCTAATTCCTATCTACAATAATCCGTGTTAAATAAGGGTTAAAGTAAAATGTTGATCGTGTATTAGTTCTTGCTTCCTTGGCTTCAATATTTTTTTTCATTTTTTGAAACAGTTGTAACTTTTTTATAAGTTAATTTTATTTTAATTGTGTCAGAACAAAATCGTGTTATAGAATTTTTCTTACCGTGTTATATGAAGGTTTCTAATGAATTAAGTATTTATTTAATTAATAGTTTTACAATCCTATTACTAAAGGATCATAAATTTATGTATTATTATGATATATTGCGTGGTTATTAATAAAACCACATGAAGAGTTATTCATAAATATTATGTTGTGTTTATTGATTAAAATTTATGAGCTATAAAATTGGAATCCAACAAATTCGGATATTAAATTATTGATTATGATTTGTGATTTTCTTTTCTTGTTATTGCGTAAAAAAGCCGGAGCGAATTTTAGGTTTCTGTGCTTTTTGATGTTCGTCATTATTACGTTGTTGTTGTATAATAACAACACCATTTGGTTGTATCGATCGATCTGTTCGGATTACTTTCTCCAACGCAAATATGAATGTTTTTGTTGCGTATCATTCACTCTGATTAAATGTGCATAAAATGTGCCAACGTGGCAAACACGTAGCTTTTTGGAATCAATGCGATGCAAATAATAATAATGTTACAAGTTTCGTCGCATAATCTGTTTGATGAATGCATTTCATTATCGGCCAATCAATCATCGTCAAAACGCCACGCAACATTTATCTCTTCGCAAGGCCAAATATCATCCACGCCATTATCCCGTGCACTGACTCTCTGTGTTCATCAATTTTAATTGGAAAACACGTTGTGCGAGGCGACAAGACAACGAGCATTATTCCATCTTTGAATCCAACTTCGTTCCACAATAAAGACACGCCACGTGGCAGACTTTAATCTGCCGCAGCGCCAAACTCTATCTATTTTTCTCTACATCTGGTCTTTCCATTTTCCGATCCATTTATCAATCAATCAGCTTCCATGTATTATTTTATTTTCTTCTTGGCTTTTTATTTCTTCAAAGCCAGACAACATTTCCATCGTAAAGTTCTTGCATTATTAAACGGACGACGAGGACAGCCACCAACTCGTATAATTAACATGGATTGAAGATCTCGAAGCAGATTTGCATACGGAAACTGATTTCAGTCGAGTATAAAATCAATGCGCCCGGTGGATTCGCTGTAGGCTATTTACTGGGAAATGGCGAGCGGAACTTACTGCTTCTTATTGGATCGACAAACACACAAAGTATCCCTCTAGAAACTTCATTATTAGATGTTAGTATTATATACATGAAAATTCTAATTACTGGATTTATTTTAACTAAAAATAAAGAAATACTCGTGTAAACACAATTTTCTTGTAACACTATCAAACCAAAATTGACCTATAAAAATGTTATAACTTACCAAAAAAAAATGTTGTAGGTATAAAACAAAATATTAACAATTTTGCTGAAACCTAATTGTACATATTTTTTTTTCAAATATTTTTCGTAAGAAAAATATTTTCCAATTGGACGTTTATAAATAATAATTCGTTTGAATTCAACTTTCTAGAAGAATAATTGGACATAATGACAAAAAATAAACATCCTTGAAAAAGTTATGTCTTTTATATTGAAGACGGTGGATTAAAAAATTGAATTATATTTGATATAAAAATTAATAATTCCCTGATATCAATATTTTATTTACATTATTTAACTACTACTTATATTCTAAGTTATCCTACAAAATTTTACTGGAATCTATTGGGCGGTTTAGAAGATATTTACATTTTTCAAAATAAAAATTGCATTTATTTGATTAACAATATAATTTTTTTAAGCAAAAATAAATTCGATCTTTCGATATTATAAAAGGGACTTTTATAAATAATAATTTATTCCTTGAAGTCGCTACAATAATTTGGCTTAACGACAAGAAATAAAATCATCGTCAAAAAAGATGTATTAAAGACAATGTAAAGAGATTTATAGATTTTATAAAAATTGATTATTCGATATTAACATTGAAGATATTAATATTTGATTAACGTTATTTTATTACTGATCGTCTTCTAAGTAACTTAACAAAATTTTATTGAAATCTGTTGAGTCGTTTTGAAGAAATTTCAATTTTTCAAAATAAAAAAAATACATTTTTACCATTAAATATTTTGTGTTAAATTTTGAATTATTTTCTATTAATATTGTAAATATTAATATTTCATTTACACTATTTAACTACAACTTATATTCTAAGTGATTCTACAATATTTTACTAGAATTAATTGAGCAGTATAAAAGATATTTAAATTTTTCAAAATACAAAATTTCATTAATTAAAAATACAAATTTTTGAACCTGAAATATTTTTTTTACTTTAATATTCCAAAAGGAACTTTTATAAATAATTATTTATATGAATCCAACATGTCACTAATATAATTTGGTTTAACGACAAGAAATTAATAAATCGTCAAAAAAAGATATATTAAAGATAATGTAAAGAGATTCATAGATTTAATAAAAATTGATTATCATATAATAGAGTTATAGATATCAATATTTGATTAATTCTATTTGATTACTGCCCATCTTTTAAGTAATTAAACAAAATTTCTTTGAAATCTGTTGAATCGTATTAAAAATATACCAATTTTTCGAAATAAAAAAATGAATTTATTTGATTACCAATAAACATTGTGAATTAAATTATTAATAATTCTATATTAATATTTTATTTAAACTATTGAATTGTTGACTAAATTTTAAGTAATCATAAAAAAAATAATTAGAATCTGTGAAGCTGTTTAGAAGATATTAAAATTTTTGGAAATAAATAATTGTGTGTATTTGATTAACAATACATATTTTTGAAACATGAGTAAATTTTGATATTCTAAAATATATTTTGATATACAATAAATTAAATAAATCCAACATGTCATTAGAATAATTTATAGATGTTATAAAAAAATAATTATTCCATAAACGTGTTATAGGTATCAATCTTCTATTTACGTTATTTAACTTCTACTTATATTCTAACTAACTCTACAATTTTTTACTGGAATCTGTTGAGCGCTTTAGAAGATATACATTTTTTACGAAATGAAGAATTTCATCTATTTGATTTTTTAAAACCTGATTTGTTTCTTCATTATTCCGTAACAGATTTTAAAAAAATTGCATTTATTTGATTTAAAATAAAAATATACAGACCATTATTTAAAGTAAATAATTAAAACTATAGCTAATATTAAACATTAGTTGCATAAAAATAGGGCATTATTTTTAATGTTAATTTTGCTGAGATTAGAAAATGTAAACGACAATTCAGAGTTAAGAATCTGTTCGTTGTCGTGGAAGAATCGCACTTAATCGAACGGAAAGGGGGACATTTAAATATGCAAATTTCAATGGTATTACATTATTTGCAAGGAAGAATAAAGCACAGTATTCGTTACATTTATTTTATCGGTTTAAAGACATTTTACATTTAGAAAAAAGGGTAAAAATCAGTAGAAATTTTAAAATTAATAAAAAAATTAATATCAATTTTGTATAAACAATAATTAATTATATATCAGGTCAAAATTAAATTATAATTCATTTTTATTTTATAGTAAATGTTCTTTTATAACTAGACATGAAAATAAAAATATTTTTGAAGAAATAGATGAAAATTTACGTTTGATTTTTCTGTTCATAAAATTACTTTTTGAAGAAATTACAAAAAAGCAATTTTCAAGGAAAAAATATATTGAATGAAATAATTTACTAATCTAGGTACTAGAAAGTTCAAAATTTGTCTCGTTTAACATTTTTACACGCTTTGCAATATGTTTGCTTATTGTTTTTTTTATAGCATTTACATTTTCTTTCTTAATCTATAGAATCTATTTTTCCTACTAGAATGTACTCATTCTCTAAAATATTAATGTTAATTTATATCTTCAGAATTTATTTCTTAGAAGTATTTTTATTATTAAGATTAGATAAGAACAAAGTATTAAATATAAGCGATAAATATAAAAAAATAAATTCATTTTATTCCATACATTTCCATGTTATGAAATCTATAAGATTATTTTCCTATATTTATAAAAACTGTAATAATTTTCTAAATTAATTGAATCTCAACACATTTTCATGACTTCCAAATAAACTATTTGATTATTGTCTTTGAAGTCTATAAGATTTTATTCCTATATTCACAATAAATCCAATTTTCTAAATTCATTAAATTCCATACATTTCCATGATTTTCAAATAAATTGTTCGATTATTATCTAGGAAATCTATAAGATTTGATTCGTATATTCATAATAACTGTAATAATTTTCTAAATCCATTTCATTCAACAAATTTACATAATTTCACAATAAAATTATTTTATCTTTGTCTTTGAAATCTGTAAGATTTGATTCCAATATTCATAATAACTCAAATAATTTTCTAAATTTATTTAATTAAATACATTTCTGGAATTTCCAAATAATCTGTTTGTTTATTATATTTTAAATCAATAAGATTTGATGCCTATACTCAAAATAACTCTAATAATTTTCTAAATTCATTACATTCAATACATTTCCAGGATTTCAAAAGAAAAGTGTTTGATTATTGCCTTTGAAATCTATAATATTTCATTCCTATAATTATAATAACTCCAACAATTTTTTTAAATTAATTTTAGTCACAACATTTTCATGATTTCACAATAAAAGTAATAACTATAATAATTTTCTAAATTAATATCATTCAACATATTTGCATAATTTCAAAAGAAAAGTGTTTGATTTTCATCTTTGAAATCTGTAAGGTTTTATTCATATATTCATAATAACTCCAATAATTTTCTAAAATAATTTCATTTAATTTCCAAATAAACTGTCCGATTATTATCTTTGAAATCTATCAGTTTTGATTTGTATACTCATAATAACTCTAACATTTCTTAAAAATTAATTTTACTGAACACATTTTCATGATTTCACAATAAAAGTGTTTGATTTTCATCTTTGAAATATGTAAGTTTTGATTCCTATATTCATAATAACTCTAACAATTTTCTAAATTCATTTCATTTAACACATTTTTATGATTTCCAAATAAACTTTTTGATTATTATCTTTGAAATCTATAAGTTTTGATAACTCCAATAATTCATTTCATGATTTCCAATACTTCATTTTTGTTTGTAATCTTTTAAATCTGTTTTTTTTTTAAATATATTTTATTAATCTAAAATGGAATTATAGCTGAAAATTGTAATGTTATTAATTCAATTTTGTAGGCGTTTGTGTAATCTACAATTTGATCATGTAACAAAAGGTTTGTTTGCTTGGGTTTATATTTTAATTAAATTTGCATGAAAGATGAAAGTATTACACGGTTCTTGTTACACACGTATATATATATATAATACTTATGAAACGCTTGGATCCCGAGGTATTTTTTCATTTTCTTCGTCCTTTCGGCAGGCAACAAGAAAGAGCGTGATCTGCTTATCGTTCGATATTACATTTCTTATTTATATTTGAATATATACAAACGCACGGAACTGGGGGAGAGAAGATCTCTTCATGCACCCTCAAAAAAAGAAAAAAAGAAAACCCCAGTCAAGACTGCGGTATTTCTTTCCACCAAAGTACATCTAAATCCCTTTTGAACTTCTGCTCATGACCAAAAAGAAATAAAAAAATAAATCAACAATATAGAAGATTTAATACGAAGAAAATTTTTATATCCACTTCAGTTTAACTAAATTTGCTCGTTTTTCTTCCATTTGAGATATATCTATTTTTTTTTTGTATTTATTTTCGCACGAAATGTAGTTTTCCTCGCTGGGCTAAAATTGGGATTTGTGTCAAAGCTAAAAGCGCTCCCAGGGGCGAGGAAAATGCGAGGAGGAACGGGAAGTGCGTTTCCCATTATTCCATCAAGTCCCCCCTGACGAAGAACACACGAATCGGCGGAGCTCATTTATTTGGGTCAATTTAAAACTGGCCGCAAAAAGAAAGGATTTTCCTCTGTTACAAAGGACCTCCAGTCAAATGATTCAATTTCTTCGTGTATCGGTATTTCCAAGTTCTCGTTTAATCTCATTTAACAAAAATAAAAGGAAAACTTTAATTGCATTCGCATTAAATGAAATGTTTCAACTGCAAAAAAGGAAAAATAAGTAAGGAATTAAATTGAATGCGGAGTGTTTCATTATAATTTCGTTACTCAGTCTTGAACACTTTTAATATTTCCTTCCTCAACTCTCAAACACATTTATACACATTTTACTAAATTATAATATAAATTATTCCTTTTTAACACTTCTACACTTTTCATAAATTCAGGACGTTACACGTTATATAATTTTTTAGAAATTAATTTTATTATTATTATTTTTTGTTTTTAAATTAATTTTGTGTTACGGTTTATAGGTTCTTCACCCTTGTCACGGGCGAGTGCGCTCGTTGTATAAACAATCGGTCCATAACTTTCCGCCATGCAATTCATAACACTCCTTTGTAATTGAATGTAAACTTCGTGCACTTTGAGCAAAGTTAAACATTACAATTTTTTTTACAAAATCCCCAACGTGCGCGCAAAGGAGTGCGATTAATATTTAGATTGGAATTATAACTTAATTTTATATATACGTTAAAAGACGAGAGAGAGAGTTCAAACAGTTTTAAGGAAAAAAAATATAAACTGCACTTATTAAGATTTTTCCATCTAACGCTATATTTGTTTTTATATTTTCCAGGTAAGATATCCAGGAATACGCTTTTAGGATTTTTTTGTTTGGTAAGAATTTATTTATTTATAATTCTGCGTGTTAAGCAGATGTGGGCGAATATGTTTCACATTGAATTCTAAGCTTACCGCTGTCCATCAAAGTAAAGAAGATTAAGTTTTTTTTCCGTTGTATTTCCCTTGAGTTTTCACGTATTCTCTTTTAGTTCTTATACATAAGAACTGAAGCGAATTTCCATTTAGATTCATTTTTTGTCAAATATTATTGTAATTATATTTTCAAATAATGATTTTTCAATTTTTTAATCGCAAAGATTATTTGAAAATTTTCTTTTTTTTTTTAATTTTTGGTAAAGAATATTAAATAATTATTAAATTATTGATCTGCAAATTATTATGAAAAGTTAAGTAATTGTTGAGATATTAGAATTTTCAGCTATTTCGGTTCCCGAATAAAAAAAATATTTTCAGATTTTCAAAAAATATATATTTTTCATAATTTTGATTTTTATATATAAAAAAGTGTAATTCCCTTGAGTTACACGTATTGTATTTTAGTTCTTATATATAAGAACTGAAGCGAATTTACATTTATATTCATATATATTTTTGTCAAATATCGTAATTTTATTTTTAATTATTGATTTTTCATTTTATTTTTAATCGCAAGGATTATTTGAAAATTTTCCTTATTTTACATTTTTGTTGTAGAATATTACATAATCATTAAAATATTAAAGTTTTATAATTATTGATCCGCGAATTATTTTGAAAAGTTAATTGTCGAGATATTAGAATTTTTCGGTTATTTTGGTTCCCGAACAAAAAAATATTTACAAATTTTCAAAAAATATTTATTTTTCATAATTTTGCTTTTTATATATAAAAAAAGAGCATATGCGTAACAATTCTTGTAGAAATTGTTATGAAATCTTAAATAATTGTCGAAATATTGATTTTTCGGTATTTAAGAACTATAAAATTTTTCTTGATTTAGTTTTTCTTTAATAGTTTTCGAGATACAAAAAAATGTTTCATTATTTTCTTAAATATTTGGTTTAATATTTAAGATTTTTGTAATTGTAATCAATATTTTAGACATAAAATAAATATTTAATTACGCAATCTATACATTTATTATAAAATATTATATAATTATATTAGTTTTATTATCAGAATATTAGTTTTCTTTTTCATCAAGTATTCTTTATTTAAAAAAAAATATGTTTGTAATTTTTTATACCTTAAAAAATAATTTTACTACGTAACTATTGATCTATAAATCATTATAAAATCTTGAGTAATTGTCGAGAAACTTGGACTTTTCTATATTTCATCAACCTGAAAATATTCAAGTAATATTAAAGTATCCGTTTACACAATTTATTAATCTATAAATAAATTATTATCAATTTTAAGTAATTATTGAATTATTTAAATTCTTAAATTTTTAATTTTCTATTTATTTTTCGATTTTCAAGAATTATAAAAGTTTTATTTTTCTTTATAAATAAAGAGCTTACAATTAAGAAACTATTTAGTCTATAAGTAATTATTGAGTTATTTAATCTTTTTTTGATATCAATTTTTTATTTCTAATATTTATTTATTTATTTTTAGATTTTAAGGAACTATAAAACTTTTTTTAATATTGTTTTTCTTTAAAAAAAAAGAGCTTCCAATTACGAAACTTTTCGTATATTTACTTTCTGATTTAACATGTGATTACGCAACTATTGATTTATATATTATTAAGAAATGTTAGGTATTTTTTTTAATTTAATTCGATTTACTTGTAATCTGCCTCATTCTGGCAATAAACAAATATTTGTGAATAAAAATAAAAAAAAAATAATATGAGTGGAATGATTTCCCATCGGAAATCTTCCAACTAAAATATACCCAAAGTTAGATAATTATCGAGATATTTGATCTTTTCGAGTCTGTATTAATATTGATTAATTTTTTATTTATTTTAGAATTTCTAAAACTTTATTATTTAAATAAAATATTCTCTTAATTCTCTCTTAAAATATTGAAATTTGTATTCCTCTCGACTCTCTCAGAAATATCGATCAGTTTCCCGTGAAAGGCTTTAACGTCTGTGTTAAAATAGTTTGTCCACTTAGCAAACTATCATCTGACGTTAAATCCCATTATCAAACTTTCTGTAACGTCTCAGTTATTTTTCTTTCGCTGCTTGTTCGGATCGAAACTGAAATCAAATTTGATGGCAATCCTGCTTCACTTCTCATCGAAAGGATAAATATTTCAAATAAACAGGATTCGTCCGATCCTGGCAAATAATGGACCATTGTCTTTTTCAATTATGTTACCGAAGCTTCGCAGCTCGTTATTTGGACTTTAGCGTGGATTTTCCCATTATACACACATTTAATCGATATCTATTTATACCAGTGTGTATCCAGTTACACTAAAATATATCTCGGCCGTTTTATTCATGTAACAGATATTAAATTATATTTAGTCATAACAATGTAAGTATGTTATATTATAACGTATTAACAAAATTTATTTTTTTAATGTTATAATAATACAAAATTATAACATTTTTAATCATAAAAGCATTAATATTCTTATATAACTTACAAATATTTTCAAAAAAAAAATATTTTTAAATATTTTCAGGAAATTGTTTGATTATTTTGTTCAGTATTTGGTTTAATTTTTAAGATTTATGTAATTGTAGTCAATATTATAGACATAAAATAAGTATTTAATTACGCATACATTTATTATAAAATATTATATAATTATATAAATATTAGTTTTCTTTATCAGAAAGTATTTATTTTGTATTTTTAAGAGAAATAATTCTTTTTTCAAAACTAGAAACATTTTTCATACATTAAAAAATAATTTGATTACGTAACTATTGATTATATAACAAACAACGCATCTGTTATAGAATATTAAATAATGATTTGAATTTTCTATTATGTAAATTATTATGAAAAGTTATATAATTGTAGAGATATTAGGATATTTTGGTTCCCGAACAAGAAACGTAAACAAAAAGCTTTATAATTTTATGAACTGAATTGCGATTACTTACAAGAAGTTTCGGTTTTTGAATAAATCGATATAAAAAGTATTTCAATTCAAATCAATAAAATTTCTTGTTTTGTTTATTAATAAACAACTTTTTTGCTAATTTTTTGGAATGTTAAGTATTTCTGAAAATATTATTTTTTTTTTAAATTATTGAATAGTTTCGTTTCCCGAACAAAAAAAAACATTTTAAAAAGCTTAACAATTTACGAACAGATTTTTTTTCTTGAACAAAAATTATATTATATTTAATGATTATATGGTTTTTCGAACAAATTTAAAAACCTAGGAACAAATTATTTTCTATTTAAAATAACATAAAAGTATTTTACATAAATATTAAACTAAAATGTCAACTATTAATATTATAGAAATTTAATTAATTATTAAAATATTAAAACATTTTTGATTACTTTGTCAGCGTCTAATTACGAAATTCTAATTACCTATTATTAACTATTTATTTTAAAATTTTCAGGAACTATTTTGTATGCATAACAAAAAGTATTTAATTACGCGACGTTATGAAATATTGATTAATGTATTATCTTTTTTGATGCAATAAAATCAATTTTAAGTTTTTGATCAGACATTAAGACTTTTCAGCTGTTTTTATCAGCTTGGGATTATTTCGATAATTTTTGTATTTTTATTAACTGTTTTTTAAAAATTATTTTTGCATAAAAAAATTAATCATTTTCACGTTCAAAATTTAGAAGTATAGATAGGATATGATGAAAATATTGAGATTATAAGTATGTTTTGAATTTCTCTGAAATCTTCAGGAAATTGAATAAGCTTTAATACATTTCACTTCGCATCTATTGATTTTACAGGATATAATGAAAATAATCAATATATATTCGCATATAGAGATTTTTCAGGATAATTTGTATCATTTTTAAATCTTCAGGAAATTAAACAAGATTTCATGTTTGAATTTATTTATGTAAAATAATCAATTCACCTTTGTGCATTGAGATTACACAGGATATTTTGAATTATTCTCAAAATTTTCAGGAAATTGAAAAAGCGTTAAATGCATTGTCGGTACGTTCAAAATTTACCTTCAGGTTTTTTTTTTGCATGAAGTGATTGCACAGGATATGATGAATGGTCGGGGAATTGAAAGAGTTTGAAAACAAATCTGTAGCTGCCTATTGTTTCCTCGTAAAACATAACTAGTTTATAGACCGGATATTTGCACGATGGAAAATTCACTCCTGCTCTTCCTTTTTCACATATCGAGATTGGCACTTTATAGTCAGAATTGTTTTACAAATGTAGATGGTGCAAAATATTCAGAATTTCATAGAAAAAAATGAGAATTTTTTTAAGAAATTATATTTTATATTTCTTCGTGAAAGTTAACAATTAATAATTTTGTACATTATCTAGGAAATGTATAGAATTCCAAAACTATCAAATTATATAAGAAAAGCAATATCAAAAAAAAAAATAGAAATTTCTTGAACTTTATAGACATTTTTAGTTTTTTCTTATCATATTCTGATAACAGCCAAAACAAACAATTTCAGTATATCTTCATATCTGCTTGTAAGTATATCTTCATCAGTATATCTTCATATCTGCCATTCTTGTAATTTTTCCAAATTATTTGGGAATTTGGGAATTTGACTTTCTTTCAAGATAATATAATTCTGACGCCTGTACTTATTTTAATTTATATATGCTATTTCATGACATTTTTCATATTAGTAGGAAAGTTAAAAAATGTTTATAGGATGTAATTTCCAAAAATATTCATAGGTGATGATTGGTGAAGTGATTTTCAAAAAATGTTCATAAGTGCATTGGGGAAGTAATTTATAAAAATGTTGATATCTAATGTTCATATGCAATGAGTGAGGATGTGATTTCCAAAAATGTTTTTATACGATGATTGGGGAAGTGATTTCCAAAAATATTTATATATGACGAACGGGAAATTTATTTCCAAGACAAATTGGTGATGATTTCTAAAAATGTTGGTGAGAGAGTTATTTCCAAAATTGTTTGTATGCGATAATTGAGGAAGTAATTTCTAAGAATAATCATATTTAACAAACGGGTGATGATTTCTAAAAAATGTTGATTTACGATGAGTGAGGAAGTGATTTCAAAAAATGTTCTAATGCGATGATTGGGGAAGTGATTTCCAAGAATATTTATATATGATGAATATGAAAGTGATTTCCAAGAATAATCATATGTTATAAACAGGAGGTGATTTCTTAAAAATGTTGATATGCGATGATTGAGGAAATGATTTTCAAAAATAATCTTATATGATAATTGGGGTAGTGATTTCCAAGAATATTTATATATGATGAATAGGAAAGTGATGTCTATGAATATGTTATAAACGGGAGGTAATTTCTAAAAAATGTTCATATGCGATGAGGGAGGAAGTGATTTCCAAAAATGTTGTGATACGAAGATTGGGGAAGTGATTTCCAAAAATATTTACATATGATGAATAGGAAAGTGATTTCCAAGAATAATCATATGTTATAAATGTGAGGTGATTTCTAAAAAATGCTGATATGCGATGAACGAAGAAGTGATTTCCAAAAATGTTTTAATGCAATGATTGGGGAAGTGATTTCCAAGAATATGTTATGTTTATAGTTGACGATTGGGGTAGTGATTTTGAAAAATGTTGATATGTAATAAGTGTTCATATATGAAGATTAGGGTAATGATTGTATAATCTATTATACTATTATATATAGTTGTCTAAAAATAACGATTTTATTGACGATTTTACTTCCAAAACTTGTGGAAAGTTTATGCAATATTAATTTCTTAATTTGAGAATTAAAATATAATAACATGTAATAATTTATAATGGAACTATCGTTATGCAAACACAATTTTGCTATAACTACTACGTAGTAGTAAATAGTACTTAGTGGCGTGTGAAACGTTCAAATGACTATCGTGCAGGAAACTGAAGTCCAGATCCTTGCCCCCACAATCGATAAGACCCCTCTAACACCATAACGGTACCACCGTTGCTATTAACATCGTCGCGTTCATCCCTTAAATAAAATATGCCCCGACGGAAAACTAATGACCCAGACGAGCGAGGATAGCGAAAAAATAAACAGAGAATGAGAGATAGAAATAGGAGGAAAAAAAAATGGATAACTTGAACCACCACCCCTGGCAATACTTTTACGAGGGGCATTTGCCCATCCGCTTACGAATTACGTTGCATAATTACGGGTGTTATCCAACAGGGCGCGAAGCAAATTGGGACCGCAATATCAAGCACCCACTCGGCATATCCAATTCGCGAATGATGGGATGGGACAGCAAATTACTAATTAAGTCTATTGTGCAGTAGAATAGAAATTGAAGATTTCAGGAGTGTATAGCTATTTTATTTCTCAATTTATCATTTACTTTAGTGCTGTAGAATCTTGGTTCTTGAAAAACTTAGTACTTATTCAACATTTCGGTAAGATGTTCTATGAATACATGGTTTCGGTTTTCGCACTAATTGATATGAATAGTTTGACAAAATTAAGACTTAAAAATACAAAATAATTTTTGTATATTAATTTTAATCATAAAACTAATGAAAATACCGGTTTCCAAACAATTTTTTTTCGGTTTTTGAACTAATTATATTATTTAAAAAAAGTTTGACAACTGTTGTTTTATTATAGTTTCCATAAAATTAAAACATTTTGTTATTATATAATAAAGCTATATTTTCTGGACAAGCGGAATAATTTTGGTTAACCGAAGTTTCAAAGTAGATTTTTTGCTTTACAAAATTAAAGTCCATTTTTGGTTTCGGTTTTCGAACAGTTTTTAAAATAAGTCTATATTCAACAATGTTCCTTTTTGTCTTGACAAAAATTGAGTAAGCAATAAAAAATAGACTTGCAATTGTATCAAGGAATAAACATTTTACAAAATACTTTTATTATGAAATAAATTCCTAATTTATTTATTTTTTTAATTTACAAAATGATTTAATAATAATATAGTATTAACTTACTTTTTACTTACATAAACATAATGTATTATGTAAAACGAAGTGTATGCATTCCTTTCTTATACCTATGTTATTTATATAGTCATAAAGAAGTAACCTGAAACATCTCGCACTTCGCAGATGTTGGCTTTAAAAGGATAGAATCATAAATCGTTAAAGCTTCCACAAGTTGCTTCTCAAAATAGGTCGAAAAGTATATATTTCAAATGCTCTAATGGATCTTCCTGCACCATTAAATATGAAAGAATCCAAAGAAATCATTATTCCTGCTTACATAACAACTATTGAAACTTTTTCATTTACTTGACTTATATTCAGAATTCCTATACTTAATATTACTATAGTTTAAACTACTAAAATTTCTGAATTATGTTTTTTTTATATTTATTCTATTAATTTATATATCGAAATATGTATTATATAATGTAACAAATAAATAACATAAAATTAGAATAATTTTTTTTTTGCTTCAATGATTTCAGTAAATATTTTTATTTATGTCTAACTACTTTCTAATTGTATTTTTTTTTTAAATTATAATTGTTTTTTAATTTAAAAATAAAAATATTATAATTTGTAGATATTTATATTATTTATATAATTTTAGGAAAATAATCTTTTTGTATTTTGCTTACGTCGGCTTTAAAAAGATGGGACCATAAATCATCACAACTTTTTCAAGTTGGATTTTCGGATAAGAAGAAAAGTATAAAAGGATGTTTTCCGATATTTCTTATACTTTTGCATCATGAAAAGTGCATTTAGTTTGAACAATTTCATTTTATTTTTATACAAATAAAATTATTTATATATTTTTTCTATGAAAATGTAAACGTTCAAAAATATTTGTAAATGACATGTGAATCTGTAAGTTTTGACCCAATTTCGATGCGTTACAATTCCTGAATAAATATATTTCTCTCCTCTCCACACAATACTTTCCAGGTGGACGTTGGCCTTTATCGATTCTCGCTTGTATACAAAATAAAAAAAAAGCAATTTCATCGCTGCTGAAAGACAATAACGAAAAGTCGTAAACTTTTTAATATCGTATTGGGGATTTCATTATATTATATGTTTCACACGATTAATGAAAATGCTTTATATTTATTGAAGAAATATCGAGCATCAATTTTGGTGCGGAATGAACAGTTTTTATTCGATGTTTGCGTGTCATCTGAACTTTCTACAAGTTCCGTTCACATTGTAGTCTCCATTATTTGTTTTACTACGAACTTAATTCTGTGGCAGACTAATAAGATTTGCAGTTGGAAATGGATAGAGGAATAAAAAATCATAATAATGGAGCGATCGATTGGACTTTAATCCATTAAATGCAGAATCGGCGTAATCCATTAAATTGATTACTAATTGTAGTGGAAGCAGCTTTGGAAATGGTCATTTTACAAGCTATCCACTAAACGCATGCAATTTCACAATTTTATTACAGATTTAACGATTTTACTGTATAAATTTAAAGAATTTTTTAATGAAATGAAATTAAAGCTAACCCCTAATACTTTTATTATTTGCAATTTATTCTCTATTATCATTTTACTATTATTTTTATAGTTTTCCAATAATTAAGAAAAAATGAAGATATTGAGTTTTTTTGAGGCACAAACATATTTTTTTTTAAATTTACGAAAACAGGTAAAAATACGAAAATGCTCATTCAATTATTTACAGTTCATTCTTTAAAAATCATATTCCATATATTTATTTAAACTAAATAGTTTTCGTGTAATAAATTAAAATATGAGAATTAATTTCTTCAAAAACGAAAATGATTTATTCTATTTTTAGTCTATTTTTAGTCTATTTTTAGTCTATTTTTAGTCTATTTTTAGTCTATGTTTAGTCTATTTTTAGTCTATTTTTAGTCTATTTTTAGTCTATTTTTAGTCTATTTTTAGTCTATTTTTATTCTATTTTTAGTCTATTTTTAGTCTATTTTTATTCTATTTTTAGTCTATTTTTAGTCTATTTTTAGTCTATTTTTAGTCTATTTTTAGTCTATTTTTAGTCTATTTTTAGTCTATTTTTAGTCTATTTTTAGTCTATTTTTAGTCTATTTTTAGTCTATTTTTAGTCTATTTTTAGTCTATTTTTAGTCTATTTTTAGTCTATTTTTAGTCTATTTTTAGTCTATTTTTAGTCTATTTTTAGTCTATTTTTAGTCTATTTTTAGTCTATTTTTAGTCTATTTTTAGTCTATTTTTAGTCTATTTTTAGTCTATTTTTAGTCTATTTTTAGTCTATTTTTAGTCTATTTTTAGTCTATTTTTAGTCTATTTTTAGTCTATTTTTAGTCTATTTTTAGTCTATTTTTAGTCTATTTTTAGTCTATTTTTAGTCTATTTTTAGTCTATTTTTAGTCTATTTTTAGTCTATTTTTAGTCTATTTGTAGTCTATTTTTATTCTATTTTTAAAATAAACTTTAGTACGTTCTAACTAATGATTTGAGAGGTAAAAATACTGATTTTATAGGTGTAAAATTTTAAAACTTATTACTAAAAAAAATATTTTATATTTTTCACTTATATATAAAAGTATTTAAATTGTATTTAAAGTCAAGCTGTTTATAAAAACTAAAGCAGTTATGTAAACACAATTTGCTAAAGCAAATAAATCTGATAATTGCAAATCAAATTTTCATGAAAAAAACGTAAAAAAGTTTATTTCCTGCTTTATTTCCGTAACGCTGCGCCGTCGCTTCCTCAAGAATTGCATCACATCAAAAGCCAATTTTTTTTATACAGCTTTTTTAACATGTTATTTGAAAACGCGAATTTTCCTGCTTTAAAGAAAACCAAATATTTGTAAGACTTTATTTTTTACGTTTCATAATTTTAAAATAAATAAATTGAAAAAATATATTTCAAGAAATTAATTATTTTATTTTCTTCGTTTCAGAATATTTGTAATAAAAAAGTTAAACTTTTGTGTTTGTTGTCTACACAATTTTAAGTTTATTATATGACTTTGATGGAACGAAATCAGATTTGCCCTTTTAAACGTGTACAGCTTTAATGGAAAACCTTATAGTTTGTATGCAAATCAAGAGTTTGTTTTTAATTTCTCCGCTCTTGCGTAACATAAATATTCAACGGCTTCACCCTAGATAAAATAATATATATAATTCGCTGCAAATATTCATCTCCTACTTCAAGTTTATTAGTTTTTTTTTTAAGTTTTAAGCGTTTTCTATAATTATAAAGTTTATTTCGTTAACATTAGGGGTCGGTTTTAAATTATTTTAGGGGCCATATAATACTTTTTAATGAATGAGTAATTTTCTAATGTAAGATTGGTGTAAAGTATCTGATTTTCATTAACTTTATTATTTCTTTATTACGCAACTTCTGGGTTACTATCAGAAGACATTAATGTTGTATTATCTGCGAATGTAATAACAGTAATTTTATTAGAACCGATGTAAAAATAATATACAGATAGGTCCAAGTACACTTCCTTGCGGAACACCAGATTTTAGTAAAAATAGGTTGGAGCTTTCTTTTTGCAATATTTTCCGAAACAATTTATCCTTTAGATCAGGTTTTATAATTTGGAAGAAAAGCTGCAAAATATTTTTTTTAAAAAGTAGAATAGTTGTACTGTTTTTCTTTATGATTAATTACTTTATTATTTCTTTATTACGCAACTTCTGGGTTACTATCAGAAGACATTAATGTTGTAATATGTGCGAATGTAGTAACAGTTATTTTTTTAGATCCGTTGTTAAAATAAGATAGAGATGGGTCCGAGTACACTTCCTTGAGGAACTCCAGATTTAAGTTAAAATAGGTTGGAGCTTTCTTCTTGCAATATTTTCCGGAAAAATCTATTCTTTAGATCAGGTTTTATAATCTTGAAGAAAGGCTATGGAAATATTTTATTAGTTTTATACTTTATCGAAAGCTTATAAAAAATTGTACTGAACTCCAAATCTAAGTGAAAATAGGTCGGAGCTTTCTTCTTATAAGTTTATATGGAACAATCTATTATTTAGATCAGATTTTATAATTTGGAAGAAAAAAAATAGAAGAGCTGTACTATTTTTCTTCAAAGGCAGTTAATTATCACTTTAGTAAATTTGCTATTAATAAATTAATGTATAATAGCAGGAAGTACTAAATATGAATGATGAATATACTTTTTAGGGGCGGAAAATGTCTGTGAATTTATGGACTGTTTCACCCTGAATGTTTAGTTAATTAATAACGAAAAAGCTCTCGCTTTGAGATAATTTAAAACTTAATTTATAAAATAGTATTTTTTTTCTAATTTACATAACAAATTTAGGTTATTGTCGCACGGACTTGCGGAATGATTAAATGGAAATGCGAGCACGGAAAATGCTGTTGCAAACACACCGGATTTTCTCGGAAAGTATTCAAGTGTCCCTCACGCTTCAGGTGATTCCCGGGTAGACTCTTCGATTCGAAATCGGTAAAATTAAGTTTATAGGAGCGAAACCTGATTGTTCCCTCGGTGCAGGGAATAAAGGGATGCGAAGCTTATATAAATGTTTGTGAAAAATGTAATGTAATTTTAAAGATAGGAGAAAATATTTATTGACTTAAGTTAATTTCAGTCATTTATAATGAGTTTATAGTTTTTTTATGAAATTCATGATAGTTATTTAAATAATATTTGAAGAAAATAGAAATAAAATTTAGCAGATTTTATAATGTTTTGAGAAATATTAAGTTTAGATTAAAGTTTACATTAAAAAAAAAACTTTAATAATCCACTTAATGGATGTCACATAATTCGAAAAATGAAATATTTTATGTTTAAACAAATATTTGATAAAAGCGCAACTTCGTCCTAAGAAGTTGACTGTTAGTAGTCAACTAAAACTGAAATCACATTTTAAAAATATGAGACAAAAAGAAGTAGGAATTATCACATTACTTTAAAGGTTATATAACGTTTTCTTTTAATATTAATATAGATTTTCTCTCGTTAAATTATTACTGAAACGTTTATCGGAATATGTTTATTATCAGAATATGTACGTTATCTGAATACGTTCGTAAACTGAATATATTTGTTATTCAAACATACAAATATTTTGAGAAAGTGTACGTTATCTGATTTGTTCGAAGTCAGAACGGTTCGTTAAACGATCACATATTAATTTAATTATATAGATATTATTATTAGTACACTTATTTCAAAATTAACTAATTTTATTTTTAGAACTGGAATTTGCAGGTATAATTTTACAGATTTTAAATTTATTTTATTTATAAATTATATATAAATTAAAAACGAAGAACTTGTAATCATAATTATAATTTTATCAATTAATATGGTTTAAAAAAGTTAAACAAATTTTCAATTTTTCATGTTTTTTTTTTATATTTTTGTCTTAGAAATAATAACTTGCAGTTTAGTTTAAGTGATTGTTACTGTACCAATTTTATATTTTTTTTTATAATTACAGTACAAAAATTCTGGCAATAACAAAATATAATTATGATGATTTATTTTCAAATGAATTTATTTTATTTGGAGAAATTGAATTTACGAGTATAATTTAGGAGATTTGAAGTTTATTTTATTTATAAATTACATTTCTTAAATATAAAGTAAATTATGTTACGATTCTTCATTCTTCCTATAGACATTTTCTCTGTAATTGTTCTATAATAAAAAAAAATATGATAATATTATGTTTAATATTAATATTAACTAATGAATATTGAAAAAGAACTTGTAATCACAATTATAATTTTAACAAATAATATGATTAAAAAAAATTAAATTTTTCATAGATTTTTTTACATTTTTGGTCACAGAAATGATATACAGTAAACATAAATACATATGAAGCTACAAATTATAAGGGCCAAAGCAAATCATTACATAATTTTTATTCTTGAAGCAATATAAAAAAAATAATGCTATTATTTTTGTTTATAAAAACTGATTTAAAATAATTTGTAATTAAAAATGATACAACAATAAGCTTAAAAGATTACATGGTCGTTGTGTAACCAATCTTCATATAGATTTATTTGACTGAATCAGATATAAGTGTTATTTTCTCTTATCAGTATATATTGTTTGGTTTGAAACGTTTTAGTCTCCGACGATGGTCAATTGTAATGATTCAGTCTGCAGTGGGATATTTTGGGTGGATTTTTATTCGGTGGTAGTAATTTGTGCTGGCTTTGTTTAACCAGGTTAACATGTGCAAATAGATGAATTCCAGCAAATCTTGTATACTGGAGAGATTTGATGATTATCTTTAGTCTTTTGTATTGGAATCGCTGAATTATGTCAATAGTAGAATTGTAGACAGAACCCTAAATCTTAAGGTTAAAGTTTTTTTTTACATTTAACTTTTATATGTTTTTTTTTTCTCAAGTGAGATGATGATCTAAGTCCATTCCGTGATAGTAGAAATAATTGTCTCCAAATTTGTTGTTTGTTTTTCTTCCATCACTTCCTTTTTCAGAGAGGAAACAACTCTTCTACGACGTAACTCTCCACAATTATCAGAGACAAGAAAAACCATTTTTCACTTTATAAGTCCTCTTTACATTTGCAATGTTGTCTTTAAGCAGTTATTAGATCATATAATAATTGTAGTATCATCAGTAAATGTAACCATAGTAACCTGTTGAGTTGTTGGTAGTTCTGCAATAAATAACAAATATAAATAGAGCCCTGAGGTACAGCTGAAACAATATACCTATTATGCAAGATAATTTCTTCGTTTTGTTGAATATGAAAATATATTCCCAAGTAAAATAAATATTATGTAATTACATGTTTTATTTTTGTAAAGCTGACCTTAATGCTACATTCTATCAAAAGTCTACAAGATGTCAAAAATACCTCAGAAAGTCTATATAATCAGACTAATTGAATACTGTAAAACCGTACGAGAAAACGTTACAAAATAATAAAATAATTTTACTATTCGAGGTATTTCTGTGCAGAAAATGTATTGAAAAAAAATATCTAAAAATAAAAATTAAAATCAATGTAAATATATTTTTTTATTGAATCGATTCTATTTGGGGTGGATGCAGCGTTTGGAATTACCCAATTAGTTTGCGACTGAACAGATGTACCGTTGCGTAATTTTCAGTGCTGAAAGTTTGAAAATGTCATTACGCCCAGTCGACGACCCCGCGCGCAATTTGTTTAACCAGATTTGTCGCTTCATTAAATTCCCAACAAACAATGCCACATAAATAATAACCAAACTCCATTGGGAAACACATCAACAGGCGACACACGTTGAAAGGACCACGCATAAAGCCGTTGCAGACGGATTTCTGCGATTTCTGCTCCACAGGATATTCAAAACTCGAATCAATGATTGCCAAACGGAACGCAACAATTGTAACAAAAACGTCAACAACAACAACATCAACAACTCGCCTCAATCGATGCGAATAATTGTTTGAATTTGGTTTAAAATTTGTGCGCGCGCTTAATTAGGAATAACATTATTCAATTGTAAAATGATGTGTTGGAAACGATTTTTACCACTTCAGAAAGAAGAATCTGTTCTTTTTCTTTTTGCTTCGCAACCCTCGAAAACTCGTTCAAGGGGGATATAAAATCTTATTTTTTTTTGTGCTTCTTCACTTTATTGATTTTCTCACAGCTGTAATAAATAATGGGAAGTGAAAGGAAAATTGTTTTCGTGCTTTCCGGATATGTTAAAAATCACCGTTTTTCTTTGAGAAAAAAAAATCACAGTATATTTTATTTCTCTTTGTGCGTATTTTTATTTAATATTGAATTACAATTGTTATATAATAATTTAAAGATATTATTTTTTTTTCATAGAAAAACGGTGATTCTTAACATTTCCGCAAAGCACGAATTTCCAGTATTTTTTTATTATCTGGGAGACAAGAAACTTAATTTCATTTATCCATTATTTTTTAATTAGAATAAAATTTATAATTAAATAAAACTAGTTTATATAATAATGAAATTATTATGCAACAGGCACAAAAGTTTTTTGGTTAAAAAGTCCCATTTGCAACAGAATTTTGGAATTTAAATTAATGCTAAGAAAAATATAAAAAAAATGTAGTATTATGTAATTGTATACATAAATATTAAAAAATATAATGGATAAATAAGTTTAAGTTTCTTTTATCCCAGATAATAAAAAAATACTGGCAATAAAAATAAAATATTTGAATAAGAACAAATATAAATTATGTTACAGTAACATTTGTAACAATATTTTTTAATTTAAATTATGAAAATTGGAGGAGTTTCAATACTAAGAAAAATATTAAAAAAAATGTAGTATTATGTAATTGTATACATAAATATTTTAAAAAACTAAGGCAATAAAAATAAAATACTCAAATATAAACAAATTTAAATTAGGAACCATTCAAAAATAATTCCCTAAAAATAAAGAATAAATCAATGCATTTGGCTCGAAAAAAAAAATTGTAATTCACTTAACCCCGTAGGATTACCGCATTTTATCCCAACTCAATAAATATTTTGAGTTCATCCATTCATATGGAATTAAATGCTTGTAATATTCGGATTACATCCGAAATTTTTGGTTTAAAAATATCGTTTGTACATGTTATGTATACAAAGTGTGCACGCAACTTCAAAGCACTTAAAATAGTGCTCGAAAATGGACCAAAAATAAATGCGTGTTGACATATTCCCATTGTTCATATTTGTTTCCGTTTATACACAGTACAAATAAAAAACATATTTTCACCTTGTTTTGTGGTAGAGGGAAATATTTAATTTTGTGGTAGAGGGAACCGCATGACAAATTTGTTTTTGCTTGATTTTTTACTGTGTGTTAATTAATATTTATATATAACTCTGAAAATAGTCAACATGCATTAAAACTAATAGTTTTTTTTATGATTTTTTAATTGAAATCGTCTCTTTCTAATGTAATGTAATAGTAATAAAGTTAGGTGAAATATAACAGATATAAAGACAAAATTGAAAAATTAGGTAAGAAACTAAAAATTGTTGATTATAAATTGAAAATGAATAAAATAATAAATATGTGTAAATTATTTGAATTGTATTAGTTTATAAAATAATTAAATAATACACAAATTTTGTAAAAGTAAATAAAATTATAATTATGTTACGTATTATGTAAACATTTTCAAGTAATCAAGTGTTTTGTATTATAATTAAATTGAAACCGATTTATCCCATTATTATTAGTAGTAGACAAAAATTTATTGCAGTTTACATGTAATGGTTTATTGGTTTATTATAAAATAATAATTATGATTTAAATATTATCAATTAAAATTAATTTATGTACTAATAAATATTAATTTAATATCAAAAATTGTTTATATGTTTCAATAATATTTATGTGTTATTATTGTATTTTATTTAAATTTGAATTATTTATAAGTTAATAAAATAATACATACATTTTTCTAATTTCAAGAAAACTATATTTATGTTTTGTATTATTTAAATTATTATATAATAATGAAAATGTAAATTGAAAATACGTTTATTTGTTTTTATAGAAATACCTCGCATAGTGCAGCTAATAGATTTGAAAGCAAACTTATTGAAGACTTTAAAACTGCATAAAAATTAATAGAACAAAAAATGATTTGAAAAATAATATTTTTTGTATAAAAAATATTTTTATTTTGTTAATTTAAATTTATAGTGAATCTACACTGATCGAATTGGTATTATAAGAAATATTATTATATAATTAATATGCAGGAGCCAATCTTGGTCTTTGTAGGACCCACAAATAATACAAGTTGAGGCCCCCACAAATAATATAATCCAAATATTTAAAAAGCTGACTTTTTTATTTAAGAATTTCATGGTTTAACATTTTTTTTAAGGAAAAATACCTCCCATAGCGTTGGGTAATAAGCAAACTTATGGAAGATTCTAAAACTGCATAAAAATAAATAGCACAAAAAGAGATGTGAAAAATTATAATTTCGTGTAAAAAAATTTTTTTAGAATTTATTTTTATTTTGCCAATTAAAATTTATAGTGAATCTACACTGATTGAAGCGGCACTATGCCAATCTTGGTCTTTGTGGGCCCCACAAATAATGTCAGTTGAGGCCTTCACAAATAATATAATAAAAATATTCAAAAGTATTTCCTCCTCAACTGATCACTTTTTTTATTTAAGAATTTGGGGGGTTTAACATTTTTTTAAGGAAAATACCTCGTACAGTGCGGGCATAAAAATAAATAGCACAAAAAAGAAATTTGAAAAATAATATTTTTTAGAATTTATTTTTATTTTGTCAATTAAAATTTATATCGAATTCGTATTAGAAGAAGTATTATTATATAATTAATATGAAGGAGCCAAATAATATAATCCAATTTTCAAAGAATTCACAATTTACTAGGGCCCCCCAAGTTTTTGGTTCGCCCCTGTTATTTTGTAATAATTAAGAAAAATGAAATCTTTTCAATGGGTACAAAAGCCAATTTAACAAATTGTAAATATATCACTTTAAAGCAGAAATTAGCAACCTTTTTTCTACTTCTACCATGTTCTATAAAATAATGTTTTAAATTGCTGCAAATTGCTTGATATAGAAAATAAATAAATTATTTTTTTATTAAACAATTTTATTTTATTTCTATATAACAATTATATTAATGTTACATAAATAATAATCACTTTCGATATAAGTAAAAATATTATGCTTGATGTAAAGAATTTATATCAGTTGTAAAATTAGTTAACAATAATCTTAAATTACTATGATTAATTAATTTTCGTGTGTTTAATAACAAATTTTGCAAATTTTTTTTACAATTTCAAAATTTAACAAATTTACTTATTTGAAAATTAATTTTAGATTCTATTCTCTCTATTTCAACCAATTCTTCTTGCAACAAGAAATCAATATTAACTTTTTCTACACAAGATTTTCAATTTTTAAAATTTCTAAAATTATTTCGATTTACAAAATTATTTTAGAGAAAAATCCAAATAACTGAAATAAAATATTTACTTTTTGTTACTCAATTTGATTAATAATAGGTATATTAATTAAAAAAAAATAAAATACACAATCAACTTTCCATAATGAAGAAAAAAAAAATAATATTATAAATTTCATTTATAATTAATTAATTTTTTCATCGTCCTTTATGTAGTTTAAATGGACCCAGCTGATAATCCTTTAAAGCGATTTTATACTTCGTTATATCAAATCAACGTTAAATGAGGTTTTATTGTGTATAACTAAAAAAAATAAAAATTAATTAAGAATATTAGAAATAAATAAGTTTTCTATTAATTAGTCATTCAAATATGAAAGGGTAGTTTCTTTTTTAATTCAATAAATAATTAATGTTGATTTTATAAATGTAAAACTGAACTTGTCATGTTTGTTGATTAAAAATATTAGAAATTAATAAGTTATGTTTTAATTAGTCATTAAAATGTGAAAGGGTAGTTCTTCTTTATTTTAGAAATAATAAAAGATTTTTTTATAAATGTAAAACTGAACTTGTCATGTACATTAGTTTTTTTTTGCATGTATTTTGACATGAATATCATATCGGACTGAAAAGAATAAAAAAAAACAATTTTCAGCTGCACTTGTCACTACTGCTGTTATGGTTATTTTTTGTGTGCTGTCGCTGAATAATTCTCGTCCACTCGAATGTAATGAAACCAATTCCGAATCTGAAATTTACGTTGGGATTTTCAATATTTAATGACACGCGTCGGCCTAATCGACACTATTTGTTTATTGCTCGTCAATACAGGGTCTGATAAACCGATACGTAGAGAATATCAATAGCGTTCTGTGTATGTTTTGCGTGCTGCATGGATGGTCTCCACGTATGTGTATTATATTAAAATAATCCGTTGGTATTGTCTGACCGAAGCGCGGTTCGAGCGAGCGAAAACAGTACTGTACTGTGTGTGTGTGTGCGATGATTATGGAAAATCGATTCTTCACCTGAAGGGGGAGAGACAGCCGGAACAAATGAGGGGGAAAACCTGAACGCTTTTCTAAGCACTTAAATACATTTTCCCATTGAAGCCACTCACTTTATTCAACGGCATTACACATGTAAATCTTCTTTCTGGCATTAACAAAAATATTATTTTCTCTCCTCATATTTTTATTATTACAATTATAATTTAATTATTCAAAAAAATTTCTCGAAAATTGTTATTTTATTATTTTCCTGGAATTATATTTATTTCCATTAACTATTTAATTATTTATTTTTTTGAAATTTCGATGAAAATTAAGTTTTCCGTATTTTTTTTCTCTAAAACATAAAAAATGCAAATCTGAATAACCTACCCTCTAATAATAATAACGTTGTTCAATGCATTTAAATTTAGTTAGTATGAAAAATTTTGAATTTGATAAAAACTTCTTTCTGGCATTAACAAAAATATTATTTTCTCTCCTCATATTTTTATTATTACAATTCTAATTTAATTATTCAAAAAAATTTCTCGAAAATTGTTATTTTATTATTTTCCTGGAATTATATTCATTTCCATTAACTATTTAATTATTTATTTAGATTTTCTTTACGGAATAAACATTAAATTATTTATTCCCGGGAATCCCAGAAATAAAAAAAACCGTATTTTTTTAGAAAGAAAAATAAAATAATAATATAACTCATTCATTTTAATAAACTTTGCCTTCCTTTATTATTATTTATTTATATATATTTTTTTTTTCTTTTTTTAAGGAATAAACATTGAATTATTTGTCCAATAAACGTTGTTTACTATTATTATTATTGATTCAAAATAATAACAATTACTTCAAACACTAAGTAAATATTTATTTTATATAATCAGACTTTTCCCGGATTTGTTTTAATTCCCGGGAATAACAGAAATAAAAAAAACCGTAATCTTTTAGAAAGAAACATAAAATAATAACAAAACTCATACATTTTAATAAACTTTGCCTTCTTTAATTTACTATATATTAATTACAAAAAATATATTTTTTTAATTATAAAAGAAAAATTAATTAAAATTCAATTTTAATATTGCTATTTATTACATTTACATTTTATGATCATTAGTGAATTATATTAAAATTATGTACAAAAAAATGTATTTGATTTCGAAAGGAAAACGTAATTACTGTAAAAGTTCGTGTATGTATTTTACAGTAATAACATTTAAAAATATAATTTTTTTTATAAAAATTATAAATTTTTTGTTTGTTTTAACTACAAAATATTTTTTAAACTATAAAATTATAAATAATTAATTGCACTAAAGTATTATAAAACTTATAGTATTCAAATTTAATTTTTATATTTATTTGAAAATAATGTACAAAAAAACCTATTTGAAAAAATTGTACAAGAGAAAAATGTAAAAAATACCAAATATATTAAAAAAATGTAATTATTTTGATAGGTGGAAATTAAAATAAATTTAAATTTAATTATTACAAAAAATATTGATAGTGAAAGGAAGAAGTTAATTTTCGTTTTTCCTGATTTTTTTCTGGAAAATCCTCATTTTCATACAAATTTGAAATGTATGCATAATGAAGTTATGTTGGATATAAATTAGTGAGATTCAATAGAAAATGAAAAAAAAGTTGTTAATTTTTGTATAAGTATAGATTTTTTCTGATAATTAACTTGTTAGTATTATGAAGTTGTAATGAAGTTTAAATTTAATTTAAGAATATTAAAATTGAATAAAAATGAGTTTCTTGTATTTGCAAAAATATTTTTGGCAATTCTCGTATCATTATTGAATATAGCGGATTTTTTTCAATTTATTCCCAAAAAAAAATTTATTTTTTTTACTGGAAAACGTAAAATACAAATATGAAAAACTTACTCTAATTATTAGAAAATTTAATGCATTTAAAATTAGGATGAAAAATATTGAATGTGATAAAGCAAGAATATAAATAGTATGAAATTTCGATGTAAATTTAATTTTCCCGTATTTTTTTATCCTAAAACATAAAAAATGCAAATCTAAGTAAATTACCCTCTAATAATAATAACGATGTTGAATGCATTTAAATTTAGTTGGTATGAAAAATGTTAAATGTCATAAAATCGCTTTAAAACTGAGATGTACAAAATTTATTATATATTTTCTATTGTGTTGTTATTAATATAATTTTATACAATTATTTGTATATTTGAATTTATTATGTTTGATGAAATTAAAACGTTTGATGAAATTAAGTGTAATTATAACGAAGAATGTTGAAAGTAAAACAAGAAGAAGTTTACTAATCCTATCGAAACTTGCAAGAAACAAAATACAAAGGGATCTACTAGAGATTAAATCTCCGAAGACATTCAAATCCCGACTACTTACAAAGTTTGTTACAAAAACTTAACCTTTTTGAACATTTTTTGGTGGAGGTGCCGGGACAGAAACACAACTATTTTAACTATTTATTAAATTTCTATATTATTTTAATTAAAAACTAGCAAAAAAAACCTTTGATTTTGAAAGAAAAACGTAATTACTGTAAAAATTTGTGTTATGTGATTTACAGTAATAAAATTTCATACTATTAATTTTTCATAAAAATTATAAATATTTTGTTCATATTTATTAATTGATGATACAAATCTAAAGTAAATATACTTGATTATGAAAAGAAAACATAATTACTGTAAAAGTTCGTGTATGTGTTTTTCAGGAATAAAACTTCATCAATAATTCATATCGCGTTGCGGACGGGAAGCAATTGATTCCTTCTATAAAATTCCTTCCGTCTCTCAATTTCCACTTTAATTAGTTCCCATTTCTGGAGCCGATTCTGTCGTTCCTTCCTATACTCCACCATTAGCTAACTTCACAATCGGACGTGTTTAATATTCCGAAACTTTTGCGCATTTCATATTTTATCCGCATTTTAAAGTGTCAGCAAACTTTGGTCTTATCCGTAATAAATGCCTACATAAGTATTTTTGTTACGTAAATCCCCAAGGAATTATATGTGGCATAACATATCACACTTCACTTTAAAAGTGCTTTTATATTTATTACATTTAAATACAAGAACAGTTTTCGAAAAAATAAATCCTAATTATTTAATTAAATTATGTAATCTAGTTTATAATATTGTGATTACCTGCACTATACTTATGTAAGCATAAGGTAAGATAATTACGAAATGACGTAATAATCCATTGTGCATTATGGTCATTATAGAATTTCTTATCTCTCAACATTAATCCTCGATTATTCTCGACGATTTCGTGAAACTTTTCTAATTTTATTTTTGAATTTGAATTCAAGGAATAAACATAAAAGCAAACTTTTGAATTCACCCTAGTTATTCTAAAGAATTTTTCCCTTTATTAGGGTTACAGAAAGAAACTGAAATGAAAGCAACGAAAGCATATATGTATATATATATGTGTTGAACTGAATTCGAAAAGTGGAAAATAAATTCTGGTTTAAATTTGCCGTGCCGGCAATTCCGTATTGCGGATTGCCTGGGAGTTGTGGACGTTTCCCGGTAATAAATTTTCGGAACCCTTTTGCGGCAAATAGATTAGACACGACCGCATCGATTGGCGACGTTTTTAGCGCCTCAACACGTTACGCCATCGATCGCTCCTTCGTCCAGCCACCATCCTGGCGCCATCTCTTGATATCCTTCGGACCCAATCAATCGCTGTCATTTACCGCTTACGTAACATCAGCAGATTTCTGCATTATCCTTGCTGAAAACAATTTCGAATGAATTCCTGTAATCTATTGGATTAATCCCTTTAGGGAATATCGACCAATTCGGAAAAGTAGAAGACAATTAAGAGGAAGAAATCTACTAATTTATAGATTTTTCTTTTATTATTGTGATACAAAATATATTTTATTAATTGTAGTTTTCTATTAGATTATATTATAGTTTTACTTGTGGTGGAAGCGCCGGGAAAAGTATAAATTTTGAAAAATTAGAAAAATATTATTTTTATATTTTTATATTCTAAATTAATTATTATACTATAAATTGTAAGTAATTATTGAGAGCTGTGTTAAAAAAAGTAATTGACTTATTTTTTTTATGTTTTTGGTGGTGCGATGAATAATTTGTTGGACGTGTTATTTAATTAAATTGTAAACAATGCATGGAAGCATGAATGAAACTTTAATTAAAACGACCCAGTAGCGAATGAGATTCTGGAGGATTTGTACGTATGGTGGCGGAGGACAGATTATCTTGAGCTCCGTGCTGGGTTTATCCGCGGAATTATATACAAATTAAATTGCGCATGTATCTAGTTGTGTACGTACGTATGTATATATGCAAGCTCGTTCAAAAGTTAATTTAACAATACACATGTACACGGATTGCGCAAATACCCTTAAGCGCAATTGTTTTCATTGGGTATACAGGATTCCAATGCTAGCGAATGCCATCCAATTAATCTTGAACCTAATGAACATCGGTATTGTTGTATTGTACTATGATAATATGATAATATGATAATTGCACTGTACGTGAATTACGTAATTTTTGATTAATTTAATTATTCTGCTTTGTTATTTATGAAGAAGGATGTGAATTGATATTTTTTTGTTGAGGTTAAGTAAATTTTCATTTGACACTAACAAATTTTACCAATTGATAACTTAGATACCTATAAATATCATGTAAAGATAGTTACATTTTTGTATTTAGACATTTTTGGACTGGTTAAGTCTATTTTCATTCTGTTTTATATTTAGAATTTTTTTATTGAGGTTAAGTCAATTTTCATTTGACACTAACTAATTTTACCAATTGATAACTTAGATACCTATAAATATCATGTAAAGATAGTTACATTTTTGTATTTAGACATTTTTGGACTGGTTAAGTCCTTTTTCATGCTGTTTTATATTTAGAAATTTTTTATTGAGGTTAAGTCAATTTTCATTTGACACTAACTAATTTTACCAATTGATAACTTAGAAATCTATAAATATCATGTATTTTTGTATTTAGACATTTTTGGACTGGTTAAGTTCATTTTCATGCTGTTTTATATTTAGATATTTTTTATTGAGGTTAAGTCAATTTTCATTTGACACTAACTAATTTTACCAATCGATAACTTAGAAACGTGAGAATATCATATAAAGATAGTTATCTTTTTGTATTCAGACATTTTCTTAGAGGTTAAGTCTATTTTCACGCTGTTATATATTTTAATATTTTTCAATTTTCATTTGACACTAACTAATTTTACCAATTGATATCTTAGAAACGTGTTAATAACATGTAAAGATAGTTACATTTTTGTATTCAGACATTTTCTTAGAGATTAAGTCAATTTTTATGCTGTTAAATATTTAGATATTTTTTTTTGAGGTTAAATCAATTTTCATTTGACACTAACTAATTTTACCAATCGATAACTTAGAAACGTGTGAATATCATATAAAGATAGTTATCTTTTTGTATTCAGACATTTTCTTAGAGGTTAATGCAGTTTCATGCAGTTTTTATTTTGATATTTTTTGTTGAAGTTAAGTCAATTTTTATTTGAAGCAGGCAAATTTTATTAATTGATATTTATAAAACGTGTTAATATCATGTAAATATAGTTACCGTTTTTGTATTTAGACATTTTATTAGAGGTTAAGCCAATTTTTATGCTGTTATATGTTTGATATTTTTTATTGAAATTTTACCAATTGACACCTTAGAAACGTATTAATATCATATATTAGATAATTTCTTTCAGGTTATGTTAATTTTAAAACTGTTATATATTTTAATATCTTCTATTCAGGTGAAGTCAATTTTTATTTGACTATATTTTCAATTAATTCTTTTTTCTTTCATAAGATAATCTATTAACAAAATTTACTTTGAATCTCAAAAAAAACTAATAACATAACATTGCATAAGAATATTTACCATATTTTATTCTGACATTTTCTATTGAGGTCTTGTCAATGTCCCTTTGACACAATTATATCATATGACATTTTTTACAAGATAGTTATTGTTATGTTTTTGACATTTTATTAACCTCAAATTTTTATTTGACATAAACCTATGGGCTATCTAATATGACATTGCAATTGCTATTTTGTTATATAAGAATAGTTACCGTTTTGTATTTCGCTATTTTCCATTGAGGTTATGTTAATTTTAATATGAAACTGAAAAAAAATATTATTTGACACCTAAGGAATGTTATCGTTTTATATGGTGAATTTTTTTCCAATTTCCCTTTGACATAATTTTGTTAAATGAAACATTCGCACTGTATTTTAATATTTTCTTTAAAGTTCAGTCAATTTTAGTTTAACATTGACCATTTTTCATATATAACACCTTAGAAACTTGTAATACCACATTTTCAAAAATTATTTTCTTATAGAAGAATAATTGCTATTTACAGTTCTGACATATTCTATTGAGGTTAAAACAATTTTCATTTGACATAAACCAATTTTATTATTTGACACTTTCCCATTGTTATTTTATTATATAATGTGTTAAATAATGATCATTACCGTATTATATACTAATATTTGCTGTTGACGAAAAGACAATTTTTATTTGACATTATCTATTTTTAACATTTGACATTTTAGCAATGTGATATTATATCACTTTACATTATATTATTATTATTACATACGTTATCATAAAAGGATTGTTAATGTTTGATATTTTGACATTTTCAATTGACATTAACTCAATTTTAATTTGACACCTATATCAATATGTTAGTATAATAAATTAAAATTATTTTTATATATTTTGTGTTCCTCGGAATTTGAAATTAACGATTAGGGAAAATTAAAAATATTAGAAAAATGTTAAGTCTTTAATAATTATTATAATTAAAATAAAAAAAAACATCAATTTTCTTTAAAAATATGAAGAAACACATTGTTAGTATAATGCTAATTTTATTGTTAGATTATTCCTGGGAAATGTAAATTTTGAAATTAACTTTCAGTGAAAATAAAAAAGAATAAGAAAGTCTTTAATAATTATTATAATTAAAGTATATTAGACATAAAAAAATATGATCAATTTTGTTTAAAAATATGAAGAAATACATTAATAGAGCTCTAGAAGTTTGTTTGAAACTTGGTCCACCTGAAACTAGACGGCGCTCGGCGTCGCGACGCTTCTGCTTTAGTCCAGATCTGCAGGATTTATCGAGCTCTGCTCCAAACCAAACCCTGCCGTCTCCACCTCAAAATCAAAAAAAAAATGTGTATGTATATATGTGTATATATACACTCACACATACAGCGGACTGACGTCACTCGCACTTGTTTATTTAGATTGTCAATTTATTAATATATAATTTTACTGCATGTAATCTATACGATTAATCTTATCTAATGTATTTATTACATCGGTTTTCTAATTACAGAGCCTCGCCGCATACACACACATAATCACACAAACACTTGTGCGCGTGTCGACCAAAAAAAAAGCTAGGAAGAATATTGGACAAGTAATATTCTGGGAACAAGCAGATTCTGGAAGTTTCAGTAAACTTCGGTTTAAACTTTTGTTCATTAAACGTACAAGTCACAATCTGCCTCTCTCCTGTCCTGTTCCGGTCTTCGGGGAATTCCCGTCGAAGAACACTCGCACGATGTCCTCCTCCCCATCTACGAACAGGAAGGACATTTATTAGTTCGATAAATTCCGGTGCCGGAATTTAATAAAATTTTGTAAAGGAAGTTTATTGATTACGAATAGACAGGAGAGAAAAATAACATAAAACGTGTGTAGGTTACGTGCAAAAAGCATTCAGTTTATCACGAATACTGAAATAAAGGTATTGCAATTTTTTTGCACAGATTCCTTAAGCACATAAAATTTATAATTAATTTATTGGAAACTAATTAAAACTTATTTAATATCACATATTTTATCAATGTGAATTATGTCCAAATATGTCGGAAGAGTTGCCGATATTGGACCACCTGATGATTTTAAATAAATTGTTTTCCAGTAATACATTTATATAAAATAAAAATAATGCAATTCTTTAATTAGTTATTAAATTATTTATTCATAATTTATTTTCAGATGTAAATGAAGTATTTTTCAGCTTTTCACGTATTTTAGAGGATCAATTGAGCAATTTAAAATTTTAATAATAATTTAAAATTGAAATTATATTTTTAATAAAATTTACTAATATTTAAATAATTTCATCCAATTTACATTTTGTGCTTATTTTTATAAACTTTGAATATATTCTTAAGAAACTTGTTATTTTTTTTATATGATGTTAATAATAATAAATTTGAAATTTTGGTGGAAAGAAAATTATTAGAAAATAATAATAAAATTTATTGGTTTCCTAGAATGGACCACTCGTTTATTATTAGTTTTTTCTTCCTACTTTAAAACAAGTCTTTTTCTGTTTAATACTTCGTTCGTCTTCTATTCTAATTTCGTATACTTAATATAAAATTTAAAACAGTTTTATTTAAATTAAAGTAAATAATTAATTCTTACTTATTTTTTGTTGCAAAATTAATTCTAACATCCTTTTGTGCATTTGCGAAATTTTTAGAGGTCTAATTGAAGCATAAAGTAATAAAGTTATTAATTTTCTAAATGATATTAACAAGAATATATTTGAAATTACGGTGGAAATGAAATTATGTAAAAACGGAGCAGCGACTCAAAGATATTTATCAAGTAATATTGCTCAAATTAAACAGCAGAAAGTCCGGGTATTGCATGGAATTAAGGTAAATAAGAAAGTTGCGTAATTAAAAACGGTCGCAATTTGCGGAGCGCGAAAGTGTTGAAAGTTAATTAACTTCCGTTGCGCAGGCGGACCGGATATCCGGCTGCATTCCCCTCCCATAACCAAAACGGTAATGACATCCGCTGCGAATTGAAGGAAACGACAAAAAAAAAGAAAAGAAAAGTGAGAAAGAAGAGAGGCGCGAAACATAACTCAATGCTCTAATTGTGTTGAGATAAATTGCAGCGATAAATCGCAACGCGTCTGCTTTCTGCATTCTGTAAATAATAAAAGTCGTTGGTTGAAATGTTTTGTCTAAAAGACTTTGAACGATTTTATTGTAATTTTCCGTCAGTAGGAGGAAACCCATTGTTTTTTGGATGATGATGATTAATTGGTTAAACGATAATTTTATGCATTCCGCCGCTAAACCGGAATCGAATTATGGTCCTGCTGGATTCCCTCGATAATTGATTATTGGATTTCGTCCTTGCGCGCAGAACCGAATTGCCAGCCAGCAGGCTTGTAATGGAAAATGCAAGAAACGAAAATCGGATTATTCATCCCCATTAGTTTTGCAGATTTTCCACGATTCGATGTGCATCGATTAATTAGAAAGCAAGTAGTTTTATCTTTTTTGAGGAAACTGGACTTTACAAGGTACATGATAATTATATTTTGGTGGATGTGCCGGGTTATTGAATCTTATTAGATTAAAAAAATCTTGAACAATCCTTTGTAACTGTTGATTATTTTCAACAGGAATTAAGAATTTGACGAGGGAAGAGATTTTAGTTTCTTTGGATATTAATTTATAGGAATAATTTTGGTTTAAAAATTGGAAGAGTTGCTGAGGGGTTATTATCATGACGAATTTTGATGAAGATACGAAAGGTAGAACGTCGGATATGAAGAGATCATTTAAGACTGGATTTTAGCTTTGCTGGAAGTTTTACATTAGATAGATATTTTGGAACTAAGGACGAGTAGTGATCTGGATTTTATTTTGGATTTGAGATGTTTGGAATGTTCAGTTTTGGATCAAAATTTTTTTACAATTGTGTGCATACTAGAAAATATATAGGTCATGACAAAAAGATTATATAAAAAGGGACACAGAGGTGAGCCTTGCGGGACATCCTGAAGCAGGAAAAAGTATTAAGAGAAGGAAGTGCGAATCATAGCTTTGAGGGTATTTATATTAGTTAATATAAGAATATAATATTAACTAATTTCTGCTTCTTTTTGTTATTCTCGGGAATTCTGGGAATTCCGAGAATTATAGAAATCCCGGGAAATCAATAAGAGTTTTGCATTAATCAAGAAAAAAATGAAACAGGCTTTGAATTATTTTCTGAAAATACTAAAATAAATAAATATATACTGAAATTTTTAATTTTCTCTTCGAAAAACGATAAATACAAATATAAAAATTTCCTCCATTTTCCAATAATTTATAATTAAGTTATTAAATAAATGTTTTTTTTTCTTGGTATAAACTGAACTAACAATATATAATAAATATAAAACTGTGGAATGTTTATTTTCTCACAATTGTTATTTGTTTTTCCAGTAGTTAATCCTTGCTGAATTTCCAGGCGTTTGCCGAACGAAATAGGGATTACAAGCCGCCGGGAAATTGAAAACGTAATCCTGAGAACATTTCATTATTTTAAATAGAATTTTCAACAGTTCACATTTTAATGTAATTATTCCATTCAACTAACTTAATTTTATATAATAGACTGATTCGTAGTTAATAATTAACAGAAGCAATAAAGTTTAGATCAATTTTATTATGTAATTAGAAATAATATAAAGTTTTCAAATTATATTTCACATTTTTTTTAATAAATAACTTTCCTTAAATTTTATAGAATATTTTTGTATTTGATCATCATTACATCATTAATTTAAAATTACATGAGCAATTTTCGATTTCAGACGATTTTTTGAAAATAGCTATGAATATTTTCAAATTTTTTGAAAGAAAATCTATTAATTTTTATGAACTTGTAATTTTATTAATATTTAACATTAATTTCAACTTACGAACATTTCGAATTACGACTGTAGTTACGCATCTAAACTCTTTCATAGTTCCACAAGTAATTGTTGATAAATTTTATATTTAAATGTTGATAAATTTCATAATTATTCATAAAATATATAAAAAGTGACTAAAATTAGATAAAAAATACATTTATCTTATGGATAAGGTAAAACGAAAAGAAAAGTTATATAACTTTGATTTTCATATGAATTATGATTACGTACGCAAAATACATTTGGAAACATTTTATTGGGCAATAAATCATTCGCTTTCATATATATTTTTTTTTATGAGCAAACAGGTGGAGGGCCGTTGCCGCTTCCGACAATTTCGCTGCTTCGAACACGAATTCCCTTTTGTTCTTCTCTCGCCTTCAGTATTCAGGAGGTAAATTCGGCGAATTTTCCGGATTCCCGCCGGAGGGCGACAAACCGAACATCGAAAATATTTGATCCATCCCGAATTTCGACAACATTACACCGCATTACGTAAATATCCCAAAGAGCGATGAAAGCGATCCCGGAAATCAAAAGGAATAGCTGTAACTTATAAAACTATTATACTAGCATGAAGTTTAACGTACTAGAATGTTAATTGAAAGCAATAGGTTAACATTAACGGTAATTTTACGTAACATTGTGTAATTACAATTAAGTAGGTAGAAAGAAAAACGAATGCTTTGCAGAATTGTTCCGTTTCATTATGCAAACTGCATAATTGTAGGAGCATGAAAATTTTAATCATTGTCGTATGCTAGTGTAAGCGAGCAGAATGCGAATTTTCACAAGCGCAAGGATGAAATTGCAGAAACTGAGGGTGGAAGCAATCAATCTTCCAATTAAAATTTAATTATATGAAAACCGGGTATCGAGGCTACTAAGAATGGTCGAAGGAAGGAAATTTATCAAAATTGCCATCAATCATCTATTCTTGAGGAAAATATATTTTCCGGGTTGTATTCGATCCGTCGGAGCGCGTTTAAATATTTATTTATTCTTGTGATTAATTCTCCTGAATACACAGAGGAGTCTTGATTATATATTTGGGTAGGTACCCTGCTGCATTGAGTGGAAGCAAACATCAATTTAATTAAACGATTCCAGGACGAGTTAATTGCAAAAAAAAGGGACACATAATTGAGCCTATTTCTATTGTATTGGAGTGCAGGAAAAAAAAATGCTGTACATGTATTTACAAAGGTTTTATTTGCCGTGTTTAAGGGAGATTTTTAATTAAGTGCTTTCATGGTCGGATATTAATGAAGCAATTAAGGATTCAAGGTTTCATATGCTTTACTTTTTTATTAAGGGTTCTTTTTAAGTGTCAATTGTCCTTAACATATCTTTTGTTATCGACGTCGTAACTATTCAACTACAGTTGTTAAGGACGAGTTGTTAGCACGTAATTAATATGTATACTTGTTGCTAAGCAAATACTTTCGTTGCTATGGATACAAACAAAATTGCTGTTATATAACTTAGTTTTAATTTTCCCAGATAAAAAAATATCTGTTTATAGTAATTTTATTTCCGAAAAAAGTCTCGCTAAAATAAATAGGAAATAAAAATCCTTGATTTTATCTATTATGTATTATAATTATAAATATTGTAATTATTGCTAAGAATACACTGTAGTTTCTATTTTATAATTGTAAATAGAGAAATTTTAAATATTTATATTTCTCGTTTTACGGGAAAAAAGATAACAATTCCCGGGAAAATATCACATTTCTGCTACACTTATAGCTTGCAATAATATTGGAAATCAAAATACTTTCATTATTTATGAATTAACTAAGAATATCAACAGTTTATTGTTTTTAGCTGTTTAGCTGTACATTATAATTGTTGTTAAGAATTTAGTTTAGTTTGTAAGCATTTCACCAAAGTAGCTGAAATACACAAAGATTTAATGTAATTTATTGTGAATTGTCCCGTTTTAAAAGACTATAACTAATTTATAATAGAGAAATTTTGAATATTTATATTTCTCGTATTTCTAAAAAAAGATAAAAGTTCCCGGGGAAGTATTGAATTTTTTTCTACACTAACATCAAAATTCTCTAATTATTTATGAATTCATTAAGAATATCAATATTATATTGGTTTTATCTATCGTGTATCAAAATAATTTAGTTTCTAAGAATTTCACAGAAGTAACTAAAATATACAAAGATTTCATTTATTTGTTATTATTTTTCCCGTGTTGTATAATGTTAATGTGTAATAGAAAAAATTTAATTAAATATATTTCATTTTTTTTTTCGGTAAAAAAAGATAAGAATTCCCGGGAAAATAGCGTATTTTTAGTACACTATATTTTATTGATTTGTATAAAATTTGAACGAAAAAATCATTTCAACATTCGGAAAACGTTGAATGTATTTTCAATATTCTAGTTATGAGCCACGTTAAATTTTTAATGCGAACTTCCAACGAAACGACAAAAAAAGGAAAACGCTGTAAAACAACTTCAGTTTCTAATTTTAATATAAAACAATTTTTGTTATTTTTCCCGGGAAATAATTTTTAAATTTCCCGTTTTTCAAAATTAATTAAATGGGAAATCCTAATAAATAAATTTGAAATAACTTAAAGAATTAAGTTCTTAGTTCCTAAGAATTTCACAGAAGTAGCTGAAATATACAAAGATTTCATTTATTAATTTTCCCGTGTTGAAAGACTATTATT
Organism: Nicrophorus investigator; assembly: GCA_963457615.1. Taxonomy (NCBI): domain Eukaryota; kingdom Metazoa; phylum Arthropoda; class Insecta; order Coleoptera; family Silphidae; genus Nicrophorus; species Nicrophorus investigator. Next base: position 14,674,064 of record OY735144.1, read on the forward strand.
GTAGAATGTTAATGTGTAATAGAGAAATTTTAATGAAATACATTTCATTTTTTTTCTCGGGAAAAAAGTTAATAATTCCCGGGAAAAATAGCGTATTTTTATTTATTGATTTGTACAAAATTTGAACGAAATAATCATTTCAACATTGTGAAAAAGTTGAATGTATTTTCAATATTCTAAATTTATGAGTCACGTTAAATTTTTAATGGGTTGAGAACTTCCAATAGAACGTCAAAAAAAGGGAAAACGTTTCAAAAAAAACTTCAGTTTTTGTTTTAATATAAAACAATTTTTAATATTTTTCCCGGGAAATTAATTTTAAATTTCCCGTTTCTCGAAATTATAATAAATGAGTAATCCTAATAAATTATGATCTAATAGACATAAATTTGAAATAACTTAATGAATTATTTATTTATTTATTAAGGATACAATTTTTATACTTGTAATTTGGTGTTAATTGTCTGTAAATATAACATGATATTACAATGTGTATAGGAGCTAATAACCATAAAAACTGTTATTAAGTAAATCTAATGGTTATTATAGGATAAGTTAATATGATATTAAGGGTGGTCCCATGTGTTAATGGCGACGTATGAACAGGCCCGTCTTATCTATTAGGTATATTTCCTAGGTCCCACGAGATTTTTTGAGGCCCATAAAAAATAATAGCAATTAGTATTCGAGATTATATAATTAGTTGTCAAGTTTAAATTAACAGAAATACCGGGAGGTTAGCATATCTGATAACTAGGGCCCACGATAACCTTAATGCGGCCCTGTGTTTGAACTCTACAATATTTGTTAATATTTGATATTTGATTTTATACCTATTATTCTTTATTACAATATAGTTTTTTTAATAAAAATTTTATTCAATAGACAAAAGCAGAAAAACCTTGGTTAATACCATTTTGACCCCAAGTTATAGCCAAAAAATTTGATCAAATAAAAAAATCAAATTAAATCTATCATTAAACACATCAATCATTTATTATTAATTTGCTTACTAATAATATTATTTAATACCTAAAATATACATAATCATAACAAATTAAAAAAATAATTTATTAATTAATTAAAAAATATTTTCTATATTTCTTAGTATAATTATAAAATTATATAAAAGGCTTTTGATTTAATTTTGGCACATATTAAGTTCCTACTTAAGTTACGTGAATTAACTGAAGCTTACTGCACGTTTCCTTTTAACCGGATTACCGGATAATTCTCTTATATTTGTAATTTACAATTAGCGTAATATGATTTTACCCACTTACATATTTAAGCACCCTCGAAAGCTTCGCTGTACAATAATCAATACAAACGAAGAGGCTTTTACATTAAGGTAGCAAACTTATTGCTGCATACCCTACCAATTACCAAATCACATATATTATGTAAAATTAACAAAATTAATCCCATTATAATTAATAGCAAATAAATTAACACAATTGATTGTACGTGATAATTTATTGTATAAATTTATGTGTAATTCAATTAATAATCATATATATTGGAGGAAATTAATAGAATTGATGAAATTAATGAATTGTTGTGATATTTTATATTGTTTTAGTTAATAGATTGTTTTAGTTAATGAATTAAAATGAAACAAACTTATTGTTAAATCTGCAATTATAATACAGGTGATATTTAATAAATTAATACAAATTATTTTATGTGAGAATTTATTATATATTTTTTATGTAATTCAAACAAATATGTGAACAAACTTATTTTTAATTCTTCAATTAACTATTTATTATAATACAGTTAATTAACAGAATAAATAATTTAAATAAATTGACAACAAATAAATTAATATAATTCATTTTATGTGAGAGTTCATTATATAATTTTTTGTGTAATTCAATTAATAATCACGTATATTGGAGGAAATTAACAGAATTGATATAATGTATATCGAATAAATTAATTTAATTCATACTTGTAATAATTAGTATTGTATTAGTTAATAAATTTATAAGTAATTTCATATAAATTTAAGTTTTATTGGAGATGTAAAATGAAACAAATATGTTATATGAACAAACTTGTCGTTAATTATTCAATTTTAAATCTTATATAATACAGCAAATTAACAGAATTAATCTAAATAAGACAATTTATTATATAATTTGTTAACTCTTCAATTAACAATTTATTAAAATACAATAAATTAACAAAAAAAAATAGATATCAAATAAATGAATACAATTGATTTTAAATAGGAATTTATTATATAATTTTTGGTGTAATTCAAACAATAAATTAACAGAATAGATTTAAATATAATGTATATTAAATAAATTAATTCCATTCATTGTTTGTGCGAATTTATTTACATTTTGTATATTTTTGAGTATTTTCATACAAAATTACAGATGAAAAACGGAACAAATATTATTATTATTAACTCTTGAATTAATAATATAATATTTTATAGCAAATTAATAAAAATAATAAAATTAAGTAAAATTAACACAATTGATTTTATGTGACAATTTATTATATAATTTTATATTTATTTCAATTAATAATTACATATTTTGTATTAATAGAACATAATAAGTCTAAATATAAAGAATAATTTAATTAATTAAATTAATTGTTTTACAGAATTTAGTTGCATTTATTTTGATGTAATTATGAGTATTTGCATATAAAAATGGAATAATTGTTTGAATAATTCTTTATTTGTCTACGTATTATGATTTAGAAAAATTAATAAAAAAAAATCTAAATAAAATTGAAAATAAATTAACACAGTTATTTATAAGCAATTATATGCATTTATTTCATATATTTTTTGAGCATTTTCATATAAATGTTAGAATGTAAGAAATAATCTAACGTTCTACAACAAATTAACATTAACAAAATTTAAATATAATTTATCTGAAATAAATTAACACACTGGAATTTATTGTATTAATTTATTTGTAATCTGCCATATTCCGTCAATAAACAAATATTATTAAAAATTAATATTAATTAATAATTATTGATAATATATTACATTTTCAGAATTAATGTAAATTTATATAATAATTTATTTGCATTTATTACATTTATATATGTGCGTGTTTTAGAGTTAATAGTAATAAATATTTCAGTAAATTAACTAAATTAATTTATATTAAATAAATTAGCTCATTTTTTGTAAAAAAAAAATATTAGATAAATTTATGAGAATTTTCATGTACTTTTATTATTAAAGACAAATAAATTTTTCAACCATTTTTTTATTAAATTACAGAAATTAATATATTAAACCAAATTAATAAACACAATTAATAGTGTGTGATACTTTATTTTAATTTATTTGATAGATTTATATGTAATAATAATAATTATATTAATTGCAACACGATAACTAAAAACATATTTATGTAACAACAAGAAGAATACAAAAATGTTACAAATTTTGACCAAAGATCTTTCTATTATTGAAATAAACTGATTGTTAACTTTTTTTTAATAATTATTAATTTTTTTTTAAACATTTTTTTTAACCAAATTTAACTCTTCAAAATTAATAATTAAAAAAGTACTAATTATTATAAATATAATGGACAAAAAATAAATTAATTTGAAATACATTTTGTATATTTTTTTAATACAAAATGTATTTCTATTTTGGATAAATTTTCAAATATAACAAAATTTCTGCTAATACTTTATTTTTTTTTTAGTTTTAAATATTATTATTAAAAGATAATTGTATAGTTTTTATTATTATGTTATGTAATTTTTTTAAAATTAATATCAGAATACTAATTGAAGTAATATTATTACTATAATAATAAAGGAAGTTAATTTAAAATTATTTGATATCAGAACAATAAACATATTTCGACAATATACTTGTATTGTTATGTCAATCAAAATATAATATAAAACAATTTGAAATGCGTTTTGTTTTCAGTGGCAGAAATGAATTTCCGATAACAAATAGTTATTGTGTATAAAACAAATACGTTTCAATAAAATGTTTACGGAAAACGTTGCGATTTTCCACGATTCAATCGACGGCTTTTTGGTCACAACATATCGATTGGATTGAAAAAGTATAGAACAACCGATATTTATTTATTTATCCGTTTTACAAAAAAAAATGTCAGAAATGATTGTTTTCTAATATATTTTAAGTTATTATTTGATGAAAAACTGAAATAATAAGTAATATTTGTTTTTTGTAAATTTTTATATATTATTATATTCAATGTAACAGTTGACTCTTTTTTATAAGTCACTTTTATTGTAGGAAATAGATTGAACTTGGGTTGATTATAACAAAAATTCAGTGTATTTATATTGAAAAACTGAAAAAATAGAAATCTTCAAGTAGTAATATTTTTTGTGAAAAAGTAACACTAATTATTGTTTTTTTTGTAAATTTTTATATATTTCATTTAATAATTCACTTTTTGTTATAAGTAATTTTTATTGTAAAAAATGGATTGAATTTGGGTTGATTATAACAAAAATTCACTATATTTATATAGATATATATATATATATATTGAGGACACGGTGCAGAATGTGGTAATATAATATTCAGAGGCCTGTTTAGCGCTGATCGATAAGGCCTAATATCGTGTGCGCACGCGTTCCACCCGTCACCCCGCGAATTTCCACCGTCGCCGCCGCCTTCGCCTCCGCCCCCGCTTCGTCCCGGAAGCCGCGCATTTTTCCTTCCCTCTTTGAACTTCCGACCCCGCGCTCGTCAAAGACCCGATGCGGGCCTCATCTATACTTTACACCCTCTCCTCCACCCATCCCCCGCGCGATACGTCGAAGTTATTAATATCGCCCGTGTGACCCAACCAACAACCCTGCCACCACCCTCCCATCCAGCATCCAACACACACACACACACTCTGTATGTCACCCCTTTCGTCGCCACCCACCACCCCCTCACCAACGCAAAACCCGAGAAAAGGGATTAGGCCGATGTGAGCTCAACTTGCATGATGTATTGGCTCAATTTTCCACCTGGAAAATTATATTCTTCCTACCGGAAAAACTTCCCATTTTGGGGACTTTCACGCAGTCGGTTCTGTACAATAAATATACATAATACTACATCCAAACTAACATCACGTTAACTTATCAACTCACAATTCGAAATAGTCGTAAATCGAATTTTATATAAAAAAAATTACTATAGTTGAAAAAAGCAAAAAATCATCAATCAATTCACCTTGTAAGTAGAAAATTTGATGTAATCAGATACAAATCAGGCATTGTAACATTTGTTAATTCAAAGTATTTTAAATTAGAATATAGTTAAATAATTATATATTTTTTTTAAATTAATTTTGTAATTTACAGTTTTTCAATCCTAATTTTTGTAATTATATATATTTCATTGTAAGTGCGATGTGCCGTAACTTGAAATAGTTGTAAGTCAAGAAATTACTAAATTATGTAAGAATTTAGTTCTAGTTTATTTATGTTAAAATGAGTAGTTGTTACGTAGTAGTTGGGGTAGTATAAGTAATTAGAAGTAGTTTTAACGAAAACTGTACAAAAAGAATGTTTGATGAAATGAATTTTGTTATAAATGATTGTAAGTTGAAATGGTCGTAAGTCGAGAATTTACTGTACATCTGACATAAAAATTATTTTGTACAAATAGTAATATTGTGTAATATTATCAATTTAGTTCTAGTATAAGTAATTAAGAATATTTTTAACGAAAACTGTAAAAAATAATTGTTTTATAAAATGTATTTTGTCGTAAGTTGAAGCGATCGTAAGTCGAGAAGTTATAGTTTATACAAATAAATATAATAAAAATTAAGATATACACATAGTATTGTTAATTTATGTAATTGGTAATTTATAACAATTTATAACAAATAATTAAAAATTGTGACTTATTTTATGAAAATTATTCGGTCGTAAGTGTATAATTTCATAAGTCAATAATTTACTATAAATCAGTTATATAAATTATTTGGTTACTATGGTAATATTTTTATCTGTCAATTTAGTTGTAGTATATTTATGTACAAATTAGTATACCCACTACTTGACACATATATTCTATAGTTTATATTAAATTATAAACTACATATAATTATATATGATGAAAACTTTTTTAATAATATTTATTTTGTTGTAAATGCGTAAGTTGAAGTGTTTGTAAGTCGAGAATTTACTTATATCAAATATACAAATATTACGTGTAACAATTCAGTTCTAATGAATTTATTTTTTTATTTTTTTATATTTTTATATAATTTTTTATTAGATGTATTTCGCCGTAAGTGCGAATAGTCTAAGTTGAAGTGTTTGTATGTCGAGAATTTACTTAATAAAATGTATTTTGTTGTAACTACATAGAAGTGTTCGTAAGTCGAAAATATACTTACATAAAACATACAAATATGTTCAAATTCTATTAGATTTGTAATTATAAACTACAAATAATTAAATAATTACGACTATATTGGATGAAAAGTGTTAAAATATTTTTTTTAAATGTATTTTGTCGTAAGTGCGAACATTTCAATTTATGACTAAGTTTGTAAGTCGAGATTTTACTGTATATAATTAGAAATATATATGACGAAATGTGTTAAACATATTTTTTTTTATGAAAATTTGAAATATTTGTAAGTCGAGAATATGTGTGTAAGATTTTTTTTATCGTGATATAAGTGTGAATGGTGTAAGTCGAAAAGTTTTGTATATCAAAGAAACTAAATAATTAAAAATAAATTGAACAAAAATTAAACAAAAAAAATACATTTTTTATGTAATTTGATATTTTTCAAAAACTATAAGAAAAATTATGCTTTCATAAATTATGTTTATGTAATACGTATAGAAAATTTACTGTATATAAATCATATACATGATTGTATACGAATGATTATGTGTATGTCATATTCTGAGTTGTAAATAGTTAGTACGTCTGACACGAATATTCATTCCTCATCAACAACAAAATATGGATTAAGCATTAGATAAAACACTTAATATTACACCGAGAATTAATAACAAGTCTAAGCACAACCCTATTGGGATTCATTAATAACAACATACTGAATCCAGCTTTATGTAATTATTCATATCATCAATAGTAATTAATGAGAATAAAATACGTTTTTTGTTATTTTTGTGTTTAATTGCTTCTTTATATTTATACATCCATTGTTGCGGTAACAAACGATTAGGTAAATTCCGGAAGTAGCAAAAGACTGTTTGAAAGGAAACTGGTAACAAAAAGCAAACAGGAATCAATCAAAGGCTAAAGAGAAAAACTTATATTTCAAAGCTTCGATTTTAAAATGTTTTGTCCATTTTTGTATTCACATTTATAAGAAATTTAATTTGTAAGTCTATTTTTGATTTGACTTATTTTATAGAAACTTGCAATTAGTATTTTAATACAGTTATTATATAAGTGAAGTGCTTTTTTTATTTGGTGATTAAGTTACAACACGTTTGCCCTGAAAGATTTTTTATAGAAAGAGAAGGTAGTGAAGATGTTATGTAAGAGGTCTATTGCAAATGTGATTTGAAAGGTGAAAAAGGGAGGTATATAAGATATATGGAGATGATAGGTTAGGGAAAGGTGTTATAGGAATGACTGAATAATAAAATTTGTTCTTGGCCTGTGCTTTTACAGTAGAGTTATCCCAGAAGAAAGCAGATTTATGGGATTCCATTTATTGCCGAATATATTTATTTGAATATTGTGGCTACCACATAAGTATTAAAATGTATCTCATTTTTGTAAATAAATTAAAATAATTTATAAATTCTATTATATCCACTTTTAATCTACAATGATTACGTGTAATCATAATATAATAGTAACCTAAAATATTATAAAAATGTACCATAAACATAAAAATAAAAGTTTTAGGAATAAAATGTATTTTATATAAGATTTGTTCTATTTCTGGCTTAAATTTATTTATTAAAAATAATATGAATTTCATTAATTAATGATTTTAGACATTCAAAATATATTGCTTTAAGTTTTTAATTTTTTTTATTTTATATTGGATTCAAATTTGCATTCTATTTAATTATATTTACAACTATTTTCAATTTATTATTTTGGATCTTCATTTTTTGTATAATTTTGGTATAACCATCAACTATAATGGAAATGTAAATACGTATAAAAATAAAGCTATAAAATTTATTACAATACAATTTTTATATATCAAAATTCACTCATTGCTATTATTATATAATGAAATACAAATAATTTTCTGAAAAGTGACAGCTATCACCTTACGTCAAAGAGAGAAATTATTGAAATGTATTTAGGTCTCATTGCTACTTTCCTCTTCTTATATTATAAAAAAAATATATTATTTTAATGGGTAGCGAAATGACAGCTGTCACCTTACGTCAAAGAGAGAAACTATTGAAATGTATTTAGTTCTCATAGCTACTTTCCTCTTCTTATATAACATTATGATCAATTGAGTAGCAGTGCAACTGAAAACAACGTAAAACTATAAATAAACGTCAATATTACAGTGCTTTTCAACCTGTCATTCACGATTTATTATTTTAATAGGTAGCAAAATGACAGCTGTCATCTTACATCAAAGCGATACATTATTAATTTTTTTTTATTTCTCATTTTTACTTTCTTCTTCTTATATAACAATAAAAACGATTGCGTCGCAGTGCAACTGAAAACAACGTGAAACTATAAATAAACGTCAATATTACAGTGTTTTTCAACCTATCATTCACGATTTATTATTTTAATAGGTAGCAAAATGACAGCTGTCATCAAAGCGATACATTATTGATTTTTTTTATTTCTCATTGTTACTTTCTTCTTCTTATATAACATTAGAAACAATTGCGTCGCAGTGCAACTGAAAACAACGTAAAACTATAAATAAACGTCAATATTACAGTGTTTTTCAACCTATCGATTCACGATTTATTATTTTAATAGGTAGTAAAATGACAGCTGTCACCTTAGATCAAAACAAGAAATTATTGAAACGCATTTTGTTCTCATTGCTACTTTCCTTTTCTTAGTTGCAGTTCAAATATAAACAAATATTACAATGTTTCTTAACCTATGTTTCTCGATTTATTATATTAATAGGTAGCAAAATGACAGCTGTAACCTTACGTCAAAGCAAAAAAAAAATATTGAAATACGTTTAATTATCTTTTCTTATTTTACATTATTATTAATTGGGTACAACTGCACTTTTGGCACTTTTGATTTATATCTCATATCATGCACAGTATGGTTGTAACATTAGCTAGATGGTTTTTATATAACATCTAAGGTAGATGATAGATAAAACGAGATCATGCTGTTTCCTTATAATAAAAATAATGATATTTCAGAATGATAGATAGAGATTTTAGCTATGTGCGTGTGTGATTGTGAAATATTCCACTGGTTGTTCATATGAAAGGGGGTGAACGACAGAGTTGGGGTCAAGTACAGTTCACTTCACGGCGTAGGTGAGGACACGCAACAGGCGGCTGCTGCCAGGATCAATAAACAGGACGACGGACTTGTCTCCTTCTCTTCTGCCCTTTATTCCACTTTATTTCTTCTTTCGTTTTTTTTTCTCTTTCTGCTCGTCGATTCTATATGTGTGTTTGCCTTCTATAATAAAAGACCGTATTTCATTTCGTACACTCTACATCAGACACTTCATCGACTAAAACCGAAGCTCACCGAGCGCTGAATATGTCGCGTTATGTAATCGAATTTGTAACGCGGTAGCCGACGTAGTAATCCATTGCCAATATTGCATCACTGCACACACGTCGATGCCCCAAATCATTACGAATCAATTATTCAATAACAAACTTATACGACTATATTTAGGAGATGCATTAAGCCTTGCATAATCAATACTTCGAATACATAATTTCACAAACTTAAATTTGTTGATGCGAATTAACATTTTTCTTGAAAGACAAATTATTTTCAGCAATTAAATTCATCTAAAAATTTAAACTTTTTCACAAGTAGAATTAATATGAATTTTTAAAGATAAATATTTTTCAGAAATACACTGGAAATTTCAATAAAACTTACACTAAAACCCACAGTTTACTTTATATATGTGAATTAAAATATCAAAATTGCATTTTCAGTTACTTTCTTAAAAAAAATACGATTGAAATTTCAATAAGGAATTATTATTTTTTATTTACTTACAAATTATTTTTTTTCTTAAAAAATATTTATTGTGCTGGAAATAGCAATTTCTAAAATTAAATAAAACTGGTGCTTTTGACGTGTTTTTTATAATTTAAAAGAAGTAATTATATTTTAAACTCATATTTAATATTATTTGGAAATGGTGAAAACTTTTTAAAATAAATATAAAATAGAAATTTTCAATTACATTTTATTTGTATTTTCAGTTTATATACAAACACGTATTTTTCAGCAATTAAATTTCAATCAATTTTGTGGATGCGCCGGGTAAAATTAATTTAATTTTAGTTCAATTATTTATATTTTTTCTACATGCAATTGTGTTTTCGTTTTAATTTATTTTAATTAAAATATAATATTATTTTTAAATTTATTAGAAAAAAAATAACACAATTTTTTCTACAAAGAATTGCAAATACGCTGAAAATTTCAACAGGAATTACGCTATGAAATATTTGATTCATTTATGTGAATCAATATTATATTTTTGGTTTTCAGTAAAATTATAATCAACATTGATGTTTGGTCTAGTAAATTTTTAATTTTACATTTGCAAAAAAAAAACAGTAACAAGTCATAACTTTTTTAATTAAATAAAAAAATATAATTTCGTTTATAAAAAAAATTATATTAATTATAAATACGTTTATAAATATAAATGTTATATAATTTTTGAAAAGTTTATGAAAATGTATGGATGCGCCTGGTAAATTGTTAATTTTACATGAAAATTAAATTAATACAAACTTTTTTAAATAAATTAAAAAAATATATATTTTTTCAATCATAAAAATACTCATATTAATTATGAATGCGCTGATAAATAAGTAAATCAATATTTTAATTAATTTTAAGCAAAATTCTTATAAAAATTGTGGTTGCGCCTAGAAAATTGTTAATATTACATGAATATTCCGTAATTAATTAAATAGAAAAAACTATATTTTTATTCATAAAAAACATATATTTATTAAAAACACCCCGATAAATAAATAAATCAATATTTTAAATAAATTACAGCAAAATTCTAATAAAAATTGTATATGCTCCTCGTAATTTATAAATGTTACATAAATATTTAATTATATTAGTTAGTTTGTTTGCATAAAAATAAATGCAATAACAAGTCATATTTTAAAAAAAATTATATTAATTATGAATACGTTTATAAATAGGTAAATCTATATTTTAAATAATTTTCAGCAAAATTCTAATAAAAAATGTGGATGCGCCTGGTCTTAAAAATCATTACTTTTTTAATTATATAAAAAATATAATACGTATTTTTTAGATAAATCAATCATATTAATTATTAATATGCTGATAAATAAATAAATCAATATTTTTATTAATTTTCAGTAAAAATTTAATAAAAATAGTAAATTGTTAATTTTATGTTTAAAATAATAAATTACATTTGTAATAATAAAAAAAGTTATATAAATTTTGAATACTCTGATAAATAAATAAATAAATCAATATTTTAAATATTTTTCAGTAAAATTTAAAAAAATATAGATATGCCTAGTGAATTGCTAATTTTATATATTCTGAAGATTCTATTACATTTATTTGTCTATTGGTAAAAAATTCAAAAATACGTCATAAGTTTCATAATTCATAAAAAAATATATTAATATTGAATATTCTGATAAATAAATAAATTAATATTTAAAAAAAAATCATTAAAAAACTTATAAACATTTTTGATAAACTGATAAATAAATAAATCAATATTTTAAATAATTTTAAAAACTTTACTAAAAATTGTGGATGCGTCTGGTAAATTGTTAATTTTGTTCATTTTATTATTCAATTAATAAAAATTAAAACTTTCTAGTATTGAAATAATCATGTACAAGAATAAATGAAAATAATTCACGTTTCACATAACTTCTAAATATTTGATGTAATCAAAGTATTATATATATGTTTACATAATAAATCTTACATGATACATGAAATCTAAATGAAAATATATTTCGTATTTAATTTAATCATTTATATTTTTGCCTCTTAAAATATTGTTTGAATTAAAAATTGTGTCAATTTTGCTTAGCAAAAATCCACTAATTCTTCGAAATTATAAAATATTCTATTTTTTTTGAGAATGTAGATATATCAAATTGGTTTATGCAAATGATTTAATTCGTAATGAAAGCAATCTAATTTCGGAAACGGCGAAACTTTGGTTGGCTAAAATGAAACAAGTTCGAAAGCCTCGGAAGCGAAAGAAAGACGGCCTCGTATCATGTGCGCGTCGCAGCGTTGGGAATAATAAAAGGGCTGAAATGATGTTGGATGCGCTGAAGTACTAAATATTACTTCCACTGAATTATGAATTGCAAACCGTTAAATTCTGCACGTGATGTTTACGATCCAACCTAAATGGCTTTTAGATGAAATTGTTTTCGTTCATTTCGCTTCGTCGAGTTTTGCCACCGTTATTTATTCAAAGCCCATATCTACAGAATTTACCCATTGTCTGTGTCGGATCATTCCGTCAGACAATGCGTTTCATCGCAGATTATACGCAAATACACGAATATTCCTGCTGGTACTGTAGTTTTGTCACCAACATAATTTAAAACTTCAAAAGTTTCATTTTAACTACGATTTCAATTATAACGAAACAAAGAGCATCGAATATCGAAAATCTACAGCGATTAATCATTATTTCTTTAGTATCAAGCAGAAACCAACCCTTGACTAATGCGAGTTTTATGCAAATGTAATTCACTTGCTCCACTTATATTTTTTCTTCCTTGCACTCCTCAGACTGATTAAATTATTTTGGTCTGGTGGATACATTATTTTCCACAGATTTATCCGCATTATAAACAGACCCAAGATATTAAAGCTTTTCAAAGAAATTAATGCATCATCTCTGAAAAGTAATTGCATTTTATAAAATTTCTTTCCAATAATCTCTTTTTTCCATCAAATAAAACTTCGGCTATTGAAATTGGAAGGAAACATGATTTATGGCCGGATAATGCGCATCCACGTATTGGGTCGAATCTGGTATTATTTCCCAAATTGAATCACGTCCGTTATATAAATCGTTAAAACGGTATTAATACAATATCGAGACAAATTAAATTTATATCATTTTTAGGATAAAAAAAATTGTATAACATAAAATAAACAACACAAATGTATACAGAATCATAATTAGTTTTGTGGTCTAATTGGGGAACGTCCGAATCTTATTTTATATTTTACTCGCGTTTCGGTCTATATATCTTATTATCCCAAGTAAGTCCTTTTTTAGATGGTATGTGACACGCTGTGTCTCCAAGATGAGCAGCTTTCATTCTTTATTACATCTGACGAAGATATATTACTTTAATAAATATAATAATTTTATGTTTCTAACATTTTATATAATATTAATATTTAAATAGTTTATATTAAAATATAAATAAATTATTTATAAATTATTTTTATTTTAGAAAAATAATTTTTTTTCTCCATTTTTCGTTTTAAATCGTTAATATTTCTAAGTTGTTTCAAGGTCAAAGCATAATATTTGTTTAATTTCTTCCTCAAATTTAATAATAAAAACTTTAAAAATCAAAATTTGCAAAGTAAAATTGAATTTATTTTATTAAATAAAAAATGATAAAAATTTACCAACAAACAATTTTTTTTTGCATTAAATATCATTTTAATATTTATAAAATTTTTACAAAAATATAAAGTTTATGCTGAAGAATTTGTTTACAAAATTATGCATCGGTGATTATATAATATATTCTCAAAACTGTGTGGAAGTGTATTACGTGTTTCGAGACTAAATGGGCAAACCGTGAAAGGGTATTGTAGTGTTCACTTAAATTTTACACAGTGCATGAATATTCATCCTGTTCTAAATTACAAATGCGCTTCGACTCCGTTATCATCTGGCGTGAAAATAATTGTTTATTTCACAAATGTAATTATAATTCTTAGCTAAAAATGTATATCTTCTAAATTAAATTATGTTAAACGTTGTGTGAATATAATAAATTTTATGAGTTTGTATAAATTATCTAATAGAGAAAAATGGTTACAGCAAAAGTTTGGGAATTTGCTATTTAAAAAGTGATCGTAATCTTAACCTGAACTTTAATTTTTAGAAATATAATAGCATGTAATTTTTGGTTTAAATCGATTGAAAAAAAGATATTTTTTTTTTGTAAATATTTAATGATAATAAAGATTATTATAACTAAAAATATGCATATTTTTAAATTTTAAATTATAGAAAAATTTATAATTTAAAATCAATTACGACCAACATCTTTCTGTAAGAATAACTTTGTTTTATATATTTTCCAGAAAATGTATACCTCATTCGGAAAAAATATTTTCAATACACTTTTGCCTCTGGATATTAGGAAAAAAGTATATTGTACTTACTTTGAACGTAGATTTTGGCGAATGTGTGAAAGCAATGAATGTATTTTTAATATAACTACAATCAAAATAAACTTGAAGAACTTAAGTCTCTAGAATTAATATGGAAATACATATTTTAAGATTTTTCAAAGGACTGAAGTTATTTTATACATTTTCCGGATAATGTAGAAACAGTTTATTTGTTATTACTTAAAATTTACTTTTATGTTGTATATATTTTCATGAAAATGTATACTCAATTTGGAAAAAATATATTCAACACACATTTGCCTGTCGAAATTAGAAAAAAGTACATAGTACTTACTTTGAATGAAGATGGTTGGCGAATGTGTAAAAGCAGTGAATGTATTTTGAATAAAACTACAATCAAAATAAACTTGAAGAACTTAAATCTCTAGAATTAATATGGAAATACATATTTTAACATTCTCCATTCTATTTTGTACATTTTCCGGATAATGTAGATACATTTTATATGTTGTATATATTTTCCGGAAAAAATATACCCCATTTGGAAAAAATATGTTCAATACACATTTGCCGCTGGAAATTAGGAAAAAGTATATTGTACTTATTTTGAACGAAGATGGTTGGCGAATGTGTAAATATATTTTTAATATAACTACAATTAAAATAAAATCGAAGAACCTAAGTCTCTAGAATTAATATGGAAATACATATTTTAATATTTTCCAAAGGAGTATAGTTATTGTGTACATTTTCCGGATAATGTGGATACATTTTATTTGTCATTACTTAAAATTATGTTGTATATATTTTCCGGAAAAAATATACCCCATTTGGAAAAAATATGTTCAATACACATTTGCCTCTGGAAATTAGGAAAAAGTATATTGTACTTACTTTGAACAAAGATGGCTTGAAGAACCTAAGTCTCTAGAATGAATATGGAAATACTTATTTTAACATTCTCCAAAGTAGTAAATTTATTTTGTACATTTTCCGGATAATGTAGATACATTTTATTTGTCATTACTTAAAATTATGTTGTATATATTTTCCGGAAAAAATATACCCCATTTGGAAAAAATATGTTCAATACACATTTGCCTCTGGAAATTAGGAAAAAGTACATTGTACTTATTTTGAACAAAGATGGTTGGCGAATGTGTAAATATATTTTTAATATAACTACAATTAAAATAAATTTGAAGAACCTAAGTCTCTAGAATTAATATGGAAATACATATTTTAACATTCTTCAGAGAAATGAAGTTATTTTGTACATTTTTCGGATAATGTAGATACAGTTTTTATTTCATTATTTAAAATTTATTGTTACTTCAGTTGCAAACATATCTATACATTTTCCGGGCAATTTTTACAAATACTTACATAAGTATATACAATAAAGGAGTTATCTTTGGTTTCAGGACACGTTTACAAATAAGGAAAATTAAATTTGAAATTTTAGTGTAAATATATTTTTAATATAACTACAATTAAAATAAAATCGAAGAACCGAAGTCTCTAGAATTAATATAGAAATATATATTTTAACATTTTTCAGAGTAGTGAAGTTATTGTGTACATTTTCCGGATAATGTGGATACATTTTATTTGTCATTACTTAAAATTATGTTGTATATATTTTCCGGAAAAAATATACCCCATTTGGAAAAAATATGTTCAATACACATTTGCCTCTGGAAATTATGAAAAAGTACATTGTACTTACTTTGAACAAAGATGGTTGGCGAATGTGTGAAAGCAGTAAATGTATTTTTAATATAACTATAATTAAAATAAACTTGAAGAACCGAAGTCTCTAGAATTAATATGGAAATACTTATTTTAACATTCTCCAAAGAAATGAAGTTATTTTGTACATTTTTCGGATAATGTAAATACAGTTTATATATCATTACTTAAAATTTATTGCTACTTCAGTTGCAAACAAATCTATACATTTTCCGGGCAATTTTTACAAATACATACATAAGTATACACAATAAAGAAGTTACCTTTAGTTTTAAGACACGTTTACAGTTAAGGAAAATGAAATTTTAGTTAATATTTAACTTATGCTTAGCTACTTTCATGTATTTTCCAAATTTGACGTATTATTCAAATTTTAAGTTGGTTTTTTATAAAGTTATTGCGATTTATTCAATATTAGATTTGTATGTCCCTTTTAAAAATTTATATTATAACACATTTAAAAAATTAGAGCAAATTATGGCCAGAAGTTTTCTATAAGAAAAAAATAACATCCTGAAAAACAGCTATACGCTATAATCCGGCTCTGAATAAAGTTTGAAAAAGTTTATATAATATCTATGAAGAGGACATTTATTGAATGCAGAAGATGATGATGACTTTTTTATTAATAATGTTAGCACATTTTTTGTCTGGATTTTTTTGTATACTTCCAAAAGATGTTTAATTTTGGTTCTAATAAAAATGTTAAGAAATCAATAAATTGTGAAATAAAAGAGTAGAAAATAATGAACAACTTTTATTTTAAATTATAATGTAATTTTTTATATAAGTATTTAATAAAACTTTTCATTCTTCGAAAAGTAGCTTTTAATTTTTTTTACACAATATTCTATAGAACTCAGAAAATGAAGTTTTGCTTAACAAAGTAATTCCATTCGTCCTTTAAGTTATTAGTGAAATATTTCAATGAAAGCATTTCCATCATAAATAATAAATTTATTAATAATAATGTTAGCACATTTTTTGTCAGGATTTTTTTGTATCCTTCCAAAAGATGTGTTAATTTTGATTCTAGTAAAAATGTTAAGAGTAGAAAATAATGAACAACCTTTATTTTAAATTATTTTGTAACTTTTTATATAAGTATTTAATAAAACTTTTCATTGTTCGAAAAGTAGCTTTTAATTTTTTTTGCACAATATTCTATAGAACTCAGAAAATGAAGTTTCGCTTAACAAAGTAATTCCATTCGTCCTTTATGTTATTAATAGAATATTTCCATCATAAATAATAAATTTATTAAATTAAAATAATTATTTAAACTTTAGTTTTAAAGTTTCATGAAAAACAAACATATATTACAATACATAATAACAATAAATCTGTTTCTGCTGCAGTTTCAGACGGTTATTGTGTGGAAAACGCTTTTGAACTATTCCATCAAAGCGATTTGAATGGTAGGATCGATGCCATATATATTTTCAAGTCGTGCGGTTTTCCGAAACGGTTTTCACTTCATTCACAAACACACATCGAATCCATTTGAATAAACCTCTCAATAAATGTTATATGCATTATACGTTTCTATGTCAAGTCTATATCTGAAACTAAACATTATTCCATTTGTGAAAGTGCAGACGCTTCCACATTCATTACATCGCTTTTCTCAACAAATGTATCAGAATACTATACCAATCCTCTTTCTTTATTTTCCTTTCTTTAAACAGTGGACGCAATAATTTTGCTTGCAGGGAATAAACGGGAATGTCTTAATAGACTGATGGAAAACGAGGAATTGCATCCATTATTAACTGGGTCGAGATAATTAGCTGCAGCCGGGTTTCATCCTGCTGAGAAGTCGGAAAGAATGCCTTCCACTTCTGTCCGGCATTTTCTAATAATGCTCTTCCTTAAACCCAGACATTTTTAATTAAAGCCTCCCTCTTTACAAATTTCTATCCAATAAAATTTCATTTATTTCCTGCAGCAATCGATTACATAATTGCACCTGAAAAAGAAAGAGACGAACGAAATGAATATGGTTGAAAGAACAGGTGGATTCCAGATGCTGCTGACAATGGAGGTAAAAACTAACCACGCTTCAGCAGTCGGAGACCATAGGTTCATCCTTTTCTTTTTCTCATTCATCCCTGAAGCCGCGTTCTTTGAAGCGACTCCGCAACAGTTGTTACGTACAATATTTTTAGAAATTGTAAATCTCAGAAAATTTAATTACAATTTCCTGAATAATAAAAATGCAGTACATTCTCGGTATAAATAATATTTTTATTTAATTATTACTTGGATTATTATTTGGAAAAAAATAATTTATAACAAAAATACTTTCATCGTTTGTAATACGATTTTTATGTAGTAAATTCTTTTCTCTAAAAATATTAATGGCACGACAAAATTCACGCCATAATAATTTTTTATACTTGACTTACAAGATTTTCAGATTGAAGTTTTGTCTTGGTTTTACTTTGAAAAATACCAAGAAACGATTTGTAGAAATATTTTTATATCTACACAAGTTTCTGAAGTTTGGTTTTAATTGTACTTTAAGAAAAAAATTGCAGAAATATCTATTTTTATATTTACTCAAGTGCTTTAAGTTTTTCAATTAAATTTGTACTAACTCTGAAACTTTTATAACGTAATTTTCATTAAACTTAGTATGAATTAACACTTTTCAAATTAATCTTATTTTCTTTAATTCTGAGTTTTTTATAACGTGGTTAAAAAAATAATTTAATTTTTACCAATTTTGGAGAATTTAATTTGTACAAATATTTTTTCCCTTTAACGATATTTTCATATTCTTTGCTATATGTTTCTCTTTAAAGACGATTGATAACTAAGAATTTGTACAAATAAGAATTATTTGTCATTATTTTTATAATTGCTACAAATAATTTATTAATATTTTGTTTTAATTAATGAAAATTGTCGATGATTTTGATGCAGATTTCATAAAATTTATACCCCGTTCAATTCGTTTAATAAATAAATTCGTAATTCAAATAATCGGAAACCAATTTGTGTTGCGCCCGATTTAATGGAATGCATCGATGTACGCCGAATTCCGTTTATTTTATATTAAAAAAAAATAATACAATAACAGATACATTCAATTATTGGAAAATAATTTTCCTGAATGGAACAAAACGAATATTTATGTTTTTGTATACGAATTATTATTATTATCTTTGTTGATTTATAATCGATTGCTAAGTGCTCATAAAATACACTATAATCTCGAATTTATTTTTCTATTAAAAATTTAAATAAATTTTACTTTTGGTCAAAAGTTTCGCCAATAATTAGAATTATTTGAAACCGGACTAATCGAGGATGTAATAAATAAATCGCAAAAAAAAGATGACTGCATAAAACAGTAGTTTCAAAAACTGAAAGGCTCACCTCGGTCTTCAAAAATAAACAATTTTGGAAATCAATCCCTATGAACATTTTTGGAAATCAACACCTAATTTAGTTTTTGAAAGGGAAGTATAGTTACAATATTATGATAAAAACTGATATAAAGTGAAAAATAAATAAAAATATATATATTTTTAAATGAAATAAAATATTTTTTTAAAATTTTATTTAATAATCAAAATTATGGAAAAGTTCCGCCAATAATTAGGATTATTTGAAACCGGACTAATTGAGGATGCAATAAATAAATCGCAAAAAAAGAGATGACTGCATAAAACAGTAGTTTCCAAACTGGAAGGCTCACCTCGGTCTTCAAAAATAAACATTTTTAGAAAACACTTCCCATGAACATTTTTGGAAATCAACACCTATTATACTTTTTGAAAGGGAAGAATAGTTACAATAATATGATAATAATTGTTATAAAGTAAAAAATAAATAAAAAATAATTTATTATTAAATAAAATAAAATATTTCTTTAAATTTTATTTAATAATCAAAATTATGAAAAAGTTCCGGCAATACTTAGGATTATTTAAAACTGGATTAATCGAGGAACTAAATATATGTAATAAATAAATCTCAAAAAATGTAACTTAAAACAGTAGTTTCCGAACTGGAATGCTCTCCTCGGTCTTCAAAAATACACATTTTTGGAAAATACTTCCTATGAACATTTTTGGAAATCAACACCTATTATACTTTTTGAAAGGGAAGTATAGTTACAGTAATATGATAACAACTCATAAAAAGTGAAAAATAAATAAAAATAATTTATTATTAAATAAAATAAATAAACCGGACTAATTGAGGAATTAAATATATGTAATAAATAAATCGCAAAAAAGTGACTTGACTGCTTAAAACAGTTTTCAAACTGGAAAGCTCACATCGGTCTTCAAACATAAACATTTTTGGAAAACACTCCCTATGAACATTTTTGGAAATCAACACCTAATTTAGTTTTTGAAAGGGAAGTATAGTTACAATATTATGATAACAACTGATATAAAGTGAAAAATAAATAAAAATAATTTATTATTCAATAAAATAAAATATTTTTTAAAATTTTAATTAATAATCAAAATTATGGAAAATTTCCGCTAATAATTAGGATTATTTAAATCTGCACTAATCGAGGAACTAAATGTATGCAATAAATAGATCGCAAAAACAGGACTTGATAGCATAAAACAGTAGTTTCTAAACTGTAAAGCTCACCTCGGTTTTCAAAAATACACATTTTTGGAAAACACTCCCTATGAACATTTTTGGAAATCAACACCTATTATACTTTTTGAAAGGGAAGTATAGCTACAATAATATTATAACAACTGATAAAAAGTGAAAAATAAATAAAAATAATTTATTATTAAATAAAATAAAATATTTTTTAAAATTTTATTAATAATCAAAATTATGGAAAAGTTCCGCCAATAATTAGAATTATTTGAAACCGGACTAATCGATTATGCAATAAATAAATCGCAAAAAAAAGAGATGACTGCATAAAACAGTAGTTTCCAAACTGAAAGGCTCACCTCGGTCTTCAAAAATAAACATTTTTGGAAAACACTCCTTATGAACATTTTTGGAAATCAACACCTATTATACTTTTTGCAAGGGAAGTATAGTTACATCAATGTGATAACAACTGTTAGAAAGTGAAAAACTTCATTTTTTTAGAGTATAATTCAATTTTCTTGGTTGTGTCACACAAAAGACTTTGTTGTCCCTTATTCTCTTAGGAGTCTTCTTCCTTTTACTTTCAACTTTAATTTCTTTCACGCTCCGACATAAATATTTTTTTTATTTTGAAACCTTTTCAAAAGATAAATTAATTAGTACAAAATAGATGCAGCTGAAGGTTTTCGTATTGTACAGGAGAACAGTCGAAATATTAATTAATTTACAGTTCGATCAATTGGAATTCGCGGTTCGAGGGATTATGCAATCGCTGATAGATAATTTGTTATCGCGCCGAAAGATACACAACAACAACGAATACAATTGGCATTCAACGCGTTCCCTCTCGATACATGTAATCATCATCATCATCATTATATAATACACATCGGCGTTTGCAGACTGCAGGAGTCGCATCAAACCGCAATTTCAATGCCGAAACGAGAGATTAATTCACTCTTTCAATAAAAAAAAAACTGTAGCAAAACTAAACTTCCGTTTCCGCTCTGATAGATCCACGCGAATACGTGCATATCTCGCACACGAGCGGAGTTATGAAACGCATAAAACGTGCGCAGTTATAGGAATTATTCCGGCGCATCTACACCAACTATAATTATCTCAAACTCGTTTCAACCGAGATATTAAATTCCAATTCCACTCAGCGCATTCATTATAGGTGTTTACATTCTAAATAAAAAAATAAACTTAACTTTTTCAGTTTGTACATCCTGAATCTTCCCAAAAATTTTGCGAACTTGGGTTTTAAACCTTTAGCAGTTAAGATGCTATTCATCTTATTTTTTAATAGTGTATCATTCGATCAATTTGACCGATCTTGGTAGGTAACATATCAACTGCCATATTTTTCAAGGAAAATACAAAAATAAAATCGATGAGAAAATAATGAAAAAAATTTAAACAAATATTATAAAAGATAATAAGAATATGATTATGTCATCTTTAAGATATTGTATAGTAAAGTGTCAACTTTGTTAATATTAATAACCCGGCGCATCCACCAAAAGTTTTGAAGTTATAAATGCGATTAAAACAATAAGGAAACTTTGATACGGAAAATCGATATTTCATTATATAAGCAACTCGACGTGATGTTTAAAATTGTATGTAAAATTGACGCGCATGTTGCATCCGGATAACAACATTTTCATTAAACAAATGGCTTCATTATCCGTAACGATATTAGCGCATCAAAACGCGGTAATCACGTCGATAATGTTGATACTAATAATAATAATATTTCAGCGTTTTGCAGTTGTCATTCATGTTGCACGTCCATTACGCTCCGGCCCTTATCGGCCCCCTGAAAACCATCAGCATCAGCTCGATTATCAATTACGTCGTTCGCAATAAACGAGTAAAAAAAAATATATATATTATCCGGATCGATGATCGTAACATACAACAATACCCGACGCGAAGCCAAAGAAGAAAAAAGGCATGCAGGAAAACCGCAGCCGCAGCGCTGTTATTTTCCTCGCTTGAAAATAAGGATTGTAAAATAGAGTGAAGCGAAGTGGAATCGAGTCTGAAAGCACGCAAATCCCAGGTGCTTTCATAATTTATTTCTTAATCCAGCCGGAGGAACGGTAAATCCTTGTAAAATGATATAATTAAAAACGGTAACAAATGGCGGACGGATGAAAATAATCACTTATTTATTCAGCATTATTTTTTTTATAATAATTCATTTTAAATATTTTCGCTTAAATTTTATTTAAAATATAGTCATACCTCGATTAACGTTACCTCTGTCAACGTTGTACACTGATCTAATTAGTTCAATCAATAGGAAATACTAAAATATTGACGAAACTACAATTAAAAATAATTTTATAATTAAAATTTTAGTTTTCCTTTTGCATCTTTATTTTTAATAATATATTTACGAAGTTAGCAAATTTGTTTTTCTTTATTTTTTGAGTATATTTCTCAAATTAAGTTGTAAGAAGTTGTTAAAGTTTTTTTTTTTGATTTGTTAGTATTTTTAACTAATATGTACATTTACCAGTAATTCTATAAATTTATTAAGATTTCACTTCCATTTTTTTTTTGTCATAATTTTTTTGTAATATGTTTAACAAATATATATTATATATATAATTTGTTACATATTTGATTTCTTTTAAGAGGCTTTAAGAAGTGTATATATTTGGTGGTAAATGTAAGAATTTTTTTATTACGTTATTACGAAGTAAGTAACGTTTATATCTAAAATTACTCTTTCATCTATACATTTCTTAGTGTGTTTAGTTAAAAAAAAATACTTTTATTTTTCTAAGTCCGTTTCGTCTAATGTAAATATTATCTGATAATTCTTAGAATTTAATTAAAACAAAACATGTTTTAAAATATATAAGAAATTGTTAAATTTTTTCTTTTGATTTGTTAGTAATTTTAACTATTATGTAGCAGTAATTGTATAAAGTTATTAAGATTTAACTTCCGTTTTTATATAATTTGTTACATATTTGATTTCTTTTAAAAGACTTTAAGAAGTTTATATATTTATTAGTGGTAAATGTAAGAAATATTTTATTACATTTCCTAGTGCGTTTAGCTAAAAAAATACTTTTCTGTTTTAAGTCTGTTTCGTCTAATTTAGATATTAGCTCCTACTTCTCAAAATTTAATTAAAACGTAACATGTTTTAAAATATATAAAAAAAAATGTTAAAGTTTTTCTTTTGATTTGTTAGTGTTTTTAACGAATATGTACATTTACCAGTAATTCTATAAAGTTATTAAGATTTCATTTTTCCTAATACAAATGTTATATTTAATTTGTTGCATATTTGATTTATTTTAAGAGACTTTAAGAAGTTTATATATTCAGTGGCAAATGTAAGAATTTTTTTTATTACGTGTTTATAAAGTTAGTATAATTGTTGTTTCATATTTACATTTTCCAGTATGTTAGCTAATGTAAGTTTTTTTTTTACCTCTAAAAATGAAGTAATTTCTTAAATTTTATGTAGGTTTTATTATATTATGGTAAATACTTTGTGCCTCAATGTGTGCTCATGCTTATGGATGCTTTTCTTAATCCTTTATAAATCTAAAACGAAAAGTAATCTGTATTTACTCACTTAATTAAACCGTGCGTTATTTCTCCAGTTTCCATCCTTTAAGATAATGAAGTTGTTGCGAAAATTGCAAGGCAAAAGAAGTCTGAAAATAATTAGACTCAATTCGCTTAATTTCCAGAAGGATGAGCGAAACGCGCGATCCTTATTATTTCCAGTTACGCAACGGCGTCTCGTCCATTAAGCAAGTTAATTAGCCGTGCCGAGTCTCTTGTTGTTTTTGTTTAAAATATTTTTTTTTATTGCCGCATGTATATGTTTCGTTCCGTCCGCGCAAACACCGAAGAAATTGTGTTTGATTTTTTTTTATGTGCGGATGAGAGATTTATTAATAGCGTGCGACAATTACCATGGATCATCCGACACGCCATTCGGATAATGAGAAAAACAACACTTTCAAAGCAATTACTTCGCTGCAATTAACCATTATTCCGAAGAATATTTCGTGACGGATTTTTGCATCCGTTAATTTTCTGTTGTTGTTGGTCTAATGGATTAATTGTTACGTAACGAATGTGATGGTATGAACTATTGTACTAGAAACATAGATGTCGTGGAGATGATTAAGTGGATGCACTTAGGAGTATGACAAAACAAGACTTGCGTGTCAATTAGCGCAGAACTGAGGTGATCAAAGATGAATACGTCACGTACTGTTTTACGGACGCCTTTCCAAGGTCACCGCTGAGCGGTGAAACTTAGATCGGAATAAACATATATAAATAAACAATGCTCGAACTATTAGAAAACATGGAATATTCATGATATTTTTAATCGACGCAATTAATAAAACATTTTTCTTCTAAATTATCTATCACTTATATTACATGCTTATTAGCACCAACTAACTGCTATTCATTAAATATAATCGTTTTAATTTTCACAATCATTTAATTATATCTAATAGTAAATAAATTATGTAACAATACCAAATTTGAATATTATATTAAAAAAAAACTATAACAAATTTATAAAACTATATTTGAAAATTTCATTTAAAAAAAATATATTTATAGATGGATTTGTTTTATAACAAAATACAATAATATTTATATTTAATTCAATTGACAATAATTGAATTTGTATTTCATTAAGAAAAAAATATTTACTTTTTAGAAATTATATCGATTATATTAAAAAAATGTATTTACTTTTATTAAAAAGTTTGTTTTTTTTTAATTTAATGAAGTGAATTTGTATATTTTATTAAGAAAATTATAATAAACATACAAAGCAGTATTTATTGAAAAAAAAATTGAAGTTATTTTTATTTTTTTTATTAGCAGCAGCAAATTTAAAATTTTAATTAAAAAAATATATATTCAGATAGATTTGTTTTATAATAAATTGAAATAATATTTCTATTTGATTCAATTAAAAAAATTCAAATAAAAAAAAAATAGTTTTACGAAATTATATTAAAAAAATGTCAGTACTTTCTAAAAAAGTTTATGTTTCTTTTATTTAATGAACTGTACTAAATTAGAATATTTTATTAAGAAAACTATAATAAATATATAATATTTTATTTATGAAAAAACATATTATTTTACAAAAATTACAAAAAATATATATTTACAGATGGATTTGTTATATAAAAAAATGTATTTACTGTCTAAAAAAGTTTATTTCCTGTATTTATGCATATTTTGTATATTTTATTAAGAAAATGATAATAAGTATATATAGATAATAATAGAAACAAAAGTATTATTTTTAATTAATTTAATTAACAGCAGTAAATTTGAAATTTTAATTTAACAAATATGTATTCCATTTTTGTTTAAAATGGAATGTGATAATATTTCTATTTGATTCAATTGACAATAAATAAATTTGTATTTCAGTAAGAAAAACTTAGAATATTTATAAAAAAATATTTAGTTTTTTGAAATTGTATCAATAATATATTAAAAAAATGTTTTTACTTTGTACAAAAGTTTATGTTTGTTTCAGTTAATTGACTGCAATACATTTTTATATTTTAGTATGGAAAGTATAGTGAATTTATGATTTTTAAACTATATTTAATTTGTGAAAAAGTAGATAATAAAGAAGTTACAGAAAAAGTAATAAAAAATAAATTAAGAAAACTTTCAGAAAAATTGTTAATATTTCGATTTGAAACAAAAAATGGTGGAGACACTATAAATAATAGTTTCAAATATATTAAATGTAGATGCAAAAATTACGTATTTATATAATAAGTTTATATACGCAGTATTATTAAAAAATAAAAGTTTTTCACCTAGATTCCAACCGATAATGTAAAAATAATGATGTTATAATATCAAATAAAAGATTATTTTGTTGTTATTGTGTCGTGACCGACCATTTTATTGTGATGTATTATATAATTAATATGTATATTCGTTTAGTCTACAACTTTCTTATTAATTATTAAAACGCAAATATTACGTATCTATCAAATATACAAACTGATACTTGTAAGTGATTATTTTGAATATTTTGTGGAGTATTTCCAAAAATGAAATATTTAGGTAGATTATAAAACTTAGATAAAGGAACGGTTAGAATCCTATGTTTTATAAACATACTTTCCAATTATGTAATTCTAGGAGATCAACTCTTGTTTAATAAAAACATTGATTTTTATAATAAAGTTATTTAAGATTTAATATTTATAAACCCCGTTAAGGTGGAGTAACTATGAGATAATCCACATTTTTCAAAGATATTCTTTCCCGAGATATTACATCTCGGGAAATTTGTCATTTATTACAATGATTTACCAATTAATTTAAATATTTTTTTGAATGAAAGAGAAAAAAAGTGATAAATAATAAAAATACTTTTACTTGTCTATTTTACGTCATTTTCGATTTGGTTTAAAAAGAAGACAAATTAATTATTGTTCCTTTTAAAGGTCGTAACTTATAAGTAATTTTATTCATAATTAAACTATAACCTTTTTTAAACTAATCATTTTTTAATTTATGCTAATTTATGCCACATCATCAATTATTGAATAATTTTTAAGTTGCTAAAAAGCCGAAACTCATTCTTAAACATATTGTTTATTCATGTATGTAATTTGCATATCTCGTTTAGTTTTCAATTTTCACTAATTTTTTTCTGTCATAAACTATGTAGTTACGTATTTGTGGAGTTTTAGCTATTTTAAATACAATATTCTTAAGTTATTTTTATTATACAAATTAATGTTTTTATTAAGAAATCAACCCTAAGGGGTATTTGCATCCTTCTATATTCCCTACTTTCATTTCAAACCTAATTTCATTTTAAATCTTATCACAATACAAATTTTGCTAAGACTATTTATTTCAATCAGTTTTGACTACGTGGCAGTAGAAAATCACCTTTGGGGTAGTAAAAAAGATAGTTATAATCAGAAGTGCCCTTTTGATAGATTAAATACACTTGATAAGTATAAAAAAATAAAATAAGTCCAAAACTTAAATCCTAATATATTATTGAATCACTTTAAAAAGTTTCTAAACTGGTCTCGTATTTAATGGATTTAAAGTTACATTTGCGCATTAATAATTAAGAAAGAAGTTGTAGACCTAACTCTTATTAATTATATAATAGATGGTCGGGCACTACAGAATAATTCAAGCTTTCTGTATAAAAATAAAATTAATTTGTGTTTTAATATTATAGTTAAAAAAAAAACTAATCATTATCAATGTATGACACATTATAAGGTATTTCTACATTAATAAATATACATGCTGCATTACGCAATCAAATACAGTTTGAGGCGTACTTTGTGTGCGGAGTAAACAAATTCACAAGAAGTTTCTCTCCAAACTCAATATCTACATGCATGCTGCATCTCTATTTGCACGTCACATATATTTGTATCCCATTACCTGTTATGTCGTGCCACGTAGTCTATTTTTAGAAACATTCTTTGTCTCTAACATTACCATACAATTCATATAATTGCATATTTCATTCAACATTTCATCATCAAGAAAAAAAAAACGAAATCATTGAATTATACCTCCACGATATATCGGAATTTCCAGTATTGAGTGCATATTAGTATGCAATG
Source organism: Nicrophorus investigator (assembly GCA_963457615.1). Classification (NCBI taxonomy): domain Eukaryota; kingdom Metazoa; phylum Arthropoda; class Insecta; order Coleoptera; family Silphidae; genus Nicrophorus; species Nicrophorus investigator. The sequence goes on from OY735144.1 coordinate 14,702,618, forward strand.
CATTTCTGCTCCAATCCCCTCGCATATTGCTTAATTAACTCACAACAGCCTCGCAGCTCCACAAAGTTTTCCCTAATCCATCTTACTCCAACCACTCTCCAAGTCAATATATATTACCACCACTGCCTTTCAATCAAATCTCATTCCCGTGCTTTAATAGATTGAAAATACTTTATTTTTTCATTTAATTTCAGTATACGCAAACAAATATGGGAATTACGTAAATATTTGATGTTACAAATGAATTATTACCTTTTCTTTTTGTTCGGAGCGCTTGAATTTGAAATGATGCGAATCGATTATACCGTAATTTCAGTTATTAATTCAGAATGAGTTTTTCAGGTACGAATGTCGGATTTACATAATCATCTGCGCGGTAATAATAATAATATTTTATATATTCCATTTGAGATTATTATTGGGCAATGTGGAAAAAGCTTCAGGGATGTAAATAATGATGTTGTGAATAATTTATCCTTTGGCTACAAACGAAACGAGGCGAAGACAAGAGGAAATAAAAATCGAGAATTATAAATTGACAATGTAATAATTGTGCCTCGAGGTAATTCAATTCCCATAGGTAATAATATCATTTATAATCAGTACCCTGAAGATACAAAGAACAGGTTTTTTTTTATTGGGCCCTCAAATTCAAATTTGCTTGCTGTTTTATCTGGGGCCCACATATTCAATCAACCAATAAATGTGCTCTCATCCATGTATTGTTAAGACATTGATGATCAATTTTATACCATAAAAAAATATTATAATAGATTTATTATTATATATCAACCATATTATATATTATTTATTTATCGAAAAAAACTGTAAACTGTACAGTAATTGTATTATGATTCTGAAAGCTTACGTTTAATAATATAATTTTTTATAAGTAAATTAACAATTGGGTTGCAGAAATAAACGTACGCATGGGCCCACAAGTCAATATACATAAACAAGTTATTTATTTTTAATTAACAATATTTAAAACCTAAATAAATATTTAAAAAAATTGATGGTACCCTTAAATTATATTTTTTCTGAATTCTCCAATTAAAAATCTTATTGGGCACACACATTTAATTAAGGAAAAAAAAATTCTGATGCCTTTAGTCGGAATTAAATTGGGCCCTCAATTTACCTGCGTTATATAAATAAAACTTTGTCTGGGGCCCACATATTCAATCATCCTTTATATAAGTTGGACATTGATGACCAGTATCTTACAAAAAACTTTTTCTGATGCTTCAACTCGGAATTGAATTCTTCAACTCGGAATTGAATTAAAATTTACCTTCTTCATACAAATACAAATTTGGCTGGGGCCCACATTTAATCAACCGTTAAATTAGTTTTCATCCATTTATTATTATGACATTAAAGGCAATTTTCATCAAAAAAAAATATAATATTACAATAGATTTATGATTATATTTACATCCACAAAATTATATTTTATTAATTTATCGAAGAAAACTGCATAGTAAGTCGAAACGGTTAATAATTCAAGAAATTAATGTATTATTTTGTATTGTTATTTTTTCTAAATAAATGCCTTTTTATTTATGTGATTAGCAAATATTGATTCATTTCCCAAATAGTAAAAATCGAGAATAATAAATTATCAATGTAATCATTTTATTGATTCCAAAAGTTTACTTTTAATAATATTGTTTATCAAACAACTTGATTTTAGTAATTAAAAAAACTTTGATAAATATATTTCCTAAAGCTGCATATTGAAAATCGATGGGACCCTCAAATATTTTTTTTACTGAATTCTTCAAATCAAAATAATTTTGGGGCCCACGTATTGAATAAAAGAAAAAAAACTTTTTTTGAAGTCTCAGCTCGGAATTAGATGGGACCCTCACATTAAAATTTACTTCAATCAAAAGACTCATACAATTTCCTGGATTATTAGAAACTTTATAATACTTATAATTGTTTTCCAATTCAAATATCAGACTTTGCGATGAGAAATACATGTTTGCATTTGCATTTAACAACTTAGCTAAGTTACTTGTCAACATATCGTTAAGAATACGAATTCCATTAAAAAAAAACTCTCGTACTGCAAACAAGTGATTTTAAATATTAAAGATTTTTTATATAATTTGTTTCCTATCTCGTAACTTCAACACATTAATAAATTATGTCTCTTAACACTTGATTACATCAACTTAATTAAAGTAATTTCTTAATAACTAATGCACGAATGAAATTGCTTTTCCTCGTAAACAAAACGAAAGTAAACATCAATCCCGATTGTTCCATTAATATACGTTTATTTCTCTTGCGATCGATTTCGTAACACAATTCAATATATCTTTTTGTGTATTTTTTGTAGGATTCCGACACAAGAAAAATTCAATCATTATTTCATTCGTTTTAAGTTCGTGGAATATAAATTGAAACGAATAAAGAGGTAAAAAAATATATATAAAAAAAAATAAAATAAAAGGGGAAAACAAGAATTCCGGCAAAGCGAAACCGTAATTCAGGCGCATTCGCGTGTCAATATTATCCTTTGCCTTCGTTGAATAACAAACGTTCCGTACCGGCATTGTCCTGGGACTTTCGCTTTTTGCGCTTCGTTTCGGAATTGATTTTTTTCCCGTACTTTTCTCAGTTAACAATTGATTGATTTTCAAGTATTTATTTTATCCAAACTGTATAGATCTCGTTAGATTATTGAAGTTGGAGTTTGGATGTTGTAATTTTATTTAAATGCTATAACATTATGTGTAAACGATGTATGCTGCCACAATTCATTTCTGTTTTGTAAAGTTTCCATTTTACTCTAATAATAACAATTATTTATAATATTACATAATTGATAATAATTATATATTGCCCAGAACGTATTACACAACGTGTATTATATCTATTTTTAAATAGAAATGGTTGTCAAATGAAGAATAAAAAATGTTTTTATACCTGTTTTGCAGGTACTTGATAATTACTTGGCAAGTACCTCATGATGTGATAAAGAAGTATATTTTACCTTTAACTATCACTCTTGGAGAGTCTACTGCTAATATTGTTTGAGGGCCCTGTGCCAACGATGTTTGGGGAATTTAACTAACACTCTTAGTGTGCCCTCAGCTATTTTTTTTTGAGGGCCCTCGTATAATACTGATATCGACTAACACTATGTGGGGCCCTTTACTAATACTGTTTATAGACCTCAACTAGTTTGTTTTAGTTGTGTTTTAGGTATATAAATATTTTAATGTATAAAGTGTATTGATTTAAATTCTACAGGATGTGCAGACTTTTTATATTCTTATATAATTTTCGCGACGTATGAACAGAAATAAATATCATCATTTTTTTCCACTAAAACCGAATTCACTCACGGATTATTAAATATTGTAAATATAAAATAACTTTCGATAGATCCGGTTGTTTTCAGTGTAACTTTGAGTGGAAGTAAATCGATGAAAAAAACTTTGTGTGTAAGGAATGTCACATCAAGAATTCCAAGAGGTAGTTACATGCATGGATGGAAACACAAACATGTTACAAAGGCTTTGAAGATCCTGAAGAGTATTATGTTTTTTTTATCACTATTGTCTTAAAGCACTTAACATTTTTTTAAATATTTTTTTAGTATGTTTTGCAAAACTTTTTTATTTCATAAAATAATAAATATTATTTAATAAATACATTTTGAAGAAAAACTAAATAATAGATGATTCGGCAAGCTGCGGCTCCCTAGGAATAAGCAATACCTTAATAATGGCTCTTTTATCCAAAAAGGTTGCCGATCTCTGATCTAATATAATAAAATCATGCACATAGTTAAAATTAATTAAAGTCGATTAAATAATTTTTTTATAATTAATATAAGAAATAAAACTAATTAGATTTTTCATTATAGTAAATAATCTTATAATTATACAAAATAAAAAATAAGGATATATTAGAGAAAGCAGTAAATAAATCTTCAAGATAAAAACTTTTGAAATGTTTTAAACTAATGAATCTTTAAGATAAGAAAGTTTCTGTGTCATATCATGATAATTTCCAGAATTTATCTTTATTTATTTTTACTCAAACAATTATATCTTTATTAAAATTTGATGTATAAATTCATGTTTCAGGTTTTTGTAAGATAACTGGAGAAATTATTTTCTCAATAAGTTCAGGATTGATTTTAAATGTAACTTTAGTCCGAAGGTTAAAGCTTAAATGGTTTCGGGAAACCTCTTAGTTTTAAGTTTAGTTTAATTGAAACTATTATATAATAGCAGAGTTTGTGTCTTAATGGTTTAATTTACATATTCATGTTGTGGAGTTTCTGTTGCTTTTGAGATAAACGAAGAGGATTAAAATTTTGATGACAATGGTAGTTTTTCGCGTCACGTAAGGTATTAATTGTAATCTTAGACCGAAGGTTGAAGCTAAATGCTTTTGGGAAACCAGTCTGGGATTGAGGAGTTCATAAAGATAATCATTATTCGCTACATTTCGTTGAAGGAAACTATAAAAACCTTTTTGAGTGAGGGTCGAACTTATTTCCTTCGTCGGTCCTTTAGGTGAGCCTCGTTCTGGAGGTCGCGGTTTTTGGGGAAGCGCGCGCGTCCATGTCCTGCGGCGGGGGAATCCTGCCTGCGCCCCCTTCGGCGACGCTCAGTACCTCGCCAGCTGTGCAGGACGCCGCGCGTTCGCATCCTGCTGGCATCCGTTTCGCGCGGAAGAACCTTCTAAACATTGAATACTTATAGGATTGGGAGTAGAGAGAAGCAGTTTTAACTGGTGGTTAGTGAGTTAGGGGTGGTTTTAGGTGTTTTGATTTCTGTCTGTTTGTTTGTTGTTTGTGGACTTTTGTGTGTGTGGAGAGATTAAGAGTGACAATCGTAATGGGATCGGAGAATAACATGAATAAACGCTGATTGACCGTTATTATATGAGAGACCTTGGTCATTGTTGTGCCGCAATTTGTGGATGGCCGCGATGGCCGTTTGATAGGCCCAGTCGGTCGTGCCGAGAGAGCATTGGATTTCTGTTCCCGAAATACGTGAGCGCGCGCTCGAGTTGAGGCGCGATCCTCTCTCGTCGATGGGTTAGTCGGTTCGGTGTAGCGCGATGCGTCCGGTCGTCCCTTCCCATCATCAACAACATCATCATAACGTTATCACCACAAACGCAATCAAACTAATCGATATGCTCGACACCTAGTTCTTCCCATCTAAATCGATCATTAAACAAACAAACAACAACAAAACTGGAAGATCAAAGAACAGTGGTGCAGAAGATTTAGAAGAGTGGTTGGACGTTCGAGAGAGTGGTTGTTGGAAGAGTGTGTTTTCTGGGCTCGCAACAGGTGATGGTTATTTCTTGAGGGTGCAACGAATACATCACGCTGGTGGGGGTGTGGAAGTGTTGTTTGCCTTGGTGCGGCCCCGCCGAAGGCAAGGCTGCCCCTCCTTCGCCCCCTGTCTCCACCCCGGAAAGTCCTCCGCGCGCCCGACAACCCTCACCTCACCTGCAGGACATCGCCGAAGAGGAGGCCGAATATCCGCCGGAGGATCAGGAAGAACCCAGCACCCTTCTACCTCTAGGTTAGCCAGACAGACCGATCGCATAAGGAAAGGGAAAGTTCTTAGGCGCGAAGCATTCAACAAGTCCCACAGCATAGACACTGAATCCTGCAATTTCCTATCCATTCCAAAAACCCGCACAGCAGGACCGTATCGATAGATAAGGCGTCACATGGAAATCCCCACACTGTAATTACTGCACATTCGAGCCAAGGGTCCATAAATCTCGCGGTATTGTTACTACTAATATTACGAACGCCGGCGCTAAAATCGACTTAATTACACATCGTCGCGACCTTTGGAACCGATCTCTTACTCATCACAACGTTTCGCCTTTCAATTACAATTGCCTTAACACTTCAAACAGACACGTTAACATTATTGATATTTTTCAAAGTTCTTTTACATAAATATTTAATCAAACATGTTACAATAATATTGATAAAATAACCTTGAATTGTCTGTAATTCTTAGAACATTAATAACAATCTATATCTGAAATAACCCTACATTTTCAGATGAAGATAAAAATTAAGATAAATGATCATTTAAAAAAAAAATTCAAACAGATATTTTTCAAAGTTTTTACATAAATATTTAATTAAAACTATAAAATAACATTGAATTATCTGTAATTCTTTTAATATCAATAAAAAAACGTATAATGTAAAATAATATAAAACGTGAAAATTTAAATGAATAATCATTTTCAAAATGATATTGAAGTTAATATTTTTTCATAAATAATTAATAATAATCACTTTATCATTTCTGATTCGAAAACTAAAGTTAACAAAATCACGCTTTCATCATAGTTTTTAAAAAAGTTGAAAATTGAATTACACAATCATTTTCATAATGAATATTTAAATAATGAAATATTATTTTTTTTATCAATGGAAATCATAATCACTTTATAATTTCTATTATTTTTTTTGTAAGTTTAAATCATCACTATTACATAAAATATTATGCGTTTCGTAATAAGTATTTAATGAGTATTGTTTTATAATAAATATTACATAATAAATAAGGTAAAAATTTAATTACATAAAAATTTAAATAAAGAAATACGATTTTTTTTTTCATCAATAAAATATAATAATCACTTTATATTTTCTGTTTTCTCAGATTAAAGTACTAGTAATTACTATTATGTACAATATTTATGTTTTAGAATGATTTGTGCACTGTTTGAAAATCAATATTACTTAATAAAGTAGAATAAAATTGAGCCACTTAATCATTTTCAAAATGATATTGAAATGACGAAATACTATTTTTTTTAAGCAATTATTAAACATAATCATTTTATATTTTTTATTGAGATTAAAGTCCTTTTTTTCACTATTACATAAAATATTATGCGTTTCATAACAATTATATAATGAGTATTGTTTTATTATAAATATAAAATAATAAATAAGGTGAAAATTGAATTACATAATTAATTTCATAATGAATATTTAAATAAAGATATACGATTTTTTTCATCAATAATAGATAATAAACACTTTATATTTTCTGTTTTATATGATTAAAGTCCTAGTCAAATATTCAAATATCCTAGTCCAGTACAATATTTATGTTTTAGAATGATTTGTGCACTGTTTTAAAATCAATTTTACTTAATAAAGTAGGTGAAAATTGAGTCACATAATTATTTTCAAAATGATATTGAAATGATGAAATTCTATTTTTTTGTGCAATTATAAAACAGAATCATTTTATATTTTTTTTTATTGAGATTAAAGTCCTTTTTAGCACATTTCATAACAATTATTTATTATAAATATAAAATAATAAATAAGGTGAAAATTAAATTACGTAATTATTTTCATAATGAATATTTAAATCAAGAAATACGATTTTTTTTTTCATCAATAATAGATAATAATCACTTTATATTTTCTGTTTTCTAAAATGACTAGGACTCATTACTATTACGTACAATATTTATTTTTATAACATTTTGAGCATTGTAAAAAAGGTGAAAATTCAGTTACACAATACTTAATATTATTTGTTTAGTTAATAATATTAAAGTCGAATTACTTCAGTATTTCATTCGAGAATTGTGTTTGATAACGAAATAAAGAAATTTTGCATCAATAATAGAAAATATAAATATTTTATTTTTTTGAGAAATTTTACATCAATTAGAATTGAAAAAAACTATTAAGAAGTGCTTCTTAAATAATTAAAAAATATAAAAATTTAAGATTTTCTTCATTTTTAAAAAGAAAATTTATAATAGAAGTAACATTCTGGTATTCAATTCATATTTACTACAATACTGTTAGAAAATTTAAAAATTTTAATTCAGAATAATAAAAATAATTTCTAAAAACGTCTATTTATGTACGATTTATTTTTATTCAGTTCCTCGATTAATCCGATTTCAGGCATATTAGCAGAATCCACACTATATATAGTTTTAATATATACATTTAAATAAAAATTAGTAATTATAATTAAAATTAGTAATTTTAACATTGTTAAAATTAACTACAAACATCGTTAGATAACTAGTCATGTATGTTTTAACGAATTATTATAACTGCATATGAAATAACCATTTGCTGCATTATTTTCAACTGACCTGTTGAATAATGTATGCCTTAAGCGAGCATTAGCCAGTTGGAATTCATGTAGTTCTCTCATTAAAATTATTTAAATGCACTTTGTACGTAATTACATACAAAAATTACAACAAATTGTAAAATTTAAATTCAACAGAAATTTGTAAATAAATTAAATATTGTTTAAGTTATAATCAGATTATATAAAAAAATCAGAAAGAAAGAATAAAGTAACAATAAATCATTGATTTTTTTAAAATAAATTGTAAAATTCTTGTAGTTTTACGATAATCATTTGCATTCACGCAATAGTTTAAAAAAAGTAATGTAAATAAGAAATTTCCATATAAAAACTTATCGTAATATTATTTTAAATGCACATACTATAAACGAGGAAAGAGTAAACAATAATACTCATTCTGTTAAAACAGCGGTAATTTCTACAGAGATAACATTTGTTAGAACGCTTCCGCGAAGATGGAAATACCGACAGCCCTAATAGATTTATCCACGAATGCAGTAATAACATCTTCAAACAGAAAACTTAGTCGCAAATGTATGCACGACTCTAATTGTTCCACTCGACAATTTGCATATTCATAAATGTTTGATTAATCGCGTGGAGTTTCCTAATTACTAGAATTGCGTGTAATCGCTTCGCATTTACATATAAATGCATATTTTTGCAAATAAAGCATTCGCAAAAAAAAATCTTAAAAAATCGATTTTTTTTTCAGTGTGGGCCCGCGATATTTTCTTGATTATTTATTACTAGTTAAAATAATTTAGAGTATATATTTTAGGTGGTAGAGTAAAAGATGAAAATTGAAATTTTTTAAATGTTTAATAAATATTTTTTGTTATAAAGATGCGTTCTTTACTAGATGAATTTGGTATTCTTTTGGAAAAGTATACCAACCGAAATCATTTTTTATTATATTTAGTAGTTCTTTAATATTCCTAAGGGTGTAAAAGTTATGTACCATAATTGCAAGACCGACGTATGCACATCAAGTTTGATTATCTTTTGGTGCATCTATGTTATGTATGATGACTATCAAGTGTACTAACTACCATGACATATGATAACCTATAGTGACAGATTTATGTGCCATGTCATTTGCTGTGTACGCAGCAGCAGCATAACAAGAAGTTAATATGTGCTTTAATTGAGTTTGTGGGCCCCAGATAGAATTTTCTCTGAAGGACTCAAGCAAATTGTAATTTCAGGGCTTTATCAAATGTGAACTTGTGACCCCGAGAAAAGTAAAATAAATAAATAATTAAAAGCAATTTGTCCTGTGGGTCCGTGTGAAAATTTATATTATTAAATTTGTTATGTTCTACCCACTAAGAACCTGTTGAACGTTTTTTTTTTACTGCATTTATTTGCTTGAAGCGAACGCGTGTTATTTAAATCTCCGGTTCTGACAATGGCTTCGAGTTTAAGACCAGTTGAGATGTTAATAGAAGCGAACGAAGGCGTTGCGCAAACGGCGGAAGCGCGTTCCGTTCCGTTCGGCGTCTCCCCTACGTAGTGGAAAGTTATTTTCGTGTATGGACCAGGTAACTAATCCGAATTTAGTAACTAATCCAGATTTAACATCATCCAATATCCGCGACTCCTTCAACCGTGATCATTAATTCACGCGCGTCTCACTTTCATCGAACGGAAATCATCGGAGCGTGTTTATTTTCATTTTCAGTTTTGCGCAAATTCATTTCGAACGCAATAATAATAATTATAATTATTATCATTACGTGTACTGTAATTTCGAAATCCATCGCGTCCGTCTGAATTCAGCGCTTTCATCAAAGGATTAACTTTGATCCAGGAACGGTAACGGTCTATTCAATCTATGTCGCATCCTCCTTTGTCGGTGCAAATGTTTCGAAGCATCGCACCGAACGAAGCACACGGTAATTATCACCGTACAAAGCATTTTGTATAATGGTCATGATATAAACGCAGCAAACAATCTTCATTTGTAATTAACAAATATTCAATGATTTTGGTATTTAGTTCAAGCTACGTTCACTCTATGTATTATTTAAGATAGGTCTTATATGAAACTCATTACTAAAGACAATAATAAATATCAAGACAATTATATCTTCTATAAAAATTATTGGCAGTAACTTAGACTTACAATGAGTCAATTTTTATTGAAAAAAAAAATGGTTTTACCTATCATCCATACTATGTGTTATATGAGGCAAGATTAACAAATGTTTCTTTTATTTACATTCTTTACAATCTTGGAAAACAACTCATATGAAATTCATTACTAAAGACGATAATAAATATCAAGACTAAGTAAATACATATTTTCTGTTACGCAACCTTGGGCTTAGTTCTAGTTATAAGAGACAAGCGTTTCTATTTCTTGTATTTGGTTTCCTTTGAATCTTGAAGAAAAGAAAATCTCATATGAAACTCATTACTAAAAACGATAATAGATGTCATGACAGTTATATTTAAGTAAATACTTATTTTCTATGACAATTAGCGCTAGTCACTTACAATTAAATTTTATTACGTAAGCTTAGTAAGTCGAAATGGATATTTTTATAAACCTGGAAATTATTACTTAAAACTCATTACTAAAACGGACAATAAGTATCAAGACACTTTTTGACTTACAATGAGGTCCCTGTACTTAAGTCGAAATTTTTATAAGTCAAATTTGGTTCAAACACAATTGCAGATATTCCAAACTAATTAGAAGTTGTATCCAGACTATGTGTTAGATAAGACAAGTATGTCAAGTATTTCTATTTGGTGTCTTATTAATCTTGCTAGTAAAACTGAATATTAAAGTCATTACTAAAACGGACAATAAATGTGAACACAATTATATCTTGGAAAATATTTATTTAATATCTATGAATATCTGAAATATTTATTTTTCCAATTACTCATTATAACTTAAGCAACTTTGTTCCTTTATACAACTTTATGTACTTAATTCGAAATTACTGTAAATCAATTTTTATTAAAAAATATATATTATACAGATATTTCATATTAGTTATAAGTTGTGTCCACACTATACCTTGTATGAGACAAGTATGATAAGTGTTTCTATATGTTTTATTTGGTGTCTTATGAATCTTGCAAACAAAACCTAATATAAAAACATTACTAAAGCGGACAAAAAATGTTAATACAACAATTAATATTCACTTTTTCACTTACTAATTGTATCTTACGCAACTATGGACATAGATCGAAATATGTAACAAGTATAGATATACTTATAAGAAACAAATTACTAAAGACGACAGTAAATGTAAATATAATTATTTCAAGATAAATATATATTCTTTATGAAAATTAGTGCAGTCACTTCTCGACTTAAGACTAAATAGTCGTAAGCCAAATTTAATACAAAAATAAGAATGAATTAATAATAGAAATATGTACTTAAGGGTATATCAAAATTAATAGCTTTCCTTTTGATTGTTCGTAAGTCGAATGTTAAAAATATGTAATAATAATAAAATTATAATAAAAATATTTTCAGTTTTTGATTCTGCAACTTTATATGTAAATCGAAATGTTCGTAAATCAAATTTTAAACAAAACATAATAATTAAATTGAAAGGAATCAAAATTAATAATTTTCATTTTTGATTCCGCAAATTTGGACGTTAATAAAAATGTTCGTAAGTCGAATATCAAAAAATATTAAAATTAATAGATTTCATTTTTTGATTCTGCAACTTCAGACGTTAATCGAAATGTTCGTAAGTCAAATTTTAAAAATAATAATTAAATTAATAGTTTCAATTTTGATTTTGCAACTTTGGACGTTAATCGAAATGTTCGTAAGTCGAATTTCAAATAATATGTAATAATAATAATAAAATTATAATAGAAATATTGGTATATGTAACTCAAATATAATAGTTTTCAGTTTTTGATTCTGTTTGTAGGTCGAATTTTAAACAAAAAATAATAATCAAATTAATAAGATTATATAATTATATTATGTAAATCAAATTTAATAATTTTCATTTTTGATTCCCCAACTTTGAACGTTAATCAAAATGTTCGTAAGTCGAATTTCAAAAAATATTTAATATTAAAATTAATAGATTTCATTTTTTGATTCTACAACTTCAGACGTTAATCGAAATGTTCGTAAGTCGAATTTTAAAAATAATAATTAAATTAATAGTTTCAATTTTGATTTTGCAATTTTGGACGTTTATCGAAATGTTCGTAAGTTGAATTTCAAATAATATGTAATAATAATAAAATTATAATAGAAATATTTACAAATATGCAAATAAAAAATAATAGTCTTTAGTTTTTGATTTTGTCGAATTTTAAACAAAAAATAATAATTAAATTAATAGGAATATATATTTTTATAATTTTAATTTTTGATCTCGTAAATGTTTGTCGAAATATCAAATAAAAAGATATACAATAGAAATATCTATTTTGTTTGTATGCCGAGAAATTACAATACCTACAAGTAATAATAAATAGATCGATGAGAATTGTTACATAATAATTCAATTATTTACAATTATTTTTTGTTTTGTACAAAATTATGTTTGTGCGTTCCAGCGCTGGAATTTTGCGAGAAATTTTATTATTAAACTATGTTTACAAAGCGAAATATGTATTTAATATTAAAGCAAACAACGAGCAATACTCGCTACACGTTATTTTCAGTATCCTGAATGTTTTGTTTTCCTAATTTAATTACAAATGTATTTATTTCAGTATGGAAGAAATTAATAAACAACCAAATATATAGTTATAACTCGACTAACGAAGTTCATATTTTAAGTTCGTGTTTATTTTCCAAATCTTTCATTAAAAAAAAACTTTATTTTTTATTTTTTTAAATTAGAATAATTCTTTCAATTTTGTTTTCTAAATTTGAACATAAATAAATGAAGTAGGATTTAATTTATATTATTTGTTAAATATTGAAGCTTCGTTATCAGAGGTAATTAATTAATGAATTTTTCACGAGAAAGTAGATACTTCTAGGTTAGAAGAAAAATTTACTGAAATTGAATTCTATTTTCATTTAATTCAATTTAATGTGGAAATGCTTAAATTAATTATGAAGACGTTTATGTTTATTCTTTGAAATTTATGAGGTGACGTGTTTTCCTTTTGCTGTAGAAATTGCGAACGTTCTGAATGCTGAATAGAGGATATGAGATCATTAATTTGGTTTCGTGTCGGAGGGAATTTAATTGAGCGACAAAAATAAAGAATTTAATTAAAGTTTCATCTGTCTTCGGAGACATCCAGTGAACACTTGATGCCTTCGGCGGATGGTCTTTGGGGTGTTCATAAGCATCTCCCTAAGCACTCATCGTTTACTACCACCACCCTTCTCACATCCTCCTACCAGTTGCTTCAGTTCTTACATCCGAATAAAACTAAAACATTCATTCTCATCTACTTTCTTTTAATATTATATTTCTATAGTCTCTTCTCCATTTCCCACTGTTTTCTTCAACTTTAGTCGATTCTAAATGTGAATTTAAATCTAATACTTAACTAAAAACTTAAAGTTTAGTTAAACTTCAGCTATTTTTCATGGGCCCACAGACCAAGGGAACCATATTATGACAAGAACAAGTAGTTTTATAATAATGCTTGAATTTTTTTATTATGACTATTACACAAACATTATAAAATATATCAAGCAAAATCTAATTTAAATATTTTCTGAAAAGTTTTTATTCTAAATATTTAATATTTTGAAATAATTAAGTATAAACTTATAGACTAGTTCTCCATTTTCTTTGATTAAACTGAAAGAAGAAATAAACAAAGGTTCAAATAATAATTGCTGAAAGGATAAACAAGTTAATCTTCAGTTATTTATCATGGGCCCACAGGCCAAGAGAGCCATATTATTGGAAGAACAAGTAGTTTTTTAATAAAACTTGATTTTTTTTTGTTATAATAATTACATAAACATTATAAAATATATGAAGCAAAAACTAATTTAAATATTTTCTGAAATATTTTCAGTCTAAATATTTAATATTTACTATATCAAAATCATAAAGTTATAGATTAGTTCTGTATATTTATTTGATTAAACATAAAGAAGCAATAAACAATGGTGCAAAAAATAATTGCTGAAAGAAAAGATTAGTTAAACTTCAGCTATTTATCATGGGCCCACAGGCAAAGGGAGTCATATTATGCCAAGTACATGTAGTTTTTTTTTAATAAAACTTGTTTTTTTTTGTTATAATAATTACATAAACATTATAAAATATATGAAGCAAAAACTAAATTAAATATTTTCTAAAAAGTTTTTATTTTAAATATTTAATATTTGCTATACTAAAATAAAATAATTAAGTATAAACTTACAGATTAGTTCTTTATATTTGTTTGATTAAACTGAAAGAAGCAATGGTGCATAGAATAATTGCTGAAAGGAAAAATAAGTTAAACTTCAGATATTTATCATGGGCCCACAGGCCAAAGGAGCCATATAATGCCAAGAACAAGTCGTTTATTAATAATACTTGAATTTTTATTATAATAATAATTACGTAAACAATATAAAATATATGAAACAAAAACTAATTTAACTTCTTTCTAAAATATTTTCATTCTAAATATATAATAATTGCTATATCAAAATCAAATAATTAAGCATAAAGTTATAGATTAGTTCTGCATATTTATTTGATTAAACTGAAAAAAGCAATAAACAATGTTGCATAATCGCTGAAGGAAAAACAAGCTAAGCTTCAGTAATTTCTCGTCGATTAATGGGACAACATGAATTCCCCAGCGAGAGTATTCCTATCTGCTGTTAACTTTTCCGTCATTGTTCCTGGCAACAATGAGCTATTATGCCGTATTTATGAATAAATGCTCTGTGAGCACTCGAAGTTATTAATAGTTTTCATTTGCGAGTATGCATATTACGTATCGATAACTGTACACCAAAACCTAAACAATCTCCGTCAGGAAATTACGGAGATGGAACTCGTTTCGTAAGTTATTACGTATCGTCCTGACCTTCCGACAAAATCTTCTCTAGCTTATGTCAAGCGCTTCCAGGATTGATCAATAAATACGGGAGTTAAAATTGACCAGATTATATTTGATACAGTTCATATGCTTTTACTTCTTGTGTTGCATCCACACTATACGAAATTATTATTGTGACAATAATGGATGTATTGATATAAATGTATTGATTGTAAAAATCATGTAATTATTATCAGAATATTTTGTACTACTAAAGGTGTTGTATATGGAGTACTCATGGGCCCACGCACCAATTGGGGCATATAACGACAAGAAAAAATAGTTTTTTAATTATTAACTCCCGGAAATTAAAACAGTAATATTGCCTGAGGTCCCAAATTCAAATTTGATGGTATCACACTTCATGTTACTACACATACAAAATATAATTGCTTATAGAAAATAATTAATCTATAAAAATAAGAAAATATATCTGTTGGGTATGTAGCCTCAAATTCAAATTTAATTGGGACCTCACATTTAATTCAGTTTGTGGAACCCAAATGCAATAAAACATTAACTTTGATGCCACGTGGGTCCATTCACTTCTTGTTACAAATGCTATCAATTTACACTATACGAGATTTGAGACATGAAAATTATAGTGGTGACGATGATTAAAATAATAATTAGCAGAATATTTTGTTTACTTGATACAACTACTACAGAAATTGATCAGAAATTAGAGGTGTGCATGTGGCTATATGATAACAAGTACAAGTTATATTCTAATTATTGGAATCTGTAAACTAAAACAGTAGTATTTTCTGTGGTTCCTGATTCAAAATTGGTAGGACCATCCACTTCTTGTTAATCCACAGAAAATATATCTAATGGGTTCGTGGGCCCAAATTCAAATTTGATGGGGACCTCACATTCAAATTTGGATGGAGAACATAAATTAAATCAACAATTGGAATTCATTAACCTCATGTTATGATTCTGACATACTTTAAAGAATTTTGAGTTAATTTTAAGTTTCTTCCAAAATAACCAATAAATGCAGTGACACGAGAATTAGTTGTTATACTAGATCAAATTTTATATCTGTAATGATATCTACGCATGAAAACTAGAACAATATTTTCTATTTCAAATTAAATGGGGCCCACAAAATAAAATATATATTATCCAAATAAAAAAATTGTCATGCAACAATAGTACTTGTTTGATAACAGTTGTTTGGGAAGAAATCTAACTAATATTATATACAAAATATGATTTTCATTCAATGAACTATAATCTGGTCTCAGCAAAGTGCGAAGTACACATTTTTGTAAATATTTGAATAATGTAAACGCATATTTTCTTGTCTGAGATCTTATCCCATGCTTTATTTGCTTATGAAATTGTAAACAGAGTAAATTTTAAATAAAAGTCGTTTAGCTTTTACGAAAAAAATAAAATTATAGCATTAAAATTACATTCGCTTCATTTACCAAATTAATTACATGTTATAATTAAAATGTTGACTGTAATTTTATTAAATTTTTATTTTAATTATAAAATTTCCGGAAATCTCTTTTGGTTCGTAAAATGTGCGGTGCAATTCCTCCTAACCTCTCCTCATCCTCGAGTCTTTTTATACAAGTATTACGTAAATATTTGCGTTACGTAAACTCGTTCATTTCCGAATTTTCGCTTCAATCTATTCGTGCATTAGTTAATGCGAGTTTCAATTTGGACGTTAAATATTTCAAGGAAATGATTTATGTGCGTGCATTATTGATGATGGTGAGAACTTTCCCTTTCCGCGAGTATTGTGTGAGTGTATTTGGGTTAGGGTTGATTGGTATTCGTGTGGTGGTATGGAATTTAGGTACGAGGATCAGCTACAAGAAGCAGAGGCGTAATGTGCAGTCGCCATCTCCGACTTTGTCAGTGAAGGCCAGCAGGAAACAGCAGCAACAACCGCAACTACAACAGCAGCAGCAGCAGCAACCTAGAACTCGATCTGTGACGAGCACTTCGAGCGAGGGAAGCTCCTCGCAGGGTGGAGCTGCGAAGATGCAAGCCGAGCAAGGATCCATCGGGGATCTTCAGAAGTACCACAATAGATACCTCCGAAGCAGGCGGCACACTTTAGCGAACGTTCGGTAAGGATTTCTTTTGAAACCGCATCGACAATTATTTGAACGGATGCCAAGCACTTTGCGCTACTCAACAACAAAGCAATTTTCAGTATTTCCTCTTTCTTTCTCTCAGTTTTTACTATTTAGTTCTCTGCTCACAATTTTCTATATTATTTTAATTATTAACTTCATTATAAATGCAAACTGCTCGAATTGCCTTGAAGTTGACATTACCAATTTGCCATTAAATTAATAATTCCCTGTATTTATTTGACGAGCAATTTTCTGCTTTGCTAATGCACTTGAAAACTGTATTTTCATTACATCCTGTCCACGAGCAGTTCTAATAAGAAAATATATATTAAAAATAGATATAAAATTTATAATCATAAGAAAAAAATATCAAGAAAATTTATAATAAAAAGAAAATAATTAAGTTTTAATAATTAATTATTTTAACAACTTTGCTTATAATTCATTTCAAAATGGAAATACATCATTGTATTAAGCAATTTATTGAAAATATTAGACGAAATATGAATGTTATATTTTTTAACACTTGAAATTTTACATTATTTTCTTTTACAGTTGATAAAGTAGAAATTTCTTAAACAGGATTTTTTAATATTGTTCTTAAACTTTATAAGAGATTTAAAAGTATAATACTGCATTTGCTGTTAATTTTTCAATTATTCAACTTTTCTCACTTGATTTTGTGTTAACAATTGTCTCCAGAAATAATAGAAATTTATTGAAAATATTGGACAAAATATGAATATTATATTTTTTAACACTTGAAATTTTACATAATTTTCTTTTACAGTTGATAAAGTAGAAATTTCTTAAACAGGATTTTTTAATGTTGTTCTTAAACTTTATAAGAGATTTAAAAATAAAATGCTGCATTTGCTGTTAATTTTTCAATATCCAACTTTTCTCACTTGATTTTGTGTTAACAATTGTCTCCAGAAATAATAGAAATTTATTGAAAATATTGGACAAAATATGAATATTATATTTTTTAACACTTGAAATTTTACATAATTTTATTTTTACAGTTGATAAAGTTGAAATTTCTCAAACAGCATCTTTTAATGTTGTTTTTAAACTTTATAATAGATTTAAAAATAAAATACTGCATTTGCTGTTATTTTTTCAATTATTTAACTTTTCTCACTTGATTTCGTGTTAACTATTGTCTCCAGAAATAATAGTAATTTATTGAAAATATTGGACGAAATATGAATATTATATTTTTTAACAATTGAAATGTTACATAATTTTCTTTTACCGTTGATAAAGTAAAAATTTGTAAAATTACATTTTTTAATATTGTTCTTAAACTTTATAATAGATTTAACAATAAAATACTGCATTTTCTGTTAATTTTTCAATTATTTAACTTTTCTCAATTGATTCTGTGTAAAATATTGTCTTCAGAAATAATAACTAAAATATTAATATTAATGGTTTTTAAATATTGAGAAATAAAACATAAAATAATAACTATTTCACATAAATTTTAAACCCTTGGTATTTCCGAGTCATATTTATAAATAATTTATAATTTTCAACATCAATTTTATAAATTTACTGTTTAAATTTACAATACATTTAAAAAATCAAAATTTACACTATTTTTTAAATATTTGCTGTATTTTTTGTAACATGTCATTAGTTTATATTAACTATTGTCTCTAGAAATATGAAAAAATTAAAAAAATCAATTGAAATTTTACATCAATATAATTATATTATTTTATTAAAAAAAATCATTAAATATACAAAAAATTCTACAATTTTAATTAATAAATTTACGAAACATTTAAAAATTAATATAATTATCTCAAACAAACGTTTTTGTATTAATTTTTGTTATAAAAAATATTAATTGACTTTTTTAATTCTTAAAATTTTAAATTATTTTTCTAAATAATTTGACAAAAAAAGTATAAATAATTTTGATTTTTTACCAGTTTATATTAACAATTACTTCAAGAAAAATTAAACAATTTAAATATTTAACATTATTATTTTTAATTTAAACAAATTCAAATTGGGTCACAATTTAAGTTTTTTTGCCGTTACATTTTCAGAACTTAATATTCTGATTTATCATCATTTCGGATTAACTATTGTTATCAGAACCAAAAAAAAACAAATTAACATTAATTAGTCGTACTAATATGTAGGTTTTGGTATTTATATTTTGGCATGGTATTTGTGGACTGCAACTCGGTCTTCATTCAATCTATCAATGAGGGCCCCTTTGATATCAAAATAATAAAAATAAACACAACAGATCTAAACTTTGGGTAATTTGGGGCTCACAATAGTGTTTACATAACAAGGGCCCACAGTAGTGTTTATATTATAAGGGCCTCCAAAAGTGTCCCCCAAGTGCCCCCAAAATGATGTTAGACAGGGCCCACGAAGTAAAACTATATAAAACAGGCATTTTTTTCACAATTTTTTCCATCCAATTCATGCAAGCTAATATAATATTTTCTGTGAATTCTTTTACCTTTTTTTAAGATATTATTTTTTCTTGATTGTTATTGTTAATTCTATTTAATTAATTAATTTATTTATTAATTAATGACAAAAAAATCTATAGTTAATCAATACGTTTTATATTTTATTTATTTATATACGATTATATAAATTAAGTAATTATTAAAATATCGTATAAATAAGCATAAAAATAAACAGTGAATAATATAGAAATATACGAAGTCAAAGTTTATTTTATATTTGCTGAGGGAAATTACAATTCCCAAACCTGTTTTTTTTTTCGTGTTGAAAACTTCATTTCCGCTGGTTGTTATTTATATTTGTTATTCTCAGCAGTGGCGAGAAACAAATTCGCGTTATTTCCTCTCCTGGAAAATTCATCGCAATTTCGCTGCGAGTCAATAAATAACATGAACCACAGCAAATCCAGGTAATTTCAAATAATAAAACGAAAATGAATGGAATTCCAATAAAGTCCGGAATAGAAAAACAATGCGAACTATGTTTGCTTTTCCCGATACAATATCACGTTGTATCTCGAAGGAAATTAAATTCTAACGCTTTTCCAAACAGCGTAGAGAAAACAATAATAATTTCCAAAGATTAACGAGCGAAGTTCCCGAACAAAAAAAAAATAAAAAACATATTTGATCTCGAGAGAGCCGTAAATTTCAGTTGCTTTTAAAAAAAAACGCATTAGCGGTGTAATTTATATGCGAATTTCAAGCCATTTGTTAAGTGTATTCGTGTAATTACGATTTATTTGATACAAAAACTCTTTATTCAAATTAATATTTTTGAAGCGATGAAAATACCGAAAGTTTATTTTTTTTTAATGCTTAATAGATTAGTTTGTGATAAAACTTTCACAAGTTCGATGAATTGGTAAAGAGCCAGGGGAACTCCCCTAAAATCGAACACAGGTTGTTGAATTATTTAATAGTCCGAGTCAATGTTTTAGGTTTACAATACGCACGGCTTTATTGTGGACTGGAAAAAGCATTAAAGAAAGTTAACCCGAAAAAGCTTTCAAACAGTCGATAATTAGATATAGAAAATTAGGGGGTCCAAACCGAATATCAGTAGCATATTTTTTTTATGTTTTATGTTGGTTAATAACTGAATTATACTTGTCAAGTAACACGTTATTAAACAACTTTTTTTATTAATACATCATATTCAATATCAAGTACTTGTACAAGTATGATAAAACTAAATAAATTTTGGCTTTTTTCATTCCGACTACTAACTACACGATACTTACCAAGTAGCGCGTATAAAAGAATGATACAATAGTAATCCCTACAAAAGTGTGTTTAATATCATAGATTTTATTACAACATTTTTATTATTAGGCATTTCTTATCAAGTAATTGTGTAACTTTTCATTACCAAGTACTTGCACAAGTATGAAGAAACCATATAAATATATGTATGTATTTTGCATTTATTTAAAGTAAAATTTGTATTATGTTTATTATGTTTTATACTGGTTACTATCTACATTATACTTGCCAAGTAACACGTTATTTAACTCAATATCAAGTACTTGTATAAGTATGGTGAAGTATGTTTGAAGTATGCGTAATAGCATAGATTTGAATACAACTATTTAAATATTGTGAACTACATACCAAGTACTTGTACAAGTATAATTTAACTGTATAATATATGTGTAATAAATATATAAATTTTACATTTGTTTAAAAGGAAATTTGTATCATTTTTAATGTTGACTACTAGCTACGTTATACTTACCGAGTAGCGCGTATAAATATTTGACAAAACACAATAGTGTGCATTTTACTACAAGTTTTTCATTATTGCAGACATCTAACCAAGTACTTGCAGGATTTTAATGAAACTGTATAAATATATATTGGCATAACTTAGGTATATTATAAGAGAAACTAAACTTTCCAAGTAGCGCGTATAAATAATATTCATAATTGCAATAGTAATGTACTGAAAGGTATGCTTAATAACAAAGATTTTACTGTTTCGTTATTGATCATTTTTAATCAAGTACTTGTGCAAATATTATATAAATTTTGCATTTTTTAAAGCAAAATTGGATTTATATTTATTGTCAACTTCCCAAGTAGCGCGTATATAGAAATTTCATAATAACTCGTGTGACTATATAAATATATTAATGCAATAAATGTCACGAAAACATTATAATTAATTGAATTATTATGATTATTTTAATTACAAAAAAAAAATAAGTCAGGGATCTGGTAGATTTCTGAAACTGAAACGCCAATCAGAAACACATTTTTCTTTTAATTTATTTCCAGTCGCGCGGGAATTGTGACGTGACGGAAGAAGGAGGAAAATGACGGAGTGGAATAATTGTTGCGAAACCGTGCGAAAGGACGTAACGAAATAGAAAAAAAAATCCATTTTTCTGCCATCAACATGATTCGTGGATTATCCAGCTTTTTTTTAAGTTTGTAGAATTATTTTATATTTTTATGAATTATTTATTGTTTAATCTTAAAAGCTTTTACAAACTATATTAGATGTAGAATAAATAATATTTTGTTTATAAAATTTTATTTTAATAAATTATAAAAAAATAATTTATAAAAACTAGAATAAATGTATGTCAAATTTTGAAATTAAAAAACCTAAATATTTCATTCGTAATTTGTAATAAAAATGTACATTTTCTTCGAACTTCTTCAGATAGAATCTTTTCATTAAGAATGACGATGTAATCAGAAAATATATACGAAAATAGTTGTATAAAATCTGTACAAAAAGAAAATCTGGATAATTTTTAAATTAATAAAATCAGAAATAGTTTGAAAAAAGTTACTGAAACTCAATTATTAATTAGTATTACCTAAAGAATTATATATCAAATAAGTTAGATAACTTAACAGACGACTTATTTTCAAGTATTTATGAAAAATGTATATTTTAACTATTTTCTAGTTTATTTGTGAAATAACAAGATTTTCTTAAAGAAAAACAATTAAAGTAATTGAAAAAAATATTAAATTACAGATTTGTATATCAAATATACAGTTTTCTTCAGTAAAAAAATTTTCAAAATCTTTAAATGACCGATTTGTAATAATTATAATAATAATAAGAAAGACTTATTTCTAAGTAATCTTAAAAAATATAATTTTAAATATTTTTCTGGTTTACTTAGAAAGTTATGAATAAATTCTAGATTTTTATATCAAAAAATGACCAAAAGAAGACATCTTTCTAAACAATCACAAAAATATATTGTTTAACAGTTTTCTGCTTTATTTGTAATATTATGAAATTTTCTTAAAAGAAAAAAAATGAAATAATTGATTAAATAGTAAAAGCACACATTTGTACATCAAAACTTATTATTGTGTAATCATGAAATATAATATATAGAAAATTTCGTAAACTTGCTAAATGAGTTTTCTATATCAAAAATGCACAAAAATGTATTCTTATATAATTAAAAATATTAAATTTCCTTAACACATGAAAATAATTGAAAAAAAATATGAAATCATAAATACGCAACGGAAATTACGACTAACGAAATTTTCTAATTAAAAAAAAAGTTAAATAATAGATTTGTACATCAAAAGAATCGCAACAAAAGATTTATTTTTATTTTTTGATAAAATATGTACAGAGTTTAATAAAGTTTTAAAATTATTAGCAAATAAAAATAATATAAAAAATGTTATATTTTAATTAATGATTATTTTAATTTTTATATTAAATTGTTGAATTAATTAATTAAAAAATATCAGATAAATAATCAATTAAAATTAATAAGCATGAAACGTGAAAGATTGAAGACTTTTTTTTGTATAAAAATAAAATAATTAAAAATATTATTACGAAAAAGTAAATATAAATTATTCATATTTTTGTGAACTAATAAGTATATACTTGATTTTCATATCTTATTATAAGAAAACTGGCAGTAATCTTGTAGGAAATAGTTTTTTAAATTTAAATTTGTATGTGGCAACGTCGATGCGGATTTGATGCATCAAAGATGTTTGTGGTTTGTACGTTGCAATATAAAAGTAGAGCAAAATAGAAAAAAAAAAAAAAAAAAAAATACACACATAAATCCGACGTTAAATGATCCGAGCCAGGACTTTTCCTGCGCGACAAAAATATGTTAAAAACATCTAAAAAAAAATGAATGATTCATCGAAATGCATTCGTCCGCTGCGTTTCGTTTACAGGAAGGAAAGTTTTCTAATCCGGAAAGATGAAGCTCGGAGTTACGAAACTCCTGATGTAATTTGATGGCCGCGTAAACGGCGTTTATATACAAGCAGGGATTATTATTATACACTGTTCCATTTTCGACGGTTACGATAATATTTTCTTAACTTCTAAATTTATTCCCGCTTATTGCGACTCTCAAATAAATTCTACTTTTCGCGTCGAAAAAAAAAAGGATAATAATGTAAAAAATTATATAATAAAATTAAAATAATGATGGTAATTTGCGTTGTTATTTGCATATATTGTAAATATCGGATTTTATGCGGCGAAGAATCGAGGAATGCTACACGATAAAAGTCCTTACTTGGATTCAGCTCGGAGTCATAACCGATTCCGCGAATTTATGAAGCTGTCTCATTTTCGCGCGATGCTAAAAACGATCGGATGAAATCACTTTGCGGTGAAGCAATTGATTCCAGAGGTGCGAGTGATCCTGTTTATTCGCGGATCGATATTCCTGGCGTGCATCGATGCGAAACGTGGAAGGTCCTTTAACTGCAAATTAAATATAGATAGGGCCAAAGGTCTGGAGTTGCAATGTTTGATGACCGGCCAACTGCGCATAGCATTATGATGGCTATTTGAACCCAAATCGAATCAATACCGAATTATTCCCACCGCAACGCGCATTCAGTTAATTAATTACCAGAAACGAATTTAAAACTTTAATTTAATAAATATTTCACGAAATATAATAATACATTTTGGAGATTTTCATATGATGTATTATTGAATCGATGTTTCTGGGGTAGAGACGCGAGTTCGCTCGAGAGGAAAATCCATAGCGAATGTCGTAATTAGGAACGGGCCTTATCGTCTCGAATCAGCATCCAATGTTCGTTGCTGTCTGACGCATATAATAACTTTAATGGCGTTTTCGACGGAGCGAATAAATTAAATATAAACACGAGCCGAGAAATGAAAATCATAAGTAAATATAATTCGAAGCTGTTGACACATGCACGTGTCGCGATCTCCAGACGTGCAACATATTCAAGCCAAAGTAATCCACTGCAAGACCTCGTTATATATATATATATATAGATTTTGATTTTATCTACGGGCATTGAACATAAAACTCGAGCGAAATCAAATACCAGTCTAACGTAATTACTGTTTGCCTCCAGAAAAGTTTTTCTGATTGCTTCAAACAAAAATATTGAACTTAATGATTTCAGTTTGATGTTAAACGTAACTACTATCTTCTTAATTAATCCTTAACTAAGTTTAATTTTAAAGTAATTACAAACTGTTAAAATCAAGATCTGGATTAATATACTTCTTCGATTTAATTTGAGGGCCCCACGCAAATATTTAATTTAAGCACTTAGTTAAATTTAAATTTAAGCATCATTAAAATTATAACAAATTCATTTCAAACTCTAACAAATTTGTGTTTATAGAGATGATTGATTGATTGATTTTGAGGGCCCCACGAAAATATTTATTTGAGTACTTAGGTAAATTTAAATTTGAGGTCCCTCTCATTATTAAATTTGGAACAGTTAAATTCAAGAAGTGGGTGCCAGTGAAGTTGAAGTACACTTTGATTTAATTTGAGGGCCCCCTGCAAATATGTAATTTACACACTTAGGTAAATTAAAATTTGAGAGTCCCAACAAATTCAAACTAACGAATTTGAATCTATAGATATGGACTACAGGAGGAGTTTGAGGGCCCCACGCAAATATTTATTTTAATCACTTACGTAAATTTTAATTTGAGCATCTCAACAAATTAAGTTAAAACTAACAAATTTAAATTTATAGAGAAGTTAATGAGATATTTGATTAAATTTGAGGGCCCCACGCAAATATGTATTTTAAGCATTTAGATAAATTTAATCATTAAATTTAAAGCAATACGAATAAATAATTCCATTAAATTTGTAGGACAGGATTTTATTTTTATTTTGAGGACTCAGACAAATTTGATTTTGGAGTGGAATAGACAACAAGACAAGTTAATGAGTTATTTGATTGATTTTGAGGGCACCACGCATACATTTATTTTTTAAAAATTACGTCAAAATTTTTTTTGGAGCAAGATTAAATGTGTGGGCCCCTTAATTTAATTTTTATTATATTGACTCAAATTTGAACTTCAATTGGAGAACAGTCTTTTAACTCTAGGTAACAGCAATAAATAATACATTATATACAAATTTCTTTGTGTTTGAGATTTGTGCAGTCCAATGAAGTAATAACATATGAAAAGTGTTACTAATTGAATAAAAATGTACTTTATGTAACATATAAACATAATAAAAATAATAATTAGTAAAATACGAGATTTTTTTGAAGACGACTGAAATTGCTGCTGATTATTCTGTTTCAAACCCTGAAAAATACAAGTTTGTAATAGTTTTGAAAAGTAGCAGATTCTAAAAAAAATATAAAAGGGGAAGTTAAAAAGTCAGAAAAAAATAGAATATCTTAACTTTTCAATTATCGATAATTAAGTCCACATGCTTCGCAATCGCTACATCTCACTGGTTAAAACTCAATATATTATATAATTTTCAATATATTTTTTACTGTATTCAATTAGTAATTTTAGAGATAAATTAACATATATGAAGTTATGAACTAATTAATAGATGGCGTTACAAGCCTGTACCGTTAGCTTATTGTAATTACTACTATATTTATAGTCATATCCAACAAATATTATAAGTGAATAGAAAATGACAGTGAATTAACGTTTGGTATTTAAACAACGAAAAAAAATTGTTTCTTGTAGTTTCCGGAGATTTTCTGAAAATGTTATAATAAAGTTATGAAAAATATAAATTATATAATTATATATAATTATAAAAAATGTTATAATAATTGATTTTATTGTGTATTTTTTTTATGAAAAATCATGAAAATATTGAAATTAATATTAATTTAATATTCCTGTTTTTTTTTTCTATGTATTTCGTAAAATCAATCACATTCTACACATGTATATTTTGAAACTGACCTTGAGAATTTTATTATGTTTGCGCGATGTTCACATGGAATCAATTGCAATTGCATTCGATTTTGCAAGGAAGTCGAGCATGGAATGAAATGCAAATGAAATTTGGATGTTTACAGCATCGCTGGCTTTAAAAATATTTACGTAACGGTGAAATTGATCTGCACTTGATTCCGTCAATATCCCGGACTATTTGAAACCGGATAAGTCATGAAACTTAAAACCGTATAGAAAAAAAACCTCTAAGAAATAGAGATAATTTGTTTGATTTCTTTTCAACATTTTTATAATGCTACAAATACAATTAAAAACCTGTTTGTTATGGCTTCAAAATAAATTTTAATTGAATTCAATAAATCTAAATTAATAATGCTGAAAAAGATTGGAGCAGTAATTTGAATAATGATATTATATAATTCAAGTGGTGTTAATCAAATCTTAAACAAAGATCCGGTGTTTTGAAACGTTTTAGTCGTTAAGTTGTTAAGAAGTTAAGAAGATTTATAGCTTGCACTCAAGTCTATATTGATATTGCCTATTACTTTTTTTATTGCTCATTTAAAAATTATTTTGATTCTATCATTACTAGTTTCGAATCTTTATTAAGGTTCAATTATATAATCATTCAGCAGATGATAGAAATGATAAATTTATTTGTGACTTCTCTCAATAATTTAAATTAAATGGAAATGATTAATTTAGTTTAAATGGAAAATATTCAATAAATTTACAAAAAGTAGCTCAAATCATACCAGTTTCAGAGTAAATGATTTATTAATTAAGATTTCTTCAATTTCTCATCAGTATTTTCGGCTATTCATTATTATAGAAATTGTTGGAAAGTCTTCAAGAAATATTCTCTTAATATGAAATCTCCTCTAATGTGATCAGTAATTTTGAAAATATTTATTTTTCAGAATAAGTTATCTTTATTGATATGTGTTATATGCGCTTTCATACTTATATTTTCCTCATATCTATAGGTTTCATATTTGGAAGAGGTGTGGAATTAACTATGAATGTTTTTTTGGAAAAATAACATGATGACAAATGGACATTTGGAAATCATCCATCAACCACCCCTATTTATCACATGTGAAGATTTTTAGAAATCACCTCCTATTTATCACATATGAATATTTTTGAAAATCACCCTCCATTCATTACATATGAAAATTCCTGGAAAATCACTTCCCTCGTCATCATATAAAGAATCTTTGGAAATAATTCTTCCGCTCTTAACATGTGGAAAATGTCATAATTTCAAAGAAGACGCCAAAATTATATTTTTTTGAAAGGAAGGTATAGTAACAAAATGTTTGAAAACCACTGATTTATAAGGATATTACATTAATATTTTTCAACTCTTAACACTATTGGTAGTTTTGTATAATAAAAGCTACATTTGTAAAAGATTTTGTTTGTAGTTGAAAAAATTTAGTTTATGAAATATTTTGTAATTATTAGGAAACTACTGAAGTCTATCTATTTGGATCTTAATTATAAAAAAGTCATTCAGTTCTTTAAAACTCTTGATAGTCTCAACTTTTTTTTTATATTCTTAGAAGATATTGGTATTCAGTAAATTTTCTTAATGGAAATGAAACATTTTGACATTTAAAATCACTGCTTTATAGATTAATGTAAGAAAAGCTACATTTCGAAAACATTTAGTTTGAAAGTTTGTAAAATTTAGTTTATGAAATATTCTGTAATTATTAGAAAACTGCTGAAGTTTTTTAAAACTTTTGATAATCTCGACTTTTCCATATTCTCAGAAGATATTGGTTTTCAGCAAATTTTGTTAATGGAAATGATACATTTTGACATATAAACCATTACTTTATAGTTTAGTATAGGAAAAGCTATATTTGGAAAACATTTAGTCTGAAAGTTTGTAAAATTTAGTTTATGAAATATTCTGTAATTATTAGGAAACTGCTGAAGTCTGGTTATTCGGATTTCAATTGTAAAAAAATCATTCAGTTCTTTAAAGCTCTTGATAGTCTCAACTTTTTTATATTCTTAGAAGATATTGGTTTTCAGCAAATTTTCTTAATGGAAATGAGATATTTTGACATTTGTAAAAGATTTTATTTGAAAATTAAGTTATTGAAATATTTTGTAATTTTTAGGAAATCTATCTATTTGGATCTTAATTGTAAAAAAGTTATTCAGTTCTTTAAATGTGTTAATATATTTTCAGAAGATATTGGTTTTCAGTGAATGGTGTTAATGGAAATGATTTAAATAATTTAAAACTGTAACGAACGAATACCTGAAGTGTTTTTACGTTTGGTGTCAAGGCTGAGAAAACGGATATTGATCCCATCTCATCCACACTCCATGGACAGACACCCTTTGAGCATTAAGTTTAAGCTTCACTACATCTTGTCACACGGTCTTCTATATTTAAAACTCCCATCAAGCGGAACGGCGTCGTGCGTCTATGCAAATGGATTAAGGAAGCATTAATGGATAATTACGGGGAGGACGGTTCATAAATATTTCAAGCGACTGCCCGATATGTCTCGCTCGTTCCTTTATTCTTCCCCCCTTCAAGTATCGATCTTCTGAAAAGGGGGGAAAATGAGAAATCGAACAAAAGGAATTACCGATGATCGGAGGGCGCAAAACCGGGCTTCAGATGCACGTGCACGTTCCGAGGAGCCGAAGCCCTTTTCGGTCAGATGCTGTGCAACATTTTCTGCATGGCGTTCCAACACAATGTAAATTTTGAAAGAGTGTTTGAAGCACGGGTTTCTGCTTGATGTTGTTTAAAGCTTTCATGTTTTCATTAGTCCGGTAATATATATATGGAAGCCTGGAAATAGATGGGCAAAGAGTTTTCAGTGTATCTTCTGAGCAGAAAGCAAATATTCCGAATCCGGAGGAAGATATATAATATCGATCTTGTGCATATGTGGAAAAGGAAATTGGAATCTCGTGTGTTTGTAGGCTCCCATTCGAACGCAGAACGTTTTCAATTTATTTTCCCATCGCCCAACCAATGTCCGTAATTCCAGGCCACCTCTTCTCTATCGACTCTTCCCAACATCCTCATCTTCTCCTGCTCTTTTGATGTAGTTTTCTTTTTTTCAAGAATATGCAACGCAGAATCGAAATATGTAAAATGCACTTTCAAACGGAATATAATGAAAGGACTTCAGATGCGAACGCATGCCTCTCCAACCCTTCAGCAAACACATAAATATTAAAATGCATAAGCCCTAATCCAAACCCGATACGCCTCCGCCGTCTCGCCGAAATCCTATTAACGTCATTATATAATGGAAAGTCTAATGGATTAACCTTTGAAATAATCCTCCAACTCGCTGAATCTATATAATTAATACATTGCTTTAAAAAAAAATTACCCAACATTATGGACGTCAGCATCATCCATCAATAATTGATGAAAATCATATTGAAAATACAGTTTTTTCCGTTAAAATAACGAATAATAAAAAAGAATGCATTACGCTTCGGGGCGATTGCGTGTCGGTTTCGAATTTGTGATCGATACGTGAGCAATTGTCTTCTGTTTTCACCATATACGCATTCACATTCTTCGTTAATCCAGTTAAGCCATTAGTTTACGTAATATAAAAAAAACTATTTATTGCTTCACGTTGATAGAATAAACTTGGCTTGCATTCAGCTAAGCTTATTAGAGGATCTTCATAATTTTATTTACAAAAATAAATGTCTCCCAATTATTCAATGTACTTCTGGCGAACATCCAAAATAATTTATACTACATACAAACTAATTAACATTCACTTAAATAAGTTGAATAATTTTCCAATCATCATCCAATCCATTTTTTTCTCTAACTTAGTTTATTAGTTTTTTGATTGTTCAAAAAGTAGAAAATATCATAGGAAAAGTTAGAAAACTTTACCATTAACGATAAACTTTGTCATCTTCCGTAACTTATAAAGATTAGACTCAAATCTGATTTTTTTTTAAATAAGGCTATTGACCTGCAAAAATCTCGTGTAATTTGTTGAATATTTGGGTCGATTGCCAATTGTCGTCGCTTTAACAGTCACGCAATTTATTAAATAATCTACTTATTCAAATCTACACATTATTCATACTAAAATAAATCTGTTGTAAATTTTGAAATATTTTAATCTCGCCTGGAACACCTGTATATTCCATAATATATTCGGGCAGGTGAAAAGTTTGCTCGGTGAATCGAGGAACCAGAATTTCAGCACTTCTTCCGTTATTTATGTATGCCCTATCCACTTCCTCGCGCAATATATATTTTTTTGATTTTCCCTTTTTCCCTCTCTTCCTCAATTTATTCCATCGCGAATCTCTTTGCATTCAGGAATTGATGGAGAGTCGACACACTTCCAATATTGTTCCTCAAGTGGATTCCCTCGAGGGGTGAATAAAATTTACAATATATAAATTTTAATTTGCAATTTTTTCCTTGACGTCCAGCCATTTGAATATTCTTTTAATTAACGTTTTTTTTTTGTCTACACAAAAAGTGTACCAACATTATTAACAGATTTTTTAATTAAAATTTGTATCAACATTACTCATGTGAATTAATAGATAGGCACTATATATCGGTTTAACTTAATTCAAGGGTTGGCAACTTGCGGCTCTTTTCATGAAAAAATGCTGTTACCAACTTTTCGAACGTAATTCTTCCTAGATTATTTTTTAACAAGAAATATTGTCACAAATATATTTATAGCATAATCCTTGAATATCAACATAAAGATGGCAGCACTATATACTTGTTACTTTAATTACTAGATATGTCATGTCATTTGAATATTTTTCATTTTTTCAATTAACGTTTTTTTTTTGTCTACACAAAAAGTGTACCAGCATTATTAACAGATTTTTAATTGCAATGTGTATCAACATTACTTATGTGAATTAATAGATAGATGGCAGCACTTAATTCAAGGGTTGGTCACTTGCGGCTCTTTTCATGAGAAATTACGATTACCAACTTTTGGAACGTGTTACTTCCTAGATTATTTTTTAACAAGAAATATGCCACATAAAGATGGCAGCACTATATATTTGTTACGTCAATTACTAGTTTAATCATATTATTATATTTATTTTTAATTTTCTCCTTTCCTTATTTTATTTCATTATGAATAACATCACATATAGTTAAGTTTATTCTATAAAATGTCTAGGCATTTTCTACAACGTATTATGGAATTAGGTATAAGTATATGAAAATTAGATGTATGTAAGAAAAAACCCTTAATATAAAGTTTATTTTGAGTTTATGTACAAAAAAAAACTATGAACAGGGATGGATCTAGGAATGGGCTTTATGCGCACCAAACTGTATTAAAATGAATCCTCAAAATAATACTAGTATTATTTATTCAAATTGTTTAAATCAAAATTAGAATAATATTGTATAATATTTTTTAAGTTAAGAACATTTATTAACAAAAATTCTCAAAATAAGCAAAATGTGTTGGAAAATGTCTCATGGCATTAGGTATAAGTGTGATTAGTAGTCCGTAAAAACCAGTTAAATATTATGAAAGAATTTGTATTTTTTATTGAGATTAATTGATTTACTAATTTTACATGATTTTGCCTAGTTTGTCCAGAAAAAAAATAGCTAATATTATTATTAATTTGTAAACATAATTCGTTTGTATTTTTGGAATGTTATGTTTTTCGTTGACGTATGAAAGTGTTACTTTATTTCCTTCTATTATAGAAATTGGTGTTATGTAAGATGGAATTAAAATTAGTGGAATTCCTCGCGCACAATTTATATTTCTCGCAGTGAATGTGCGTGTCTGGGACGAGTGATGAAGTGTGTTTAAAATGTATAAATATATTTTGTTTTAGTAAATATTATTTACAATATGATTTGCGTGGTGTGGGTGTGGAAACGGCCGGGAATGTCGCGGTTTTGCGTAAACCAATTAAATCATGTCGCGAGTGTTTTTGGCTTGGAGCCAAGGATCACCTGGGTACGATCATCGAGACAGACGCAATATGGAATTCTTTTAATTTTTCTGTTAAAGAAAATAATAATGAAGAGCTTGAAGAAGCGAAGCGTCTTGTATCAAATTCTTAACGCTTAGCTGTAGAAAAAGCCCTTTACTTTGCATGTACTTTTTTATTCCTCTCTGGTAGTGTGGAAAGCACTCGGACCCTCAGCATAATGGAGTGTAAAGCTTTTTCGCAGCCAAATAAATCCTGACGCCTTTTACTGGAATTAAAGCAATCCTTTATGCAACGTGAATACATATTTCCCGGTCACTTTGTTCGATTCGGATGCACTACAATTTTCTATCTTGAGTTTTTCTTTCATGTTCGAAATGATTCCAATGATCAAAAAGGATTATTACGATGATTATAATGATGAAAGATCGTGAAACGCAATTAAAGTGGGTCACAGTCTAAATTTAAATTAATTTCGTTTATTTTTAACCTCACCAATCATATAATAAAACCCAAAAAATAGGATTATGGAATTTCTTAAATAGTTTCTACAAATTTTAAGACATTAATATTTTTTATATATTTTCTTTATTTATCTTGCTATAATTAATTTAAATATCTGCATTTATTTTATTGAATTTGAAAGTCTTAAGCAAATTTTAAACTGAGGGCCCCATAAAATTTGAATTTATTTCATATCATTTTTCAAGTGTCAATAATTAAAAATAAATTGTTTATTACATCATCATCATCATCATTTTTCACACTCCCAATTGATACGTCACGGTTAAATTAAATGGGAATAAGTTCATAATTTGCTATAATTATTTCAAATATCTGAATTTATTTTATTCAATTTGAGGGTCCAAAACCAATATAAAAGTGCGGGCCCATAAAATTTGTATTTATTTGTATTAGTTTTCAAGAGTCAATAGTTTAAAATAAATGATTTCATTAATAGTCCGTGTCCAGTGCCCCTGTTGCACTTCTAATTGCCACGTCACAGTTAAATTAAATGGGAATAAGTTAATAATTTTTAAAAAGTGTCTGCATTTAAATTTATCTTGTTATAATAAATTGAAATATCTGAAATTATTTTATTGAATTTGTGGGTCCTAAGTAAATTTAAAACTGAGGGCCCCATAAAATTTATATTTATTTTGTATTAATTTTCAAGTTTCAATAGTTTAAAATAAATTATTTATTACATCATAAGTAGTCCGTATCCAGTGCCCCTGTTGCACTTCTAATTGCCACGTCACAGTTAAATTAGATGTGAATAAGTTCATAATTTATAAAAATTGTCATAAATTATTTTTATAAATTTTATTTACTGTAGATTCTTCTATGTGCGAGCAAAGTTAGTGGGCTTTTTGATCAAATTTGTGGGTTTAAATGTGAGGGCCCCATTAAATTTGCATTTGGGACACACGACTTTTGTTTGCATTAGTTTAATAATTTGAACTAACTTATTGCTTACATTTTTTGGCTCATAAGTCCAAAATTAAATAGTTATATAAATAATATTAAATATTCTTGAATTACCTTAACATTTTTAAATTAGCTTCGCTTCCTCACGATCATAATAACGTTCGACCAAAGTTACCGAATTCCCCCGTAAATTAGATGTGAATAAATTCATAATTTGTAAACACAACCATAAATAAAACCGTTTATTTTCCTTCCATTGATCGCGCCTTCACGAAATCATCACGCCGATAGAACTAACTGTTTATTATCTTCGGAAACGAAAACCTATTATACAAGTTTGTACTTTCGGTATGCCCAGCTCATAATAATAAATTGTATTAAATTATAAATCAAAATTGGAGGAAAACACATTCCAACAGCACATAAGGTATTAAAAATAAGATCAAATTATGAAACAAATATTTTTCTATATATAAACATTTTTTTTCTTATATAGTATATAGACTGTAAAGCACTAAGCGAGGGATTCCAATTATGTTTTTGAAGAAAATTCATTTTACTTAGGCTTAGAACAACAATTTATTCATTTGAATTCACGTTGTTTTCATTTAGACGTCTTGTTTATCCAAAGCCAGAGAACAGGAATTAGTGTTTGTTAAAATAATATTTTGAAAAACTGCCTACATCCTTGTTTGTGTTGGTAGCATGCAGACAGTATTATTTACATAGAAAACATCCATCGCATTTGAGTTCGAAATGCGCTGAAAATAGCCGTGAAAGCCTAACCCAGTTGTCTTTACTGAAACCTGAAAAAAAAAGATAACAAGTTATGGTCAAAAAATATAATATTTTTGGTTATCAAAATTATGTGTGCTTGTAATAACTTTTGTCTTTTGTTGCTTTGAACTTGTGGCCTCTAGGATGAAACCAATAATAAGATTTTCTTGGCAAAGCTTTCGTAACTCAATCAAACGGAAACTCGCCCTCTCTTTTATTCTCATTATATCGGTTATAATCGGCATTTATCTCGGTCGCTTTCCTAAATAAGTTTCGTGAAACGGTTGCGTGAGACACCAGAAAACTGGGGGAGAAACTACTTTTCTTATCGTCCCTCCGCATTTCTCTCTTTCTCTCTCTCTCGGTGTGTTTGCGTTATTTTTTTCCTTCTTCTTCGTGGAAGATTACGGAAACTGATTGCATAGTGGAATTTATTAAAATCCATATTTTACGTGGAACTTTCTGTGTGTGTGGATGGGGTTTGGATATAAAAAAAAATACACGGCTGTTACAATTTCCTCGCAGGAAGAGGTTTTGAATTATTCGCATTTATTTACATCAATCATAATCCTCGAAATGTCACAGCCCATGGGATTTGGGCTATACCAATTTATCGGTACATGATTTATAACTGTTCCGTTTATAGTTCATTGATCGTGTCTTCAATTGCTTGATTATTATTACTCTTTAATCCTTTATTAATTCTATTTTTACATTTACTAAATTATTAATAAATAATAATGTAAAGTTTAACATAGCTAAAAAAATAGTTTAAAATCAATACTGCTAATTTTATAACTTAGATTTATAACTAAGATTTGAAAATTTAAATTCCATAGGATTTAAAATGACTTTGACATTTGACAGTATTGAAATGACTTTGACAGTTCATAAAATTAGAATTACTTTAACAGTTTTTATGGGACAATTCAACATTCCATTTCAAGTTTCTTTCCATTTTTTTAAATAAAAGTATATATAATGAATATCTTATGCAACGATTTGGTTTTAAATATTTAAACTTCATAGGAATCAAAATGATTTTTTGACAGTTGACAAAATTGAAATGACTTTGACAGTTAATGAATTTGACAGTTGACAGAATTGGAATGACTTTGACAATTGACAGTTTTCATCCGACAATTTCAATATTACCGTTATACATTAATTGTGTTTTCTCATTGTGAAATAATTATGCCACGATATAATTTCATATAGAGTCACTTTTTGACTTACGACTCAACTAAAGTTTTATTCGTAACTCGAAATTCAAAATTGTCTATTATTATTTAATATACTAAGTGCAGAGATACTGAATAAATATAAATAAGCATATAAATTTAAGTAAATTTTGAGAGATAAGTGTGCACTTTGTTTTGTTTCCATTCAATTATGTAGCGTAATCATTACGTGATTGCATCGAAGTAATAACGGTGTTTACATAATGTATCTTGTAATTTATGCTCTTAGTCTTGGTCCACCGTTTCAATTAATACAAGTAATCCCTCATTATAATCAGCACACACAAGGATACGGCTTCAACTGAACACGATTAGACTTTGCTCAATATTATTTCAATAATCTGCGGCTTTAACATATTATAAGGATTAATTATAATTAATTTTGAAATATTTTAATATAGCTTTTTTATATGAAAAAGCAGAAAATTAAAATAAACTTTGATGAACAGAGATTTAAAATCCAAGTTATTTCTAAGTATAAATATTAAAATTTATATAACAAATAATTATTTAAATAATATTTCATTTAATGTCTCTACAATTATTTTTCAGTTAATTATTAAGCGTTTTACAGATTTTATTTATAAATCCTACCTGTAAAAAACATAAACGTCTTTAATAAACTATTTTTTTATGTTGTAAATA
Source organism: Nicrophorus investigator (assembly GCA_963457615.1). Classification (NCBI taxonomy): domain Eukaryota; kingdom Metazoa; phylum Arthropoda; class Insecta; order Coleoptera; family Silphidae; genus Nicrophorus; species Nicrophorus investigator. The sequence goes on from OY735144.1 coordinate 14,739,641, forward strand.
TTAACATAATGATAACTGAATTACTGAAAATTAATATAAAAAAAAAATATTGAAAAATCTTCTTTTTTATATAAGTTTTATTCTTGTGCTTATTTATATCAATCTTTTATTTTAAATCAATTATATAAATTCCTTTAACTCGGAAAATCTAAATAACTAAGAAAATTATTGTAATAATTAATGAAAAAATAACAATAATTTTCCGAAAATAATGAAATTATTTTATTTTCTATATGTTTTTACACATTATTTTAATTTTAATTTTAAATAATTTAATTCCTTATAATTGAAAAATCAATGCAGTATTTTCAAAATATTGAAAAATTAATTTACATATATCCTGTATATATTTATACAAGACTTTCCTTTAATTCTGAAAATCTAAATAACTTAGAAAATTATTTTACAATTAATGAAAAAATAACAATAAAAGATGTGCCTTTTTCTGAAAATAATGAAATTATTACATTTTCTACGTGTTTTTATATATTAGATTTATTTTAATTTTGAATAATTTAATTCCTTTTAATTAATGCAGTATGTTCATGAAATTACTGAAAAATATTGAAAAATTAATTTACATATGTATATACAAGACTTTCCTTAATTCTGAAAATCTAAATAATTTAGAAAATTATTTTACAATTAATGAAAAAATAACAATAAAAAACCTTTTCCTGAAAATTATGAAATTATTTAATTTTCTATGTGATTTTATACATTAGTTTTCTTTTTAATTGAAAAATCAATAAAGAATGCAGTATTTTCATAAAATTACTGAAAAATACTGAAAAATTAAAAATTTTATTTTTTTCAGTAAATAATTAATTTACGTTAATTAATAACGTTATATAAAATGCAGTTATAGAAAAACATGAAGGAATAAATAAATTATTTAAAAAATGATTTTTATGTAAATAATTATAGTCTGTTTAATTGAAAAATCTATAGAGAATGCAGTTAGGGAATGAAATATAGATTGTATTTATATTGCTGAAACAAAGGTTTAAAACCGTTTCGCATGTTCCAGTTATGCGACAATAAGGATAATCCATATGCTGCTGCAACTGGTGACTGTGTCCTCCATTTTCCAGGGGCGGAGGAGGATCAGGCGGTGGGCGTTGGAAAGCTCGTCGTCCTTCCGCCATCTGGCGCTCCTCCATTCTCCTCCGCTTAATGACAAATCGCCGGTATTTAATTTGAAAACACGGACTGCTGCCAAGCGAAACAATGGAGACGATTGTGATTTCAACGATCATTTTCACCTCTCAACACGTTCAATCTGCAATTATTCATATGTCTTTTATGAGTTACCTCAACATCATGTTAATAGTAATAATAATTACTACTTTGATATTTTTAGACTCTTTACTGCTTTTATATGAGTATATAATGCATGTGCATGAGGAATGACTCAAAGCATCGATCGGCGACATGCAAAAGAGACGTCGTCTCACATCTGCGAGCTTTCGTGTTCTGCTGTGATAAAACATTCCCGCTTTTACGACACGCTGTAAAAATATTACGTATTTTACTACGGGAAGGTATATAAACATATTTGCCAAAGCTCAGCGCTAAGATTAACTAACATCTGCAACAAAAAATACAATAAGTTTAAAAGCATATATGACGAGTTATTTAAAATTATCCTATAATATAGCATCCATCAAAAATAACGGCTTAATCTTATTTTACAAGTCTATTTTATTATCGAATATCTATATAAAAAATATTAAGTTACAAAAATTCATATAGTTATATTTTTAAGGGTTTTTTTCTTCCAATGTAACTTCCAACACTTGGCTAAAGAGCAACAGCTCGCAATCGCCAACACATATATTTATAATATTTGTAATAACACAAAAGAATAATTCATTATGAATTTAAAACTAAAAAAAAACAAGGGTGGTTAAATTAACCTTTTACATCTTTGATGTATAATTTCGCAAAAATAACATTATCACATTTTATGACTTTTCCTTAACATTTAACCTATCCAAATACAGGTCAATTTGATTGAAAATTTGTCAATTTTTATTCTTTCAAAATGAAATAACTGATACATTAAAAGCAGATTGAGATTTGTAAAACCAATAGGTTTAACATTGTTATTACTTCTGTTATTTGAGTTCAAATTTGAGTAAATATTATATAGTATTTTCTAAGCTTATGTTTAAATGTTATTTTTAATGAAAGTTATTAGAAATAATAAATAACGACAATTTTTTTTTTACAAAACCATTTTGTTATTGAATAACTTGTAAAAAAAAGTACCAATTTACAAAACGTTTAACGCTCTAAATTTAGATATTTATATATTAACACCGAGGGTGGTCAAATTAACCTTTTAAAACTTTGATGTGCAGTTTCTCAATAATAAAATTAAAAATTGATGATTTTCTTTTATAACTTTTCTTTCAATTTACTTGCTGATTTTTTCAATATTTTCTCTTCCAAATAATTTATTTTATCCAAGAATAATATCTAATATGCCTTACCTACCGAGATAGGTCAATTTGATAGAAAATTTGTAAATTTTTAATCTTTTCAAATGAAATAATTGATACAGCGATTTCTTGAGATTTGTGAAACCAATAGGTTTAACACTGTTTTTACTTCTTTTATTTTGGTTTATATTTAGGTAAAAAATATATAGTATTTTCTAAGCATATAATTTTATAAATGTTATTTTTAATTAAAATTATTAGAAATAATAAATATTGACAATATCTTCTTTTACAAATCCATTTTGTTATCGACTATTTATGTAAAAAAAAATACTAAGTTACAAAACGTTGAATGCTCAAATTGACTTTTTACAACTTAGGTGTACAGTTTTTCAATAATAAAATTATAACAAAATCAGGATTTTCTTTTATAACTTTTCCTTTAATTTACTTGTTGATTTTTTCAGTATTTACTTTTCCAAATAATTTATTTTATTCAAGAAAATATCACCTACCGAGACAAGTCAATTTGATTGAAAATTTCTTAATTTTTATTCTTTCAAAACGAAATAATTGATACATTAAAAGCAGATTGAGATTTGTGAAACCAATAGGTTTAACACTGTTATTACTTTCTTTATTTGGGTTTAAACAATATATAGTATTTTCTGAGCATATAATCTGTTATTTTTAAATAAAGTTATTAGAAATAATAAATAACGACAATATCTTCCTTTACTTTTTGTTTATTGTATATCTAATATAAAAATAATAAGTTACTAAATTTATATATTTATATATTAACACCAAGGGTAGTCAAATTGACCTTTTAGAACTTTGGTGTACAATTTTCTCAATAATAAAATTATCACATCTATGATTTTCTTTTATAAATTTTCCTTCAATTTACTTGCTGATTTTTTCAGTATTTTCTTTTCCAAATAATTTATTTTATTCAATAATAATTATTTTCCCGAAAAAAAAATACAACCTGTCTTACCTACCGAGACAGGTCAATTTGATTAAAAATTAGTTTATTCTTTTAAAATTAATAAATGGATATAAAAAATTGAGTAAATTCAACTTTCTTGAGATTATGATTAAAGAAATGTATTCCAATAATCTCAAAGCAATCAAAATTAATATTAAGTCTCCCTAACAGGATTATCAGGTACTTTATGAAATAAAAAATTACACAACTAATAAATGTGTTTTCATACATGAAATTAAATTTAGTTTATAAAAGTAATAGTTTTTAACTTTATTAGGAAGTATCAGATCCGAAAGTATATTCTAAATTATGTATTATGAAAAGTTATGTAAAAACTAAAAAATAACCTTTTTAAGTCAATTTGACCCAGTCGTGGTATGTTTAGGTTTAAATATAATGTCGGTTACTTATTTTTTATATTTTTAAATATCATTTAATAACTAATCGTTGGCGCTAATCCTTGAAAAAAATAGAAAAGGACAATACATTTTTTTTTACATAATAATCTCGTGCTCGAATTACGAAGATTGAATTATAGTAGAAAATTGTATCTTCGTAAATCTGTTTGTAATTATCGATCCAACTTGGGAGTTTGTTCATCAAGCGAGTAGTGACCGATGAAAGATAATTGCATTTATTATGCGGGATTTGCGCTCGGAAATAATTTCGTATCAATAATTGCACGATAATGCAATAAAATTACGTTACTTTGACAATGGAAACGATGGTAATGTGCAAATGCACATGATTAACGGTTCGAAAATACCATTTCCATCGTATTGTTAATAGGTCGCAACCGCAAATGTATTAAATTGTTTTCTTTACGTCGGTGTAGCTTCATTAAATTAACTGGCTTACGCCCAAGCCACAGGTAGCCTCGCCCCATAATCGATTCGAATAAACAGAAATTTTACGGACGTTTTACTACTGCTTATATCTATAAAAAAAAATAAGAATTTTAGCATCTATTAAGTTTTCCTGCTTAAAGTACAATGAATCTTTGTCATACGAATAAATAATAATATTTTTTTACATAATAATAATATAAAATAAAATTATATTATATAATATATAATCTACATAAATTTGCAAAAAGTCGTACTTATAGGTACCATCACAATTTATTTAAGAATACTTCATATCAGTAAACTTAACTTAAGATGACTTAACTTAAGTATAGTAAACTAAAGATAAAGTTTTTTGAACTGCCCCAACTTACGTTATTTAAAATTAAGATGATTTAATTTAGGTATTTCTAATATAAGACACCTTATATTAAAGTAAACTTCACTTAATTTAAGCAGATTTAATATAAAATGTGTAAATTTTAGTTTAAATAAAACAATATGAATTTTGTTAAATTAACTCAACTTAAATTGTTTAAACTTACGATTACTTAATTGATATCAAGACGACTTATTTTAAGTAGAGATTACATAAAATGACTTAATTTAATTATTTCTTATAATACACATAGTTAACATTATTTTAACAAAAATGTTAAGAGATATTCTCACTAATTTTCAATTTTTATTCGAATATTTCATATTTCTTGCAAAATTTATAAACTTGACTTAAGATAACTCACTTCAATTAGACTTTAGTTAAAGACAATTTAATTAAAGTAAACTTAGCTAAAGATCACTTAATTTAAGTACAGTAAACACAAGTTGTTAGTTAAACTTTTTGACTCAACCTAAGTTGCTTAAACTTAATTTATATCAAGACGTAAGTAGAGATTTTTTGCAAAATGTATAAACAGTAAACTTGACATGCGAATAACATAATTTAAGTAGACTTTAGTTAAAGATATTTTAATTAAAGTAAACTCAACTTTAGGTGACTTAATTTAAGTCTAGTAAAAACAAGATAGTGTTTGGTTAACTGACTCAACTTAAGTTACTTAAACTAACGATTATTTAATTTAAGTATACTTAATATAGTACAACTTATATTAAAGTAAACATCACTTAATTAAAGCATATTTAATAAAAGATAACTTAATTGAAGTTTAAATAACACAAGATGAATTTCGTTAAACTCATTATACTTAAGTTGCTTAAACTTAATTTATATGAAGCCGTAAGTGGAGATTATACAAATAAATAGCAACAGTAATTAATTTTCACTCATCTTGAATTTTTATAAAAATATTTTTTTTTAAATAAATTTAATTTAGTAAAATCAATATAATTTTCTGTATTAATTATAATAAAATAAATATTTCTACTATAACTTTGATGTTAAACCGATTTGTACTTCAAAAGCATTACAAATAATTTGCTTACCGTAAATGGAGGTTTTAAAAGTAAATAAATGTAAAGCTCTCGACTCTAAAGTGAGTGTATTTTCGATGGTGATGTGAAGCAAAGCGATTTTGCTTTCCGATGCTTCTATTTACACTCAGCCAATCCATAGTTTCTTTTAGGAATAATCTGCGATCGAGCATTTGTAAAGGAGTACCGACCGCGCCTGAGAGAGGAGATGTAATAGCATTTCAGATAATTCAATTGGAATGATGTAACGACACGTGAGACGAAGTTCGGTTACGTAGCACGAAATTTAACCGAGGGGATTTGCTGCGTAATAATGGATTGCATTTTCCTGTGCAGGAAGGTATGGATGAATAAAAGATCCTTCCGCTGATCCTTGACGACCGACCGAACGGTTCGCGCCTCCTGCAAAATCGATACATCCTGGCGACGTCTTAAATCCTCCTTTTCCATCCATGATTATTACTTTTCTCCAGCAAATATATCTTGTCGTCTCTCAATCATTTCAAATATTCCGTGAACACTTCGACAGGATGAAAAAAAAAAATATGGAGATGATAAAAAATAGATTAAGTATGTATTGAGAGAAAATATATGTAGAGGGAACAAAAATAAAACTTTCCTCAATTTAAGTTCCGACGTGTTTTTCTTTCTTCTCTCGCCTTTTCCTTTTGGGATTCAAACTTCGGCGCTACATCACTTAAAAATTTTACCTGAAAAAGAGCGAAAGGATTTACGCATAATCCAGAAACTTCCTTGCGAACAACGAACTTTATTTTTTTTATTACATTCCTACAAACGTTACTACTTCAATATTTTATTTACCTCAAATATAAAATACAAAAAGTTGTTGTATAATTTATTCTCTACAGCAACATTTATTTTTTCTAATTTATTAATAATTGAAAAAGTTTTTTGAAAGCTTATAAATTATTGGAGCAAAAGTAATGTGCTTTGCGGAATGATATATCCTTTTTATTTAAAGTACATTTTCGAGCCAGAGTAAAGGACGTATATTAATATTTCTCTTGACATGAGATTGAATTCTTTTCGAATGAAAGCGAAGCTCGCAAACAACATTATTTTGATGTCGCTCAGGGTAAATAAGTTTTCGTTTCGTTTGAATTGCGGTTGGCCCAAAACAAAATTAATATTGAGGTCACTTCTTGTATTTATTAATTTTAAGTCTTTTCAACATATATACCAGAATTGAGAACAAACTTTCTAGAAAAAAATAATATGAATATGTTTGATGCAAAAAAAATAAATATATTAACAAAATTGACAGAAATTTTGTTACGCCATCTTTTGGTAAATATAAAAAAACTTTCTATAGGTCTAAAATATTTATAAATTATAATTGTGTTTTTCAACATTTTCATATTTAATTATTTGTACTTTCAAAATAAATGGTTTTTGTTTATGATTTTTATTTTTTAACAACATTTAAGCACATAATTAGTACCAAAAACAATTAGTACATTAAAAAATTATTCTAAATGCGAATGGCTGTAAGTTTTAAAATTTCGATTGACAGAAATTTTGTTACGCCATCTTTTGGTATATTTTAGAAACTTTATTTTATTTTATTATTTTTCAAATTCTATTGGTCTAAAATATTTAGAAAATACAAATATACATATTTACTTATTAGTACATCAAAATAAATAGTTTTTGTTTCTGATTTTTTATTTTTTTTACTACATTTAAACAAATAATATTTGGGTCGTAATTGCAAATAGTGGTAAGTCGGGCATATACTTTATAAGATTAGTCTAAAAATGTTGATTGACGGATTTCTTGTTACGCCATCTATTGGTTTGTATTAGAAACTTTCGATTTATGGATTTATTATAAAAATAAGAACTTTGTATCTATAGAAACAACGATTTTTGTTTGTTTTACGTAACCAGTAATAATCCTTTATAAACACTAGCGAAGGAGAAAGCAAAAAAAAAAAGGCAATATTCCTTTGCAAACGTAAAGGACCTTTAACAAGGCCCAAAAGTGTACACACAACATGGTTGAATCTTATTTGCTGTAACAGGACGCAGAGGGGCTGTTAGGAAGTTCCTGCAGCTTCGATATTTTCAAACACACATCCAATTACGTCGCATTGCCGTAACACTTTAACAGCCACAGCTGACCCATTTTAATTGTTTCAGAGTTTCGTATTGTCCTTTTTCGTCGCTCAAATATAAAACAAATAAATTAGTTTTAGTGCTGGACGACAGTTGCAATCAATGGGGAAATAATGCGTTTGATCTAAATTACATACAAATGTAATTGGATTAGTCCTATTCAGAGGTAGCAGACGCGGAAACCAATTAAACGCTTTTCGAGATCGTGATTGCTGCTTTTCTCGATAGAAGAATGGAAAAAAGTAATTAATGAAAAACGTGGCGTTGATGAAAAGCAATTCGATTTGCAATTGCACGAAGCTCTAATTACTGTCAAATTAAATGACACAAAAAAATATGTGAAGAGGTTGGACGGTAGGAAGTATAATTGCGAGAAAATTTCTAAAGAGGATTGAAACAATGGAAGAACAATGAAGAAAAAACTTAATTGCATCACACAGACTGTAGATTTATTTTTATTTCAATAATATTCATCACATATAATGCATTTCTTGAAGAAACTATTTTTACAAAGTCTTTAGTTTGAAAATTTTTGGCTGAAAATTTGAAATGATGAAAAATCAACAACTAACATTTATTATTAGTTTATATTTATTTTAGTATAAAAATGATCTTACTTACTCTTACTGTTTACAAAACGGTGGGACAGTTCCATTGATGGACATACTTTTGTAGGAGTGAGCGTAAAAAGAAAAAAAATTGGGGCGCCAATTATAAAGCACATCTGGCCCGCGGGCCATAGTTTGCCCATCATTTTTGTAGCTCAATTTGAAATAACTGAAGATTAATTAATAATTAAGATTTTAAAATATAATTTCTCAATTGAAAATAACAATTTAAATTATCGAATATCTTTTTTATTTAGTTATCGTCACTATTTATGAACGTATTACGAAATCTTAATTTCACAATAGATTTCATAATTTTACAATTTTGAAAACTGAAGAAATACTGAATTAATTAAATTGTATTTTATTGGAGATTAATTAAGCAGTAGTTTTTGATATTTTATCTAAGAAATTGAAATTCAGTTTTATCATTATTTTTAAAGTTTGTAAAATACATTTTTTTTTAAGGAAGATATTTTTTAAATTTTGGAGAGTTTGGATTATAAAATTATAGCTTAAAATTGTGTTTTATTTCTTACTTAATTCTTGTAACTGAAAAAGAGTAAACTTAAGAAATACTGAATTTATTATGTTGCATTTTTTGAAATTTTATTAATGAAATTGAAGATTATTGAATAGAATTTAAAAAGTATGATATGAATTACTGAAAATTCTGTTTTATGATTCATTTTAAAGTTTGCAAAAAACAATTTTATTAAGGAACATTTTTTTTAATAATTATCGAATTATTGCTTAAAAATGTATTTGGACGTAATTCTTGTAACGTTAAAAAAGTAAACTTAAGAAGTACTGAATTAATATATTTGTAATTTTTAAATTTTATTAAGCAATTGAAGATTATTTAATCGAGTTTGAAAAATATGAATAATTTCCTTAAAAGAATTTCTTAAGGAACATGTTGAATAATTATGGAATTATTGTTAAAAATTGTGTTTTATTTTTGACATGATTTGACATTTTTGTACCAAAAAAAGTAAACTTATAAATAGTAAATACTAATGATATTACATAACAAATATGTATTTTTTTCGAAACAAATAGCTGAAAATTACAAGTAATATTTATATTTAAACTATTCTCACATAAGTTCTTAAGTACAGCCATAATTCATATATGTGTAGAAGTAAATACAAGGGCAGTTTTAAAAGTTTTGAAAGTGTATTTTTTTCAAGATTTTTTCCATCCAATTGATCCAACTGGCTTGAGTTAATTAATTTACCTTTTTCAAGATAGTCTATTAACAAATTCCATTTACGTCACAAAAAATGAACCTTGTGTTGAACGTGAAAATGACTGGAATCATTGACTTTTGATAAGACAGCATATCAAAAATTATTGGAAAAATGGTTTTTTTACTTGTGAAAAATATTGTTTATGTAACGAAAACTGATGAAAAAAATCTTCTTAAAGTTTGACAAGCATCAGTCTTTAGAATATTCTGTGATCATCTGTAAAATCATCAATAAAAGAAATGAAAGTTCAGATTATTTGCTAGAATAATTTTTAAACTATCTTTAGTTTGATTTTTAACAATATTTGATATAATATATATTGAGTTTTAAATTTATTATTATTTCAAAATATACACTCATATTCTTCTATTATTCATATGGAAAGTAACTTTTAAAGTTTTACCAATTAGAAGTTACTTTCCATATGAATAATAGAAGAATATTGTATTACTTAGTATTGACGATTCACCATTTTTATCAGCATACAAATAAATCGTGTATAGATTTTATTAATAGAAAGTATCATTTGTGAAATATTTAAAAAGAACTGGATATAATTGGTTGTTGTACTTAATATTGAAGATAAATTAATAACCGAGGTGTTGAAATTGGCCTTTAGAAAAGGGAGGAGCGTATCGAACGAAAATAATAATAAAAAAAAGAAGCAGTGGAAAGGGTTTTAGTTCGTATCAACAACGCAATCGAATTATTGATTAATGATTTTTCTTTCTATTTTCAATGTTCAAAGTTAATTAACTATCAAAAGGTTGAGCTGCAAGGGCTTTGCTGCGGCCGGCTGAAAAACTCTTCCTGCCTACAAAACCGAACTACCCTTCCCTCCGCTAACAATAATAGGGGTGGCGTAATGATCTATTTTCAGGTTTCCATCGAATTTTTGTCTCTTCTGGTTCTGAAACTCTTCGAACCCTTGCATATTATATAAATAGTTTGCACTTAGTTTAATAGCAGCCCTCGCTATTTATCATAATTGAATCCATGTAGCGCCGCCTAATGCAACTACCGCAGACTACTGCTAAAAGCGAGAGTAATCACATTAACGGAAAACACGCCAAAAACATCCACCGCCTGCGGCGGAGGCGGGACCACGCAAAATCTTTGATGATACCGATGTTTCAACCCTCTAAACTCGTTCGAAATCGAATCTTAACTTTCACCTACAGACATTTAACAATTCAAATGTCACTGAATCGGAAAGCAGTCAGCTTTAAATTGAAAATAAAGATATTTCATTTTTAACGTTTTTTCTACAGCATAGTATCGATTTTGCTTTAACATAATAAGATAAATTTCAAGAAATACTGGTACAAAAAAAGTAATCTACAGGACATTTCCTATGTTACAGAGGATCAAAATTTTGCTGTATCTCTCTTATACTACTGTACTCACTGGTAGATTTAGTTTATGAGAGGCCCCACACGTACTTTAATTTGTATTCTTGAATCCTAAAATCCAAATATTCTAAAATTGCTAAATAAATTAAGGGTAACATTAGGGTGGTCGAGGGCCCATTTTAAGATTTGAGGTCCCCATATTTCCAGAGGCACCGCGCGCGTTTCTCCTGCGTCTAAGCAAAAATCTACCACTAACTGTACTTCTAATAGCTAACATATGTGTGCGTATTCAAAAATCATTAATAAAAACAAGTCATTCAAACAAAAAATTAAATACCAAAAGGGTGGGAAGATGTTGTTACATAAATATGTTTTTAATTGTAATCTGGTGGTGTATTTGTTGCAATACATATAATAATAATTATTATTAAAATACTGAAATAACACTATTTTAAAGGAATTATTCAACTAACATTGAAAATTAATGAAAAAAATTATTAACATAATTTATAATAAAATTTATTTTTACATTAATATTTTTAGTGGTGCTTTTATGGATTAATTTTTCAGTACACTGAATTTTCTTTGCGTGAAGACTTTCAAGTCTTCAAAGAAAATAAACTTTTAATCTAAAAATATAATTTCAATTTATAAGGAAGATTGATATTATGTAATTTGAAAAACCTGAGAAATATTATCAGATATTTATTGCAAAATTTATAAATATTATTTCTAATTATTTATAAATCTATTTAAAAAAATATCTGATATATCTTTGCAATTTTAAATTAAACATAATTTTGTCATTATTATATAATATTTCATTAAAATTATATATTTATAATATAAATGATTTTTTTTTTATCAAAATTTGTTAATAATTATTTCTATTTTCATTCCTTCAGCAAAATTTTATTCCGATTTATTCTAAAAGTTGAGCTTTTGCTATTTTCGATCTTTTTTATTCAATTTTAATGATTTATTCTTTTATAAAAATTGTAATTTTTTTTGATGAAATTTTGCTGAAAAAAATAATATATAAAATCAATAGATTTTATTATTTTTCTCAGTAATTACGTTTGAATAAATTACACAAATTAATAACTGGAAAATTTCAAATTATAAATGCTGATTTCGTAATGGATTTTGATTATTTCTAAAATATATGCTTTATGTGCTATTACTAGAAACCAGTCAACAAAAACTATTTGTATCTTACAATTATAAGGATGTGCATATAATTAAATCTGATTTACGTAATTTCTATACATATTATGAAATTTTCAATAGTCAATACATATAATATTATTTCGCATTTCATTGAATAAGATAGGCAACCAAATATACACCTAAGTATAATAATATCTACTACGTTTACTTGATTGTTAAATAATAAAGTTGTAATGTATATTATATAAGTGGAACACATTGATAAAAATCGAAAATTAATTAATTATAATCTTTGTTTTAATTATTAATTTATTTAATACGTTTGCCTTATATATAATAGAAATATTATTTATTGAAATAATTATACAAAATACAAATGTATACAAAAGTTAATAAAATAAATTAAGACAAAATAAGTATTTTAAATTTTTGTAAAAGGCCAAGTTTTGTGAATTTTATATCTTATATGTTTACTATTCATTATTAATTAACACTAACCAATGTAATCGGGTATTTTTGAGGGTGTTATATATATAAAAAAATCTGTTAATGCGTAAAAAATGTTTATGTAACAGGTCTAAGGCTCTATACATTTTTTTCCTTTCAAAACAAGTATAAGTGTGTATTTGAAGTTCTACCACTAGGCTTCTTCAAATATTCCTTCCTGAAATGTGGCTTTCAAGGGTAGTGCAGCTGGCTACCCCTGTTATATAATTTCCATGACTACAATGCATGTTTAACTATACTTGCGCTTCTCATATTACTTACTAAATTGAATCACATAATAGATACAATATCATCATGTATAACTACTACATTAGCTGTCTCGTCTACTAATTCAAATTAGTTGAAAAGTAAGTAGTAAATAGATTGCAGCCCTATTTTGTGGCATCAAATAGTATTTATCGATACCAATTTCATTAATATAAACAACTATTTTAATAATACAGTAATACCTCGGTTAACGTTACATTTACTAACGAAGTCCACAATTTAAAGTAAAATATAACTCAAAGTTGCACTAGATGAAATTATAATTCACGTAATTAGTAATGAAGTTATTCAATCAATAGATTATCCAAGTTATCCAATCAATAGAAATTAATGCCGTAAACTACCAAACATTTAAGAAGTTGCTAAAATAACATTGCAATAGTTTTTTATTTATTTGTTTACTAAAAAATGATCTTAACGAGAAAAAATAATGAAGTATTTTTGTTGCATTTAATGAATTTATCTATATTATCTACTTACTTAAATATGACATGTAAATTGTAGCAGAAAGTACTTTTACTTGGCATATTTCAGAACAATAAAATGTATTACTTCATAAACACAATCCAATATTGATTTGCAATAAAAGTAAAGCGTTTTGCGGATTTCATCCCCCCAAACTCGTAATTCTTACTATGTGCGAAATCAGTGTTCCACCCTCTCCGCAAAGGGAATCGATTCCATCGGACACCATGTTTGCAGAGCAAACAAACCGCTCTAATGGATAGTAAATGTAGAACTTTTAAATACATCCCTTGCGACCGCCGACGCACGTACACTTATTACCTTGAGAAAGGGTTTAGTAAAAAAAAAGAAACAATGCATGTTCTACATAGGGGCGTTTTTCAGCGTCTCACATTTTATCGCCCATTCCCGTTTCATCCCCTAAATATACTCCATAATACTATTACAGTGCAGATAAAATAGCGGCGCTCCAGTTTCATTTGGAAATGGAACTTCTGCAGCTCGATTCTTGTATTTCGCAGTTAACTCTATTATTTCAGACCATCGTAATCATCAATTGTTACACTTTATTTCCCATTTACAATTGAAGACTGTTGAGTTTAGGACATTTATTTAATGATTTATGTAATTTAATCAAATGAAAAATATAACAGTGGGAATTATATTAAACTGTATTCAATTAGTATAGCGATTCCCGTTGTCGGCTTGCGGTGGGATTGCAACATTACCGAAGTTACGTGCCAATTAAGGACGTATGCCATTTCGCAATAACAATAATACTGATTCTGTTAGCTTCGCGTTTGTTGCACGTCTCCTGCTGTATTGGAATAATTGCTGCGAATCAGTGCGAAATTTAATTAAACTCCGGAATGTAATTGCGCTAATGTCTGTTTCATCTAAGTTTCCTTCCCTTGTGCGGCTAACAATGTTACAACAAAAAATTGTATAAAAGAATAAAAAAGGATGTGCGTGATTAAATTACATTTGTTTCAGCAAGTTAAATAAATCTTAGGAATCCTGCAAACCTCTAATTGCTCCAGACGCCAAGGTCCCGGGAAAACCGGCGCAAAGTGCTGTAAATTTAATTAACCCCGGCAGGAATAAATGTTACAGAAAATAAACAGGGCGATTCACTTTCACGCTTTATTGCCGCAATTAATTCGGCGGAACTGGCAATTTCGGGGAAAACTACTTCGGTTTTTGTTTTTGCTCTTTTTTTTTTTGGAAATAGATGAATACGTGATATGTAGGTCGGGAATAAAAGTGAGGGGATCTGTACAGAAATTACACCGTTCGGTTTCCCTCGAGGGAAATACTGTTTGCTGAATGCAATGGTTCGGTCAACGTCTAAATTGAATTCGCTCCGTACTTTTATGGTAGTTCCAAAATAGAATTTTATATAAAATTGAAGAGAAAATAATTTTATCTCATTTTAGAAAAATATATACAAATTTCGTTTATTTTATTTCACTTTTTCTGTATTTTTTTTTGTTCCCGGAAAAGATTAATTTCAAATTGATTTCCCGGGAAATCTTGAGTTTTTTTAATATATTATTGTATATTTTTATACGAATATTTTTTAAGTTAAACATTTTTTCTCTTTTTTTTGTTCCTGGATAAAAAGAATAAAAATTTTGTTTTTCAAAAATATGTTAAAATTTTATTTATTTATGAATATTATTGAAATTTAACATATTCGGTATATTTTTTAGTCCTGATAAAATTTAAAATTAATTTCTGGAAGCATTTTGGGTTTTCTGAAAAATATATACAAATTTCGTTTATTTTATTGCACATTTCCTGTATTTTTTTTTGTTCTCAAAAAGGAAAATTTCTTTTGTTCCCCAAAAACAGCATCAAATTAATTTTCCGGGAATTTATTTGAATTTATTGAGAATTATACGAAAATTCACAATTGTAATAGAATTAATTAATTAATTGAATTATTATTCAAACGTTATTGTTTCCCAATTTTTATTATGCTGGGAAATTGAAAATGAATTTTCCAGGTAATTGCAAATCATTGAATTTCATAATAAATTGCTCTTGTATGTACAAGAATATATGTTATTTTTATCAAAATTCCCGGGAATACAGAGATCTACCGGGAATGATTCCCTAGTTAATAAATATATTAATTATTTCCTGGTAAACTTCACGTAATTACGTTTAAAGACAGTGGACTAATTTATGCATTATTAAATATTTTTGAGGAATGTGTGCGCAAGAAATTAATTGTTTTCTCTTTTTGTTTCAGGTGAGTTTTCAAGAAAGCCTGGCAATTTCAATTTTAATTACGTATGGTAATGGATGGTAAGGACTGAATGCAGGAGAAAGAATCGCCCTTCGGCGTTCGCTTTGTGAACTTAAATTAAACCGAACTTCAACCATTGTCCTCGTCAGTACCAGAAACGCTTCCCTGCGGCCTCCGACTTTTTCCGCCACATCTATTCTTCATCATACATTAATAAGCTTATTAAAACTTATCCTAGGCGTGAACCCGCTCAAATAACCGCAAACCTGTTGTTGATTTTCAGGGAGGGTGGACCCATTAATCCGCTTTTTGGGTGAGCTAATCGTTGATGAATGTAACCCCCTCCGATTAGCATTGATTCGCATGACTCTGCAGAACAGAGAAAAAAAAAAAAGAAATAATTTCGTAATTGTTAAATCCCGCTCCCAACCTTCGTTAATCTGTATGAAAGCACGCAGCTTCCGGTTCGCATCCTGGCCGGGTCAAAGGTCAGCATCGATCCTGCGGGATCCGCTACCGCCTGGCGCCATCTGCGTGCGATCCGGCCAAGATCGAGCAACAGGTCCAGCAGGAAATGATCTTACACCGCACCAACAGGTGGCGGATCTTCCTGCTGCTGCAACAAGTTTTGTTCCCCCTCGTATGCAACCCTTTCATCAATGCTTAATTTGGAATGAAAACCCTTTTTTTATTATATCTATTTTGTGTATTTTATTTATAAAAAAAAATATATCAACCAATCATTATATATTACGTAACTTAATTTAAGGGATGAAATAATTAGTGCTGGCGTTGAACAACAGAGGGCGTAACTTGTAAAGGGTCGCCACTAGTTGAATTTATTTACAAACAGGAAACGGGTTGAATTCAATACGTCTGTTACATCATGATAAATTATGTATTTTTATTGGTGACTTAACTATAGTCTTATTTACTTTATCAATATGTTTATCAACTTTAAGGGATGTTTGTTCTCATGCGCGTATCGATCTCTGCGGATTACCTAACGATCTCACGTCGTGCTTTTAATTCCTGTTTCGAAACTGAGAGCTTTCCGAAGTTCTAACTTCAAGAATGAAGTTAGAAGGATGCACTTTTGTTTCGCTCTTTTTTGCGTCTTCCTCCATCGACGTTTATCGGCTAAATAGAGCCAGAAGTCTTGCGAAGCTGAACCATTAAGGAGGAGAATAATTGGCCCCGAGACACCTTTTCTTCCCTTCTTCGCAGTTACGAACTTGCAAGCGCCGGAAAGTAAATGGAAGACGAACCATATGTTTTGTTCTCAAATCCTCCAGCAAAATAAAAAACTGGAGTAATGGACGAAAGCCATACCTAATTGAACCATAAACGTCCGACACAAATCACCAAAACCCACCCAACCCCCACGGAATCCTTGACCTGCTATTTTTAATTGAATTATATGGACACGCGATCCGCGCGCCAGACTCGGGCACGATTAACAAACCAAATATATACACGTTCCCAGTTTTGCCAATACCGAAAACCAAATGTGATTCCGCTATGCAATCGAATCTCGCATTATGTAACATATCAAATTGCGAAAACTAATGCAAAGCGTGAGCGCATCGGGTGGGGAGTTTCACGAAACAATTCATAACTCCCACTAGAATTAGTATACACTTGAAGTGTAACTAAGACAGATGTCACAGAATATGGAAGATTATTGCAAGAGCTTAAAAGATTTGCGCGAAAAAGTTTCCAATCTACAGATGTCTGTTACTTATCTGGACAAGAAGATGCGCTGCAGAAACGTCGTTTGGAAGGGGATCAAGGATATGGACGAATCTTACGAAGTCCTCGTCAGCAAGGTGTTGGATGTCATAAACAACTGTCTTAAACTGAAATGGCGTAAAGAAGATATCGAGGATGTGTACAGGATTGGAAAGAAGGGAATATTTGATAGACCTATCCTCATGACCGTTTCTTCGCTACGAATGAAGTTTTCGTTGATGAATTCAAAGATGAAGTTGCGTGGTACAAAAATCTTCATCGCCGAAGACTTACCATATAATTTTCGCATTAAAATGCGCAAACCAAAGCAAGAAAAACGTTTTGTAAGATTTACCAATAAATAAAGAAAATTAAAAATCATTTTAAATAAAGTTGCAATAATAAATCTTTTGATAATAAATTATTCAATGTTAATTGTTTACATAATAATGCAGCGTAATCTAATCTTCATTTATTTATTCCTTGGTGTAATTTTATTCCGATTATATTTATAATATTTATTAACAAAACTTGAAACGGTTGGATGGAATTACTTTATTGTTTATAAAAACTGAAGTTTAATTTACCGGTATTATAAATTATTATGATATCTGTAACTTAAATCTTCTTTTTGCACGAGAATTCTGCGTGTTTTATGGATATCGGTGTATCATAAGTTTGGGATGCGGCGGAGGAGGCAGTTGCGGTCGGTCCTGGAATATCTTCCCTATTGCGTCACTCCAGAAAGTGGCTATTAGGGGGAGGAATAGCAGATGCGCCTTAACGCGGAGGAGGACCTTATTTATAGTTTGAAACTGGAAAACGAACATCCACAGGGACTGCGGTATCCCCTCGAGATTCTCCAATTTATAAACTTAAAAACCTACAGTTTTTATGGGTTCTTCAGCTATGCCTTCTCATATAAATTTACAGCAGACATCAACTGAAACTATTTACTTTACTAAATTCTATTTATCTTGGACCAAAATTAGGGACAAAATAAATTTATAAATTTCAAAGGGCAATTAAAGACACTAGAAATTAAATCATTTTTCAGGAATGTAAATGAAGTAGCATTGTGTGTACATTTTAATTTTTTTTTTGTACATCCGTTCATCTTTTTCGCTAATGCGAAACACGGTTTTCAGGATTTGCATAATTCGCAAAAACCCAGTTTTCGCCATTCGCGCGGAAAATAATAATTTCAGACGGTAGAAGAAGATGAGCATGCACATTACGTTTTCGCTTCGCACCTTTTCCAACAATTAAAACCAAACTGAAAAACCGAGTGAATTGGAAAGCTTCGCGATTCTTTGTCTTTTATTCTCCCACTTTTTATACATTCTCTTTGCATTTTTTTATACGCTCTTTTTATCCCTCATCTCCCTACATATTAAAACTTTTAGAGAACTTTTATGCAGAACTCGTTGAGATGCGAAATTTTTCATTATTAAGGAAAAACCGAGAGCCACCGTAATTCATAGTTTCAGATTTTAAATATTATTTTATTTTTCTTATACATAATGTAAATATTATATTTATTTATTGTAAATTTTATTTTCTATATTATATTTCTTTTTTGTTCTACGAAATTTATAATATTGGTAGTGTTAATTAAAAAGTGACACTGTGACATTTTGTCAGTGATGCTGATTTAAAAGTGACACTTTGATGGTGACACTCAAATGACAGTAAAATGATACTGAAATGTTTTAAAATTAAAAAGTTTTAAAAAATACACGTATGAAATATTGCTTTGACACTATCAATTATATAAGACAAACATTTATCAGGCATGATCTAGTCGTCAGATAATGATAGTGACACTGAAATGACAGTGACATTTTGACAGTTGTATTTAAATGACATACCACTTTGACAGTGATTTTGAACCAATATTAATACTCAACTGACATTTTTAATTAAGGATAATGAAATGACAATGACAAGTTTTATGAAATACTGGTAGAAATATTACTTCTACACTATCAATAATATGACATAAACGATTGTCAGGTACGATCTAGTCATCTGGTACTTTGACAGTGATACTGAAATGACAGTAATATTTTAACAGTGATACTGAAATGATAGAAAAATTTTAAAAGTGATACTGGAATGACAGTAACAAGTTCTTAGAACTACTCGTAAAAAAATTGTATTCCACACTATCAATTATAAAAGACATACATGCAATCTAGTTGTCAGAAAATAATATTGAACTGTTAGTGACGTTTTGTCTATGATACTATGGAAATGACATTTTGACAGTTGCACTTAAATGAGATGATACTTTGACAGTGACTTTTAATTGATAGTGCTACTAAACCGACAGTTTTAATTTATGATACTGAGATGACAGTGACAAGTTTTAAGAAATACCCGTAATAAATATTGCTTCCACACTATCAATTACATAAGACAAACATTTGTCAGGTATGATATAATCATCAGACAATGATATTTAACTGATAGAGACGTTTTGTAACTAATACTGAAATGAGAGTAACACTGCACTGATTGCAACAGTTGCACTTAAATGACATACCAGTTTGACAGTAATTTTGAACCGACAGTGATCAGTTTTCATTAATGATACTGTCATTTCAGTATTCAGTCATTGTCATTTCAATGACAAGTTTTAAGAAATACTCGTAAGAAATATTGCTTCCATACTATCAATAATATAAGACAAGGTACAGGTACTATCTAGTCATCAGAACTATTTAGTTTTAAGAACTACTTGTAAAAAATATGTCTTCCACACTATCAATAATGTAAGACATAAATTTGTTAGGCGCGATCTAGTGATCAGATAATGATATAGAACTGATAGTGACGTTTCGTCAATGATAATGAAATAAGAGTGATATTTTGACAGTTGTAGTTAAATGATATGATACTTTGATCGTCATTTTAATTGATAGTGCTACTAAACGGACAGTTTTAATTTATGATATTAAAATGACTTCCACGCTATCAATTATGTAAGGCAAACATTTATAAGGTGTAATATAGTCATCAGACAATGATATTTAATTGATATTGACGTTTTTATAACTGACACTAAAATGAGAGTGACACTGAACAGACAGTGACAGTTGCACTTAAATGACAGTGATACTCACTGACAGTTTTCATTAATTATACTGAAATGACACTGACAATTAAGAAATACTTAATTGACAGTGTTACTAAATTGACAGTTTTAATTGACATAACAGTAGTTAATGTCATTAGATTATTTTTTGTATTTCTGTGACAGTGTTGTGGAACTAATAAGAAATTTGTTATCAAATAAAGGGAAATTGCAGATAAGAAACGTTGGTTTTATGTTACAAGACATCTGTTATATTGCTTTACCAATAAAATAAGGGTGCAACGTTGCGCCATTTATATTAATTCTGAAATGTTTCAGGCATCCGGTTTTCAATCCTTTATCTTCCTGCCACCGAGCAATATCATAGCTCCAGCTCAAACACCTACAATTTATCTCCGCTTCGCTTTAAAACTATAAATTCGCTTCGTGCTTAGGGATTAGCGCATGTTAATCCAAACCGCTAAGCCTCCGAGTTTGTTTGTGATTAATTCACCTTCGGATTATAAGATTCGGGCGAAAGAAAAACATGGAAGATGAGTACGCTTATCGATTGGGCAGGGCTCGATTTATTCCCGTGTGTCAGACGATAATGACATTCCTGCAGCACGCGAAACGTATATCCTGAAGGGCAAAAAAGAAATAACGCTGACACGCACACAAATCATTCTGAATCATTCTCCACCCCTCATCGCGAAACACTCATGCGTTTTGGGACAGCCGGATGAGCATTAGAAATGTTTGTATTTGGCAAATTGATGATGATGCAGGGAACATCGTCTGCTGGAAGCTATTTGCAGGAAAGTTCTTGTTGAAGCACCATCAATATTGCGTATTTGGGATAAGTGGTTTATGGTGGATGCGCCGGGTCACGAGATAAACGATTACTGCTGAAAAGTGTCTTTTTAATGAGATAAGCTCAACAAGTAAACGGTTTCTTGGTATCCTTCCATGTGCTACATCCTTTGTGAGTCGACGTTTCAAAGTGTAACATGAAAGAAGGAAACGTTTTGGTGACCTAATACGAACGTTGGGTTTTGGGTTTTGGCATGGCCCGGAATATCGACCCAACATGAGAGGGTGTGTATGTGTGTATGTGGACGAGAGAGAGCATTGACGCACGTTGTGTGGGGAGGAGATTCGTTCCACCCCTGCTCGAAAAGTATCCTGCAAATCCTGCAGCCCATCCGTGCTCGTACGTACGTTGATACATACACGTTTCCTGCAGCCGAATGATCGCTACCAACGACCCCATCTTGCGCGGTACATAGGGCGCACCGCATTCCTGCAAAAGGACCATCTTCCTGCTGGTTGCAGATTGCTCCTCTTTGACTTAATAATATACGCGGTTTTTGCGACTTTCGACAAATTGAATTCATAAATTGTCGTTTCATGAAACAAATTTCCTACGGCGCAAAAGCCCTTATTCTATTCACGTCCGCTACTCCGCAATTGTGCAACCTAATTTATTACAATTAATCTAGAATCTCCAGAAGCGCAATTCACTTCGTTCCACATGCTATTTCATTACTCGCCGAGCTCCACTTTATATGACATATAATACAAAAAAAAAACAGTCTTTATTATTTTCTTAAACTTTCAGTAACATTTTCAAACTTTCAGCAATTATAACCAATTCTTGATATTATAAGAATATTACAAATATTCAAGTTACAACTTAGAATCTCATGAATATTAAACTATAATTAGTTATTAGTTAAAAAAATATTACATTATCTAAAAAATTTCATTTTTACTTAACTTTGAATTAAAAAAAAAACAATTCAAGCAATTTCTTTAAACGTAATTATTGTAGTAATAAATAAACATTATGTAATTCAGTTACAATAACAATATTTTAATTGATTTCCTTTAAATTATTAATAGTTTATTGATTCAAAATTGATTACAAATGCTTTTAAGATTTCACCTCTAATTAAGACATATTTTCGTTAATACAAAATTCCAAATACTTCTTTTACGAAATTATTTTTTACGAATTTATTTTTATTTATGTAATAAATTGGATATTTTTTAATGTTTCTTTATTATACTTTGATAGGAAATGTTGAAGACATTTTAAAAAGAAAATTTACTTGTTTAAAAATTATTTCAATATTTTAGTTTTAATATCAAAGTATATAAAATAATTTTATTGCAATGAAATTCAATCAATTACAACAATTTTTATTTATTAGTTAATGATTAATGTTTATAAAATATTATATAATTTTATTAATCAGACAAAATAATGTTACTTTTTTCTTATATAAACAAAAAAAAATCAATTTAAGGAATTTTTTAAAATATAACTATTAGAAAATATTATGTAATTCAGAATAATAGTAATATTTTCATTAATTTCCTTTTAAATTTTGATAGCTTTTACGCTTTTAAGATATAACGTGTAATTAAAACATATTTTGGAATTTTCTTTCATACAAAATCTCATTTTTTTTAAAATTATTTTTTAGTGATTTTTAATTATTCCTTATTATGCGTTGAAAATAAAAAAAGCTTAAAAAGGAATACATTACATTAAACATAATTTTACAAAAAAAATTTTCTTGTTTACAAATTCTTTCAATATTTTAGTTTTAATTACTTTAACATAAAATAGTTTTTTTACAATGAAAGATAATTTTTAATGGTTTCTCATTATACTTTTAGAAGGAAAACTTCGAATTCAAGAAATTGCATTAAAAATAATTGCTAGCAATAAAATCAAATTCATTTTAAATCATTTCAATATTATATTTTTTTGTGTAACAAACGGGACAATATTTAGAAAATCCTCATGTTTTTAAATCCTTACGATATTTTTCCTGCAATTTTCTTGAATAGAAAATATCTTAAACTATTTTCGATAAAAGTCATTCAGTTTATAAAAAAAAAGTTAAATTTTCATAGAATTATTACAAATTTATTGACTAAGATTTTTGATACAAAATCTCAATTTTAGAAAACTATTTTTTAGTGATTTACTACTTATTTCATTTTAATTACTTTGACATAAAATTACAATGAAAATCAATTTTTAATGTTTTCTCTTTATACTTTCACAGGGAAAACTTCGATTTCAAGAAATTACATTAAAAATAATTGCTAGCAATAAAATCCAATTGTTTTCAAATCAATTCAATATTTTACTTCTAATTTTTCCAAAAACGGGATAATATTTACTAAATCCTTTCGATATTTTTACAGCAATTTTCTTGCAAATAAAACATCTTAATCTCTTTTCAATAAAAGTCATTTAGTTTATAAAAAAACTAAATTTCTATCGAATTACTGCAAATTTATTGACTAAATAGACTCCATTAATTATTTGGATATTAAACGGGAGGATTGTTAATGGTTCCCCTATTCGAACTTTATTTGTCGCTCCCTTAGACTATAAAGGAATGAATCCTTAATGCGAGCAATTATTTTAAGAAGGTCCTTAAACTTTACGGCGGCCGATAAAACCCCCAAAAGAATCGCTAAACCGAAAATAAATATAAAATAAATTTAAGTTTAATAAAAAAAAAGTAGCTAAATTCTGAAGTATTTTCATTAAATTTCTTCTTGGTAACTTGAGGCAAAGCCGTTCTTAGAAGTTTAATACAAACGCCACTATCGTACATTCAGATTCGGTAGTTTCGCAGAATGAAAACTTAGTTAAAGTTAACTTTGCTTTGTCTGAAGTTAATTTAAAACCACTAAAGCAGAATAAGAAAAATGCAACGATCGTTGAACTCCTCGGAAATGCAAATCCATCTCAACTAAAGTGTAAATAAACGCGCCGGACGCAAAGTGCTCGTAGCCAACATAAATATTTAGTCTAGTTGGATCACACTTCATATTGTTCCGATCGTAACGGGAATCTCGATGTAAACGATGAAAAACAACGGAAGGATGATCGAGTTTCTGGCATTCATTTTTGTGAACTCGATACTTGATCAAAATATAAAAAAAAAGAAGGTAACTTAAATCCGGGCGATAAAAGCGGGATTGTTACGAGGATATATTCGATGGAACGTTTTCCGAGCCGAAATTCGCGCAGTAAACTGAATTTCTGCACGCGGATCAATCCGACCGGAAAATTAAGAAGACTTCAAGTTTTGATTGGAAAGTTTTAATGAATTTAGTTTCTTTTTAAGTGTAAGCCGGTTTATTACACAAACTATAAAATAGTTTTTATATTTTATTTAATTAAAGTTGATGAAAATATTATAATACCTCGCATAGTCCGGGTAATTAAATTAATCGAATACTTTAAAAAAGACTGCATGAAAGCAACAAAAAAAATAAATGCGAATGAGATTTTTAAAATTATCATCTTGAAAAGTTATATCACTATTTATCACCTGGATATGAGTACACGTGGAAGTCGCAGTTCTCGTCCGTTGCAAACACGTGACGAGATGCCTGAAATAAAACTGAAAATAATGCAAGAAATCTGTTGTGTATCAGGAATTTTCAATGAAAAAATAAAATTTTTAAGTAATTTTAAAATATAAATTATTAATCATTTGACACAGAAAATAAGCAAGGCAAAGGAGCCGCATGCGGCTCTCTAAATAATAAGTCTATTAAAATATCTATTGGTAATATTCAGTAATACCTGTGGTTCCCTGAAAATTTGTTGAATTCATTTAATCTTAAAATTTACTGCATAAAGATTTCTGATCTGATTAAGTATTATTTTAATAAAATAACTATAAATAAAATGATGATATAAAAAACAGATATAAATAAACTTTATGTAAACAAATTTAATCCTAAAGCTGAAAATAAGATTAATGAGATCGATGGATTAATATTATATTACGGTTATGTAATATATGGCTTCGTATAGCAAAGGTTTAAGTCATCAAACATCATGTGCTATTAAATTATTTATGGGTAGAAAATTGTCAAAGAAATATTTAAACTCTTCTATTGTATTTCAGTGTATTTCAGTTTTAAATTAGAATAATTTTAAGAGCTTATAGAAATTTTAGATGATTTTTTTTAATGTTTCAAAGCAGATTTATCACTTTTATTGATATTCAAAAAAAATATATAATAATTCAAAAAATTGGGATTCAGTCTATAATAAGGAAAATAAAAAATGTAGACAAACTTAATTTAATATAAACGAAGTTCTGTAATGCAGAGAGGTATAAAATTGTGAAAGAAACATTTTAACTAATCTGTAGTATTTCAGTTTTAAATTGGAATAATTTTAGGAACCTATAGAAATTTTAGATTAATTTTTTTAATGTTTCAAAGCAGATAATTATAATAGATTTATCACTTTTATTGATTTTGAAAAAATTATATAATAATTCAAAAAATTTGGATTCAGTGTACAATAGAAAAAATAAAAAATGTAGACAAACTTAATTTAATACCAGTTTAACTAAACCATTTGGAGATGTGGTGAATATAACCGAAGTTGTGTAATGCAGATAGGTAGAAAATTGTAAAAAAACATTTCAACTAATCTGTAGTATTTCAGTATATTTCAGTTTTAAATTAGAATGATTTTGGGAATCTATAGAAATTTTAGATTAATTTTTTTAATGTTTCAAAGCAGATAATTATAATAGATTTATCACTTTTATTGATATTGAAGATATTGATATTGGATTCAGAGTATAATAGGAAAAAATATAAAATGCAGACAACCTCAATTTAATACCAGTTTAGGGATGTGGTGTATATAAGCTAAGTTGTGTAACAAAAAAAATGGTATAATTTAGAATAGGTGCAGCAAAAATTACAATTATGAAAAACTGAATACAAATGGATATATTTATAGTTCGTGTTTATTCTGTGATACTTTCATGTGTACTTCCATCCATCATCGGTGACATTCGCAAACACAGTAAATATTAACAAAAACAAGCGATTTTTTCACCCATGATTCTTGTAATTTTATTATTGTTTTTTAACACTTTATTATACTGGAGAACAAACAAATTTTTGGACGATAAATGTAAGTGATGTACGAGGGTTTCATTTAGTGTTTTTTTAAACTGTTGGAAACAATGATACCCAAGGGATAGAATTTTTTTAAATTTTGAGGGTTGATTGAACCCCTATAACCCCTGTGATCAGTGCTCATATTTATATTTAAAAAAATAACCCTAAAGCATCTCGAGATGGTTAAAGCAAATGTAGTCTCAGAAGTTAATGCCTTTCAACAATACCTAACAACTGGTGTTATATCAAATAATTATAAAATTTCAAGAACAAATTAGGCTTTAGTTTGGTGTTTATTTTTAACTGTTGGAAACAATGTTATAGTCAAGGTCTACGACTTTTCTAAACGATACACATAGGGATAGAAAAGTTTTAAATTTTGAGAGTTGTGCGAACCCCTGTATCCTCTGTTATCAGTGCTTATATTTATATACAAAGAATTGACCCTAAAGTATGGTTAAAGCACATATGGTCTTGCCATTCCAAGAGTTAATGCTTTT
Organism: Nicrophorus investigator; assembly: GCA_963457615.1. Lineage (NCBI taxonomy): Eukaryota > Metazoa > Arthropoda > Insecta > Coleoptera > Silphidae > Nicrophorus > Nicrophorus investigator. Next base: position 14,766,649 of record OY735144.1, read on the forward strand.
TTTATAACAGCTTGCAGCCGTGTGTAACGAATAAGTATAAAATTTCAAGAACAAACAATTTTTGGAGGTATGTGATGTACGAGGGTTTTATTTGGTGTTTTGTAAACTGATGGAAACAATGATTTAGTCAAGATCTATACATTTACTAAACGACACCTACAAGGATAGAAAAGTTTTAAATTTCGAGGGCTATAAAAAAAATAACCCTAAAGCTTGGTTAAAGAAAATATGGTCTTGTCATTACAAGAGTTAAAACCTTTCTACAATACTTTCTACATCTTTGTCTAAAGAATAATTATAAAATTTTAAGAATAAACCATTTTTGGAAAATAGAGGTATAAGAGTTTTATTTGGTGTTTTGTAAACTGATGGAAACAATGATTTAGTCAAGGTCTATAGGGATAGAAAAGTTTTAAATTTTGAGCAACCCTAAAGCGTCTTGAAATGGTTATAGCACATAGACCATATGTTATTCCAATATAATTAATAAGCTTAAAACTTCTTATGATTTTGTAAAAGTTAAAATTTTTATTAAAAATTTTTTTTTGCTCGTAACTGGATGTTATAACTAGTATTTAGTGGACGTTATGATCAGTATTGGTATCAGGATTTAAACGTATCTTGAAAATAGCTTTGCAAATCAATATTTTATTATCCAACATTTCACACTTTACTCCAACTGATATATGATTTCAATGTTTATATTTTGATCTGATTTATGGATCCTTGAAGGTTAAGGGTTGTTATTTTTTTTGTTGCCTTTAATAATTAATCAAAAAAACGCTGCTAATAGGAAGAGCAGAGATTTCATAAATTTACATGTCAGATCGCGTTGATCGGTCGGTTTCAGTGAGGTCTCGTCATGGCCATTACACGAAATCATTAATCAATGACGCAACAACAAAAAATAGGAACGAGGAATAATATATATATGGGAAATTTTTTTTTTCCATCTTTTCTAAGTTATCGGTCTGAATGTAATCATCGCTGCCTCATCTGATCTTGATAAACTGTGAAAGCTCAGGAAACAAATCGGTTCTCTTCCAACCAGCCTCGGGAATTCTGCGCCCCCAGACACCAATCAATTCATCCCATTTCTACCGCCCCCCAAGAACATACACGCAGATGTACGATTCGTTGCGAAACTCTGAGAGAAAATTAAGGCGTTGCACGTTGAAACCTTACATTTTCAATTAGGATTCAAGTAATTATTCGCTGCTTGTATCTTGAAGGTAACGGATTTTCATCATTATAGATTCATGCAAGTACATCTCCTAAACCCGAACCATTTTATTTATTTACCAATAGAGTAGGTAAAAAAAGGGATGCTCATAATTTCGAAGATGCCCTATCCCGAGGGAAGCGAACCCGGGGCGGAATGAAAATGAATGGCGGTGACCCATTTCCTCTGGTTTTCTTTTTAAATCAAAGCCAATCAAACAGTTATGGTTGATAATATTATGCAAAAGCACTTTAGCGCTGGAACGGATGTGTGCTTTGAATACGTAACTTCGGTCGTATTTTGACTATGATGAAAAAATATATATGCGGAGAAAGCATTATGCAAACCGGATTAGCCATTCTAATGCGAGCTTACATATTGCACGCAAATCGACCATGAATCAATCGTCCCATAAATTTATTCTATACTGAAAAGCTTATGCTATTCAGTTTATATTTAAATACAGTTTAATTTAAATTTATTATTGATTACAATTTTTCTAGATCAATCCTTTTCAAAATAACGTAAATCTCTAGTCATGTATTATATAATTAGTTTTTAAACCTAAAATACTGCATAGAATAATTAGGTTTTAGATACCGCGATTTTACGTATAGTTATTTATTTTTTACTGAAAAGCTCATGAAATTTAGTTTTCATCTTCCTAAATGAAAACCTAATCTCTAATCATTACAATTTCTAAAATAATCTCAATAGTAATTACGTTTCTTTGTAGAGATTTTTGAATAATTTAAGGATTCTAAACAACATTGCGTTTCAATACTAAAAACTTCGATTATATCGATTCTATGTGTCTATATATCTTATATAACAAAAAGCTTATTTCAGTTTAGTTTACAGCTTAATTTACACTTAAATTAAAATTGTTTTCAGTTTAACACTTAGTTCAATTTTTCTAAATCTATTTTCTTCAAGATAAAGTAAATCTTTAATCATATATTATGCAATTTTTGCAAATTTTAATAAAGATTTCCGTTTTCTTTTGCCAACAAATTGCATGTATCTTTCTTAATTCTATTCTGAAATATTCAATGAATTTAGATTCTCATCATTTAGTTAAGGTTCTTAAGGATAACTTTAATATCTAATCAAATATTATGTAATTTCTATTATAGTCTATAGTATAATCTAAATATAGATTTCCTTTCTTTTGCTAAGAAGTTTTTGTTAATTCTATACTGAAAAGTTGATGGAATTTTGTTTTTTATTAAATACAGCTCAAGGTTCTTAAAGATAACTTCAATCTCTAATTATATATTATGTAATTTCTACTATAGATTAAAATAATGTAAATATGGATTTCATTCCTTTGCTAATAAGTTTTTGTAGTATTAATGCTGAAAAGGTTTTTTTTTCGAATAAAACTTTATTTAGACTTCAAGTGACTTCGTTTAAAATTAAATAATAATTAAGAGTTTGATTTTTAAATATTGATTATTTTTTTTAATATATAGTAAAATGATGTTTTTTTTAAGCTTTGAGTATTTTCGTTATATTTTCGTTAAACGAGGATAAAAAAATAATTGCTTTTATATGTAAAGAATATTTATTTTCCATATTATATTATAATTATTATAAAATACAATAATACCTCGTTTAACGTTCAGATTACATTTTCAGACGTGAAGTTTGAAACGAAATAGTTTTAAACGAAGATTTACTATATTGATTATAACTTCAACCCCTATTCAAATATTATGTAATTTTTATTATAGCTTAGGATAATCTAAATAAGGATTATGAAATACATAAAAAGTTATTAGATTTAGTTTATTTTTTTAAATAATAATTTACATATCAAGTGACTTCGTTTAAAATAAAATATTGATTAAGAGTTGATTGATAAGTTTACATTTTTTAAAGCTTTGAGTATCTTCATTATATCAAATCAACGTTAAGAAGAATATTGATTTATTGATTATAATTATTATAAAATACAGTTATACCTCGTTTTACGTTTATATAACGTTTTTATACGTGAAGTTTGAAACGAAATAGTTTTAAACGAAGTTTTTTAAAGCTTTCAATAGACTTTGTTATATCGAGTTAAAACAAACAGAAAGCGCTAAACGAGGTCTTAGTGTATTATGATGTATTTGATTATATAATAAAATCTAAAATAATCTATAAAAGAATCTCTCTTGGTTATAATATTTTAAATTGATTGTAATTGTTATAAAATACAGTACGACCTCGTTTAGCGCCTTTGATACGTTTTTAGACGATAAGTTTAAAACGAAATAGCTTTATAAGGTTTGTGCAGACTTCGTTATGTCGAATTAATTTTAAGTGAGAAAGAGCTAAACAAGGTCTTACTGTAAAAGTATTTCATAATATAGTAAAGTCTAAGATGATCTAAAAAAGGATTGCATTTATATGTGAAGAATATTGATTTTCTATATTGATTATTAATTTCTCTATTGGTTATAATATTCTAAATTAATTGTAATTATTATAAAATACAGTAAGATCTCGTTTAGCGCTTTGTATACGTTTTTAGACCTTAAGTTTGAAACGAAACAGTTTTAAACAAAGTTCATTTACAGTTTTTTTTAACTTTGAGTAGATCGCATTATATCGAATCATCGTTAAGCAAGGAATCGCTAAACGAGGTCTTACTATATTATGAAGAATTTTGCAATATAGTAAAACCTAAGATGATCTAAAAAAAAATATTTTTCTATGTGAAAACTATTGATAAGATTTTGAATAGGAACTGCGTTTCAATGCTAAGAAGCCTGATGATTTTGATTTTATTTGTTGGTGCTGTTGTTGTTATTGTAGTAAGTTGCGCATTACACCGCGGAAAATGAAAATCTGGGTAATAAAGCAAACTCATAAACTGGAGCGGAATCGTTAAATTTTTTACGACGTTCCACACATAACCAATCCATAAAAAAGCTAGTTGCTGTACGTTAACTTTTCACGGATGAAGTCTCCTCCTAGCAAAATTCCACAACTTCACCAAAATAAATACTATTATAGTTTATACTTCAAATAGAAATAAAGTGCACGTTGTAAATTACTTTTGAGTTTACGCGATTTATTCGCATCGTGCTGAATATAAATTTTTGTTGAAAGAAGGGTTTGTGACGAATATATGTAAATGCCACCCATGCACAAATTGCGAACTGCAAATGGGGTTTCGCTGGAATGTACAATGGAGTGCAATCGATACTTGGGGCCAGAGCTGGAGCTCCAATCTCGGTGAATTTTAAAAATTTGTATCGCGATGATTTTCTTGCTCGCAGATGTGTTTCGATGATTAGAAATCAACAGGAATTTCCGTTGGGGATGAAAGCTTGAATGGAAACCTGATTGAAAATTTCATTCAATTCCGAATGTGTAACTCCTTTATTCGCTGCTCCTATCGGTTATTTCTACAAAAGTGAACAAAACGACTGTATCTTTAATAATTCAGTTTATATAACTTTTTTTAGGTAATTCATTGGTTTATAAAAGAATTTAAAGTTGGAAATGTACGAATATTGAATGAAAATGTAAAATTGGATGTGCGTCAGGTGTGAGCTAAATCCTGGTTCGGTATAGATTTTCTGGTGCATTTCAGCTATTTTAGGTCCTTGGGGTCTCGGTGCCGTCATCAATGGAAATCAATTAAAATTTCTCCGGAAATAGAATCGGGGACTGCACGTGAAACTTGAATGCTCAGTTGTTGTGTGAAAAACAAGGCTCGAGAGTAAAGCGAAGAAGAAATAACTTCAGCATTGATTGCATCCTAATTGAGATGGAAAAAAAGGAAAAGACTGAAAACTGAACTCGACAAATCGTTCTATAATTAACGAAGGATTATGAAAAATCTGAAGGAGGAAGGATAAAAATGGCGAAAAAGTACATAACGGGAACGCGAATCCCGGTTTTTTTTTTAAAGAGTCTTGAATCGATACGCGGTCACCCGAAATAGTTTATGGCCCAAGGCCGCATTTAATCCCGAATTGACTCCAGGAAAATGCACCTCCATCTATCATTGCGAATATTCGAGGCTGCGTTCAAATATAAATAATGAGCGTCGCAGGAATTCACTTTGAAATATGGTGAACGTTCTTCAAAGGATTTATGTTATTGTCAATTAAGGACGAACGCCCGCAGGTTGCAGTTTTGATCTAATAGCTTACCACTTCAAGAATTCTCTAAATTATATCTCAAGACCTAAAACTTTACCGGAAAATGTTTGAATATAATTTATACTATGTTTATAATTTATAGTATGTTTTCAAATTTCAATTTCAAATAAGAATTCTGAAATAACAAAATCAATTTCAGAATATGAGTCATAAAATAGTTGTACAAATTATATAAGATTTATTTTTAATTTAATTACATTTCAGAACATTTAACAGTTTGATAGGATTCAAGAATTTACCGGTAAAGAATCTGAAAATTACAATATTATATTTCATGTAAAAATATTGAAAAATATGTTAGTTTAATTTACATTAATTATAGTTATAATTAAGTAGAGGAATTTCAGATGATATTAATTAGTACGACAAGGTAATTGAAGTGACATATTCAATTTGTTTTCATACTCTTGAAACCTAACCTAAAATGTATATAAATGTAATATATAATCTAACCTATCATATGACATATGTCATTTTTTTATTATAATTTGACAGGAGTGAATATATCACTTTCATTCTAATACAACTAAATTCCTAAGGTATTTAATCTAAATTATTTCAGCCTTCTTAAGACCATAACACTTGAATCAATAAGTTCGTAGGATGACATATAGATGACGCCACTATATTTTAATAATTTCATATGTCATCTCTTAAGATATTACATATTATATCATCACTATATTTCATACTTATATATATATTTCATACTTACAAGAAAACTTACACACGTGGCTTGTGGTACTGTGGGATTTTTACCCACTAAAACCTCTCCTTTTCTTCATTATTATGCAAGACTTATTGTATTTTCACTGCATTTCTGATTGCCCTTTTTCAATTTACTACTGGGTTATCATATTCACCACTTTCTTTGTTGACTCACTTCAGCCTAGGCTTCTCTTCATTCATAACGGAAAGTACCCCAGACTATCACATTCCAGTTTTCTTCACTCTTCAGCATTTCAGCTACCTTTTCTTCTACATTTCAGTCACCTTTTCGACCATCTGCAGCACCTGAAAAATGTCATACTTTTACCTAAACCATCTAAAAATAATTTAATTTAATTTTGAAAATTAGTTCAAAGCTTATACCTTTAGCTCTATTAGGAAAATATATGACGTTTTCATAATTCTTGTCTTATAAAAATATCAGGGCTATCAAAATGGAGATAGTGTGTACCTAACATAGAATGTCTTCTTAAAGTATTCATAGCAACGTATTTAGTGTAAATTATTTCAGCCTGTCTGTTTGATATTCAAAACGTGTACTGTAATGATGGACTTTCCAAACGTTGTATCCACTATCTTCGGCACCATCCATCACCGGAAATCAATTAGGTTTTCCCTTGGTCCGAGCCCTTTTGATAAATAGCCTCTGGGCTCGCGATAGTCTTCTGTTAGCGACGTTGAAATTTTCCACTCCGACAGTTCGTTACAAAAAAAAAATAGAAAAGAAATTGAGTTTTCTTTTAACAATCATGCTCAGATTTCTGGCAATAACCATAAAACTGAAACTTAATATTATGTTATCCATTCCTGTTATTTGACACGCGGCAGTTAATTTTCAATTAACAATTTTTCCACGATTTAAAAATAATTAATTTTTCTTTTTTTAATGGAAATTGTTGCGCGCGACGATGAATAAAAAAATAATTATGCAATGGATGTTTGAAATTCTACAATAATATTATATAGTTTTACAAATATCGTGCACGTTTTTGCGATAAAGAAAAACTCATTAAGTGGCGCAAAAGCAATTATCTTTGCAACTAACAAAAAAATATAAGACGTTTTTTCTAATTTTTATAATTCTTGAAACATGAAGTTTAATTTAAATCGTTATCATTTTATTTTTGAGTTATACGTGTGTCTCATTAAAATTAAAATGTTTACGCATTTACCCAGAAAATAATTTTAATATAAGTTTATTTTTATTTTTAAAATTATTCTAATTATTATTATTTTTTTCATTTATTTAAATATAGAATAATTATTATTTGTTAATTACATTTTTTTCTCTTTATTGGAATTTAAAGTTGTTTATACGTAAGTCTGATCAATAAATTATAATTATATAATAGCAAAACATAAGCATTTTTTCTAAATTGTGGAACAATGAACAATTGTTATAAAATCAAATATTTTTATTAATTTTTAGAAAAATGGAAGAAAAATATCAATAATATTGATAACCAATGTATGTTAATTATTTAATAAAATAATAATTTAGGATATTTAAAAAAATTAACATTAGAATTGAAAAAAATAAGATTATTTCTTCAATAATAAATATTTTGAAAATGCTCTGTAAACTAAAGAAAGCAGGTTTAATAGTTATTGAAAACTAAATAAAAATGATAACGTTTTTAACTCGCCGCATTGAAAAATAAATAAAAATTGAATTAAAAAATCTGTAAATTTTTATTCATGTATCGTTCCAAATATGATATTGTTGATATTATTTCTTAAGTATTATTTATCTATTTATTTTTTGATTTATTTAAATTGTTTGTAATTAAATTTACAATAATTTTCTTATTTCTTTGTTAAATAAATAAATACTAATAAATCCAATAAAATCTGAAAAAGTATAGAAAAAAAATGAGTTTATTATAAGTTTATTTATTAATTTATTTATTTAAGTTACTTCTATTATTAAGTATAGTTTATATTTGTTATTTTATATCAGATAAATATTATATAGATTTTATAATGATTTTAAATTTTTGTCAAAATTTATTTTTTATAATTTTTGTTACAGAAATATATCTAAGGAAGTTCTACATTTAACAGCAACTTATTTTTTATATTTCTTTATATTATATAAAATTTCTTTCAATTGCTTAAAATTTAGATATTGATACAAAAATAGCTTCGATTTTTGTTACTTTACAAATTAGTTATTTCTTTTTATTCTGGAAATGTAACTAATTAAGTTTATTAAAGTCTAACAGTCTAAAAATTAATATAAAAATTAAGTTAGAAATAATTAATATATATTTTGCGTTGAATAAATATATTTCTCTATTTATTTAATTATTATATAATTCGTTATATTAAAAACTTTGATAAAAATAAACTAATATACTTTGATAATACTATAATTTGTATGCTATTTTTTCTGCAAAATGATTATTTTTTAAAGAAATTGTAGAATTCACAAATTTATTATATAAACAATAAAATAACTACTGTTTTATTATGCTTTTGTAAATAATATGAAATTAGAGTTTATTAGTCAATTTATACGATAATCGTAATAAGAAATAGCAACATTTGTTGAAATGTAGGTCATATGAAAAATATGTTCTAAAAGCAAAATATTTGTTTGTATAATGAAAGCTATAATAAAAGAATAAATAAACGATTAACTAAATATTCAAATAAGGTAGAAAATAAACGTGAACATTTTTATATAAAAACGTATTTTCTTGATAAGAAAACCATTAAGAAAATTACAATATTTTAAATATTATTTTTGTTATTTTTATCATAATATTTTAAAATAATTTTAATAAATCAATTATTAGAAAGTAGTTGAAGTTAATTAAGGAAAATGTTTATTATTGAAGATATTAATATAAAATATAATAATAAATAAATATTTTCTTTGTTATATTGAAGAAAGTTTGAACAATTTAAACTTTTAAATAAATTAATTATTAAGAACTTCTTAACGAATCAATGAAGAATCTAAAAAAGTTTATTTTATTGGTGTTTTTTAAAGTAATTTCAGGTATCAAATTTTATTACAAATTTATTATGAATATTAATATTTCATTAGTTTTTGAATATTAATATTTTATTACATAATGAAAAACATGTTAAAATAGTGAAATATTACAGATTTTAATATAGATTATCAAAATATATGTGTATTTTAATGTAATTTTATTAATTTCTTAATATTTTATTTTAAATGAAAAACATTTCTTCGAATTTCTAATTATTTATGACATTAATTCTACATTTTTTTTACTGTTATTTGAATGTAATTTTAAGAAGTCTCACTTTTATTATTTATGAATTATTACGAACTTAATAATATTAATATTTAATTAAATAACTAAAAATATTATTAAAATAGTGTATGATTGCAGATATGAATATAGATTATACAAATATATGTTTCGTCTTGCTTCTAGTAATTGTGTTATGAATCAACGTAGAATTTCAAAAAGTTAATTTTATATTAATATTAATTTCAGTAATTCAAACTTTTATTCAAATTAATTATTACCAACTTTTTACTATTAATTATGCAGATACAAATATGGAATATAAAAATGTATGTTTTTTCAATCTTTTAGTCATTTTGAGATGAATCAAAGAATAATTTCAAAAAGTCTATTTTTTCTATTTTCTAACAATTGTTACAATATTGATAATGTAACAAATAATAATGAAGAATTTTAAAGCAAAATATTTGTATTTTAAGGTAATTTCAATAATTCAAACTTGTATACATATTATTTTTTAGGAACTTCTGAATATTAATTTTTCATTATATAATAAAAAATATTTATTATATAATAATAAAACATGTTTAAAATAAAGAAATATTACAGATATAAATATACAAAATGAATCTAGGACGAATTTTAAAGCGAACTATTAATATTTTAAGTTAATTTTAACAATTCAAACTTGTATATACATTAATTATTAGAAACTTTTGAAAATTTATATTTAATTATATAATATAAAAATATTTATTTCTTCTAGCTTCTAGTAATTATTACATGAATCAATGAAGAATTTTAATGCAAATTATTTGTATTTTAAGGTAATTTCTATATTAATATTTTATTATATAATGAGAAACATATTGTTATATGTATAGTTAAATATTGCAGTTATGAATATACAATTTATAATTTTTTTTCCATCTTCTAGTAATTAAGACTTGAATCAATTAATAATTAAAAAAAAGTATATTTTAAAATAATTTTAAGAATTCAAATTTTTTTAAATAAATTATTAGATACTTTTTATATTAATATTTTATTATATAATATATAAATTATATAATATACAATATACAAATATTTGTTTCTTCTAGCTAAATAATTGTAATTTAAAGAAATTAATACAATTTAAATTTTTATGCAAATCAATTATTACAATCTAATAATAATTTAAATATTAAGATATTATAAAATATTTATTAATTTATAAATTGTAAATTAATAATTTTATATTAATTATGGTTAATCTTCTATAATATACCGAAAAATATGTTAAAAATTGTGAATTTTTATTACTAATAGCTGATAGGAATATATACAAATAGAACTATAAGTTTTCCATCTTCAATCACTTGAAGCAGGAAGATAAAGTACGTGAGGTAACAGGCCATGAATAGCTGCTGTCTCATGTTCGTTCGATTTCCACCGATCTGCTGTTCCAAGCGTTGGTTGGTTTTATTCGTAACAGGACGAAAGGAGTGAAGGAGGAAAAAGGGGCTGGTCCTTTCGCACGTTGGTCCTGGTCCAAATATCCTGGCGCTGAGTCGCGGAACCGCGGAAGAAATCGGCCGATCTCGGCCTCCGCCAGCGACTGGCATTGGAAATGTCCTCAACCGTCAGTGCCGTCCGCGTTTGCCGGCCAGCAGAACGCGCTCTGCCACATCCGTTGTGGTTCTTCCTCCTAAACTACCATTGACATTTAACACGTGCGGATCACCCGAAGACAAAGTTTTGTTATGCACTGACCCGAGGAAGAACCAGAAGATTGCAACAGAGGATCCAGTCTTATGTAACGACGACAAATACGTGACTCCTAAAAAAAACTACGACGACGGCACCGCGTCTCCTCCAGGAAGCGGTAAACTTTAGTTTCTTGTTAATTTTTGAGTAATAACAATATGCATACACATCGCCCAAATCCGCTGATTATGAATAGAAACGAATGCTCTTATCACTTCCAACGTGACTCAAAAGGAAGTTTGTTACGTGAATGTGGAACGGCTGTGTTAAAGAAAATATTACAAACAGTGATTATTGCCGTACTAAATAAATACGTTCGGTTTTCCTGCTACTCTTTGTAGTGTTAACATCGGGCCTCTGGACTCCTATTTATAACTTCCTCCATGTTTACCGACCGTTCTTGTTTGTTAATAAACAACCGGTAACGAAGTTTATGTAAATCCCATTCACAATATCAATGATAACAATAACAACAGTCGTACGTGTGTATTTCTAGTCACTTATGTAAGCACGTTAAAATTTCTTCAATATTTCCCCGAAGGCCATTGACCACATTTTCCAACAATTCGCAATATATTAAATTAATCCTAAGAACTAAAGTATTAAGTAATAATTAAAATATTGACTCAAATTGAAAATAACAAAATTTCCTGAACGACATCTAACAATTAATTTGCAAGTCTATAATCAACCATACAATTTTCATTAAATCTTTATAGTTTCCTGAAAACACATACAATAATTCAACCGAAAAATATTGAATCAATAGTAAAATTTTAGCTGAATCCTAAATTCCTGAAAAGTTATTGATTACATCCGACAATTCAACCTTAAATATTTAATCAAATTTTGAATAATCCAATTGCAAATTAATTTATCAAAGATAAATATTGTATTATTAAAAAAATATTAACGTAATCTTAAAATAATCAATCATATCAACCTCAAAATTTGGATCAATGGTAAAATGTAAAATTTTGAACAAACTTCTTACAGATTTCCTCGACAATCGTAGACTAATAATTCATTGAATCAACCGATAAATATTGAATCAATCATAAAATATTAATTGAATATAGAATTATCTTTTAATTAATCCGTTACTTATAAATTTCTTCTATTGACCAAATTTAACAATTCAATTACAAAATATTGAATCAATCCTAAAATATTGAGTCAATCATAAAATATTAACGTAATCTTATTAAAATTTCAATAAATGAAATACATAAAATCTATTAATAATATTCCACAAAATATAAAATCAACCGAAAAAAAAAATCAATCATAATGTAAGTTAACTAATCTTCTAACATTTATTGTAATAATTCATAAAATATAAATTAAATTAAAAAATTATTGATGGAAATTTCAACAAATCCGTTACACAGCTTAAACAAAAAAAATCCCATATTAATTTCGAATCAATCAACATGTTGTAAATCTGCAATTTAAATTATAAAATCGTTATTTTGTATCCTCTCCATGAATGTTCGATTTTCGTAAATTTTTTTATGTAATTTCTTGAATGTATTTAAAATAATGAATTTTAATTGACTTTAGTAAGTGATATTACATTTATTTAATTGAATGAATTGAAAAGTAAATATCTATAATCCATTTACAATTTTGATTCAATTCTATAATGTAAAATATTATGGGAATCCTAAAATATTGATTAAAATTTTCGGAAAATCTGTAACTTTAATTATCCAATAATTCATTATTGAATCAACCAAAAAATATTGAATTAAAATATTAATTGATTCCTCAAAATATGGAATCAACCGAAAAAAAAATAATCAACAACAAATTTCCTGTAAGATTACTGACAACAAAAATAATAACTAAATCCATTTAAAATTTTGTTTCAATGGTAAAATGTAAAATATTATGGGAATCCTAAAATATTGATTAATATTTTCGGAAAATCTGTAACTTTCATTATCCAATAATTTATTATTGAATCAACCAAAAAATATTGAATTAAACATACAATATTAATTGATTCCTTAAATATTTCAATAAAACCGTTTCATACACATTTTATCAATATTTCTGATAAATCTATTGGTTACATTTTATAATTCAATCACTAAATATTGAATCAACCATAAAATATTGAGTCAATCATAAAATATTAACGCAATTTTATTGAATTTTGTACAAATTTCTTTAACATTTGCACAAAATTCGATAATTAAAATTTCAAAATATGGAATCAACCGAAAAAAAAATCAACAACAAATTTCCTGTAATTTAAAATTTTGTTTCAATGGTAAAATGTAAAATATTAAGGGAATCCTAAAATATTGATTAAAATTTTCGGAAAATCTGTAACTTTCATTATCCAATAATTCATTATTGAATCAACCAAAAAATATTGAATTAAAATATTAATTGATTCCTTAAATATTTCAATAAAACCGTTTCATACACATTTTATCAATATTTCTGATAAATCTATTGGTTACATTTTATAATTCAATCACTAAATATTGAATCAACCATAAAATATTGAGTCAATCATAAAATATTGACGCAATTTTATTGAATTTTGTACAAATTTCTTTAACATTTGCACAAAATTCGATAATTAAAATTTCAAAATATGGAATCAACCGAAAAAAAATCAATCAACTATAATACAAATAATAATCCAACTGACAACAAAAGTTTGATTGAAAAATTCACAAATCCGTTATTTGCACATTTAGAACTCAAAGTTTAGACAAAAAAATAAAATCCCATATTAATTTCGAATAAATCAACATGTTGGAAATCTGCAATTTAAATATTCGTTTTATTATATCCTCCTCCATCAATGTTCCATTTCCGTAAAGTGCTTTGTTTAATTTCCTGCATGCGATATTATATTTAATAATTGAATGAGTCGAAATGTTCATTTAGATTTTTATTATATTATATAATATTTCAATATTAAACAAAATCGAATATGATAATCCATTGAAATTAATTCGTAATTAATTGCTGTCAATTCTTTATAAGGTAATTATGAAAAGCACATTTCATTGCACAAAATATGTCATATAATTTTTTGAAAATTTAATGTTGCATAATTCAAAAATTAATATTTACTCTCAAAGTCATTTAATTAATTAATTGAAATTATTATTGACAGCACATATTAAATAAATTAATAAATTATAATTATTTTAATTACTTATCCCAATTTTTATATTTTTTTCTCTAAAAGTTTATATAAATAATAATTTTAATTTTAATCAATATTAACATAAATAATGATAAAATAATTAACATTTTCATTCAATAAACTATATTGATTTAGTGTTTTCATTCATCGAAATTATTACAATATGCTAATTACTAATTCGGAATCTCTATCTAATTATATAATTCAAAATATACTATATTTATATTTTCTTAATTTAATTTTCTCGTAAATTTTATGGAAAGAATAAATTAATAAATGTTACATGACTTAAAAAAAACAGAAAAAAAATAAATATTAATAGTTCGGTGTAAAAATTTCAAAACAAACTAAATATTAATTAAACATTTTTTTAGTTAATTAATAAATTTTAATTTTACCAAATTTATTTCAATAGGTAAACATAAAAAAATATTTTAATTATATAAAATAAACTAAACTTTGTGAATTCCGCCAATAACTCGCACTGTATGAAACCGGACTTAAAAATTATATAAACTGTACTAAAAGGGACTTTTCTATTTATTTTTTTCTGAAAGTTTATGAAAGACAGAAATTGTAATGTAATTCATTTAATTATTATATTATTTTCATTTGATTTATGAATAAATATATAGAAAAAAATCTATATTAATTATAGATATTTTTTTATATATTTTTGTTTGTCTAAAATTTTCAGAACAACTATGAATTTCATTATAATAAATTCAATAACAATTGTTTAATGAGTGTTTTTCTATCTAGTCATAAAGCATAGATATGAAAGTAAACGTTAGAAAAAAAAATAACAGTATGTAAATTACGTTTCCACTTACACGAAACAAGCAGCTCGTTCTTTATTAAATTCAAATTAGCTTTGATTGAAATCAAGAATCCATTAACTCCGACGAACGTCATTTTCGATTTAATTGCGACAAAACAATTTTCCAAAGAAACGTCATGACACTAATTTTTTTTTTTTGCAGTGTATCTGTTATATAAAAGCGAATGTTACATTGAGTCCGATAATGGCGAAAAACGGAGTTTGTGCGAGTCGAATTACGTCCAATTTGCGATAAATCAATTAGCGGTCTGTTATTATATTTATATTCCTCGGATCAATTGAAGTACGTGCTGGATTCAGTATTATTTCATTTAATTGATACCTCACCCAAATGCAATTTAATTTAATTATCGTTTTTTTTTTGTGTTTCATCAATCCATATTATGTGGACGGTTTTGAAATTACTATGGAAACGTTTTATTGCAATATGGTATCTGTTTACTCGCATGTTGCCATGGAAACATATTTACAATGTAGTACAAGTTGCACAGGTTTATATCCTTTTTCATTTGAATATAATAAATATAATTTTTGTTCTGTTTCGAATATTTTTCCATGGTAAAATTTTATTAGAACATCATTGTACATGTTTCTATCCATCCATCCTTTTGGTGCGAATTTGGTTAGTGGTTAGAATTGGAAAATGTTATTGAAACATGGTAAAATCACGGCACAAGTTTAAATCTATTCATCCTTCTGGTACAAACCTGGTTATTAACATGTTTCCAAGGAATAATTTTATTTTATCATGGTAAAATCATTGCA
Source organism: Nicrophorus investigator (assembly GCA_963457615.1). NCBI lineage: Eukaryota > Metazoa > Arthropoda > Insecta > Coleoptera > Silphidae > Nicrophorus > Nicrophorus investigator. Next base: position 14,782,523 of record OY735144.1, read on the forward strand.
GATATTTCTATCCATCCATCATTTTGGTACAGATCTATTAACGAACATGTTTGCATGGAAATATTTTATTGGAACCCATTCATCTTAATGGTATGAATCTGGTATTGAAATATAGTATCCATTCATTCTGGTGAGGATTTAGTTACGAACATGTTCCCATGGGATAATTTTATTTCAACAGGGTACAAGTTTCTATCCATCCTTCTGATTACATATGTTTCCATGGGAACATGGTAAAATTATGACAAAAGACTTTGTCCATTATTCTGGTTACGAATATGTTTCAATGGGAACATTTTATTGGAACCCAGTAAAATTGTTGCACAACTTTCTGTTCATTAATTTTTTTTTATGAAAACATTTTGTTTAAATATAGTAAAATCGTTACACAAGTTTATATCTGGTTACAAATATGTTATTATGGGAACATGGTAAATTTATGGTACAAGTTTCTATCCATCTTTCTGGTTACGTAGATGTTTTCATGGGAATATTTTATTGGAACCTAGTAAAATCGTTGCACAAGTTTATGTTCATTCATTTTTTCATTCATGAAAACATTTTATTTAAATATAATAAAATGGTTGCACAAGTTTCTATCCGGTTACAAATATGTTATTATGGGAACATGGTAAAATTATAGTACAAGTTTCTATCCATTGTTCTTTATTTTGATATCTGGTTACTATTATGTTTCCATGGGAACATGGTAAAATTATGCCACAAGGTTCCATCCATCCTTCTGGTTACAAACATGTTTCCATAGTAACATTTTATTGGAAAATATTAAATTGTTGTACAAATTTTCACCCATATTTCTGGTACAAATCCAAGTTCCCATAAGAACATTTTATTTGAATATGGTAAAATTTCTGCATTTCTCCTTCTGTTTACAAACATGTTTCCATAGTAACATTTTATTGGAACATATTAAAATTGTTGTACAAATTTCCATCCATATTTGTGGTACTAATCCATGTTCCCATGAGAACATTTTATTTGGATATGGTAAAATTTCTGCACAAGTTTCAGGCTAATACGTTTATTTAAATCATATTCGCCTGAGTCTGGATATTATTATTATTAATATTAATAGGGATGAAATTATGCATACGAAATGATCGCAATATCTCGAGGAGTAAATTATTCACTAGAATATTCTAATTTCCTAAAGTTTACATTGGAATTATACGAAAATTCTTTAAAATCGACAATTACCTCTATTTTGCTTAATATTCACTTCAAATTTAAATTAGAAATTGGAAATATTTATTAGAAAAAAAAAAAGGATTTCAACCCTCTTTTTCGCTGATAATCAGTTTCAACTAAATTTATTGTTTGTAGTTCAATTGATTTTAAGTGACAGCTGTCATTGCGCGACTCATTCCAAATTTATAATAACCTAATTATTTTTAAATAGTTTGACAGCTGTCATTTCAAAACTCATTAAAAATGTAATTGTTTTTAACAAATTTGACACATTGTGACAGCTGTCATTTCTCGACTCATCGAAAATTTAACACGATTTATAGGTTGAGAACCGCTGTTGTACATCAATATATTAAAATTTAACTCACTTTAGTTGAAAAAAATAATAAATATTAAATTAATTAATTAAATTCTGATGTGTATATAAATTATTAACCGCAATATTTCCGTTCTATTTATACATTTATTAAAAATAATTTTAAAGTATTTTAATTGATATAAAAATTATTTTACAATGTACAAATATTTGTTTTTGATGTTATTATTATACATGCCACAATTTGAAACTGAAACAGAAAATTATGTGCAAATATGTTTCGTTTCGTTAAACGCTTTGTTTGTAAACGATTGCAATTTTGTTTTGCGATCCGAAAGATTTGTTTGTGGTTTTGCGCTGCGTTTCAATTGAAGTCAACACCAAAAGTAACATGTATTTTCATTAACTCGATGTGTAATTTACGTTGTGTGTTTTGCTGCATTTTGTATCAAACGCAGCAATAATCAAAGCACAATTATGTTTCATATACTATTCTAAAACGAATAAACCAAACTAAATAAACAAGAATTTGGAGTAAAATAATGTAGAATAATATTGTTTTTAATGGGTGATATTTAATATATAACAACAAACGGTTTTATTTCAATTTTGTATTAAAATAATATTGTATTTTAATTAAATTTTTCGCTTCATATAATTCTATAAAAAAAAAATGGAATTAATTTATTTTTTCAAAGTTATATAAAATTTTATTAATAATAACATTTTATGGCCAAACAATATATTTTTTAAATTATTCAATAAACAAGAAATTATATAATACAAATGCTCAATTTTATTTGAATTTGAATATTTCGATTAATATCTTGAAATATCAGTTAAAATTGAAAGATTAAATTTTAACAACAAAATAAAAATTTATGAGTTTTAATATTTTCCTGTGGGCCCCCAAAATCGTGGGTCCAAAGATCTTTGTCTAATGTGTTTAATGGATAAAACGGTTCCTCATGAAAATATTATTAAATATTTTGTGACCTTGAGAATATTTTTTGCACTGAAAAATATTTTTGTTTTGTTTGTTTCTAAAGGAATTTATTTATATAATGGTTTATTTTAAATAATAAGTTAGCAAGGTTATTAAAGTTATATTTATTTAAATGTCATTCGTTATGACGAAGTTATATTAAAATTCCATGACCTTAGAAAGATTTTTTACTGAAATATATATTTTATCTAATATTTCATTTTGAGACTAAAGTTCTCGAAGTCATCGATGTTAAAATAAAAATACGTATTTTTTAGGAAAGCACCAAATATCAATTTATCCAAAAAATGTTAAGTAATTATTAACTAAAGTCCTCAAGGTTATTGATGTTAAATTTATTTATATGTAATTTATTATGACTACGTTATAGTAACAATAATGATATAAAATAACATATTTATGTCAATTAAATGTTACGATTTGTTTGATCCAAAATTTACTGTAGATACACTGAATATTAGTAAGAAGTAAAAAAATCCATTTTCACTTATATTTTCTATAAATTTATTGAAAATATAAAATATTTCAACTAATTCAACAGATATTATTGGTAGATACACTAAAATTATATCATATAAAAGTTATCCAAGATATAAGTATTTTCGAAAAGAATATGCAATTTTTATGAAAGTGCAAAATATTAGATTATCTCAATTTATCAACAATATTAATATTAAAGAAATATTATAACTAATCCAAGTGTTATTAACGGTAGATACACAAAACATACATGATATAAAAAGTTATAAAAAAATACCAACTTAACTAAAAAATGTTAAGTAATAATTAATTCAATGTTTCAAGGTTACTGATGTTAAATTTATGTATATGTAAATCTTTTTGGCAAAATAATAGTAATTATTTCATGACCTTGAGGAAATTTTGCACTCAAATATATATATATTTTTCTAATAATGTGTTAAAAACTGGAGAATAATATATTTATGTCAAAGAAATATCGTAACTAATTCAAGTGATATTAACTGTAGATATACCAGAAAATACAGATTAAGAATACGTAATTTTTAGGCAATAAAAAAATATCAACTTAACTAAAAAATGTTAAGTAATAATAAATTGGCGTTAAAATATTTCATATATAATTGTTTTTGATATATTTATAGTAAAAATAATGATTTCATAACTTTGAGAAGATTTTTCAATCAAATACATATTTTTTCTGGTATAATATATTAATAATATTAATATCTAATTCAATTGATATTATCAGTAGATACACAAAATTAGTATAAACAATTATCTAAGTTATATATATTTTCATTAAAAATGAGAAGTAAAAAATATCAACTTAACTAAAATTGTTAAGTAATAATTAATGAAAGTTTTCAAGGTCTTTGATATTAAAGTTATTTATATGTAAGTTGTTAGGACGAAGTTATAGTAATAATTATTATTTCAAAACACGTTTCAATTAAATATTTATATTAAATAAATATTATAAGTTATTCGATTCATATTAACGGTGGAATCTCTAAGTAATACATATTTTCATTAAGAATACACAATTTTTTAAATAAGAAAAAAAATTCAATTTAACTTAAAAATATTAAATAATAATTAATTTCTCAAGGTCACTGATATAAAATTTATTTAAATGTAAATATTTTTGGCTATATTGTACAGATTATAATGATTTCAAAACCTTGAGAGGATTTTGCACTGAAATACATATATTTTTCTAGTAATGCATTCAAAACACGCTGGAATAACAGATTTATGTCAAAGAAATATCGTAACAAATTTAATTGGTATTAATGGTAGATACACAAAAAATACATCGTATCAAAAGTTAAACAATTTTTTATTAATTAAACTTATTTCTTATAGTAGAATAACATTCTAAATAAACTAAAAAGTATTAAGTAATTATTATTTAAATTTCTCAAGGTCATTGATGTTAAATTTATTTATTTGTATTTATTTTTGACGAAATTGTAGTAAAAATAATAATTTCATTACCTTCAGAGGAAATACATATATTTTTCTAGAAATGCATTGAAAACATACTGGAATAATAATTTTATGTCAATGAAATATCGTTACTAATTTAATTGATATTAACGATTGATCCACAAAAAATACATCGTAACAAAAGTTACTTAAATTTTTATTAATAATACGTATTTTTTATAGTAGTACAACATTCCAAATAAACTAAAAAATATTAAGTAATAATTAATTAAATTTCTCAAGGTCATTGATGTTAAATTTATTTATTTGTAAATATTATCTAATTATTAATACATCAAAAGTTATACAATTTTTTATTAATAATACGTATTTTTTTATAGTAATACAAGTCAAATAAACCAAAAAATATTAAGTAATAATTAATTAAATTTCTCAAGCTCATTCATGTTAAATTTATTTATTTGCAAATTAATACATCAAAAGTTATACAAATTTTCATTAATAATACGTATTTTTTATAGTAGTACAACATTCCAAATAAACCAAAAAATATTAAGTATTGATTAATGAAATTTCTCAGTCATTCATGTTAAATTAATTTATTTGTAAATATTATGTACATCGTATGAAAAGTTATATAAATTTTCATTTATAATATGTATTTTTTATAGTAGTACAACAAGCCAAATAAACCAAAAAATATTAAGAAATAATTAATTAAATATCTCAAGGTCATTCATGTTAAATTTATTTATTTGTAAATATTATGTAATTATTAATACATCGTATGAAAAGTTATATAAATTTTCATTAATAATACGTATTTTTTTATAGTAATACAACAAGCCAAATAAACCAAAAAATATTAAGTAATAATTAATTAAATTTCTCAAGGTCATTCATGTTAAATTTATTTATTTGTAAGTATTATGTAATTATTAATACATCGTATCAAAAGTTATACAAATTTTCATTAATAATACGTATTTTTTATAGTAGTACAACATTCCAAAAAAAAACAAAAAATATTAAGTAATAATTAATTAAATTTCTCAAGGTCATTCATGTTAAATTTATTTATTTGTAAATATTATGTAATAATTAATACATCAAAAGTTATTCAAATTGTCATTAATAATACGTATTTTTTATAGTAGTACAACATTCCAAATAAACCAAAAAATATTAAGTAATAATTAATTAAATTTCTCAAGGTCATTGATGTTAAATTTATTTATTTGTTTTTGGCGAAATTGTAGAAAAAAATAACCTTGAGAGGATTTTGCAGTGAAATACATATATTTTTCTAGTAACGCATTCAAAACACGCTGGAATAATAGATTTATGTCAACGAAATGTTGACTAGTTCAATTGGTATTAACGGTATTCGCTTTTCCATTTATCTACTCGTTTTGCATAAAACTTCGTTATCAAAGTCAACAAGTTTTTTTTGTTTCGTTTCTTTAATATGTTATAATTACGTTTCTATATACTTGCGTTTCCAATTAAAGAACTATGAAAATTACCGTAACACAATGATACGGCGTTTCCTGCGGTCTGGGGAATTTTCGTAACTACAAAACAATATTTTTTTAACGTGATAGGAAAAAAAAAATAGGCGAAAACAAAACTTTCGTCTAGTTCAATGCTGCGGTTGTGCATGGAACACGTTAGATATAGAAATTGGTCGTCACGTCAATTTCCGAATCGAAATTAACCAATTAACGGCAAGACAATGGAACATACATCCATTTTAATTAACGATCGACGAATCGCTTTTGGATTTGCTAAAATTTGCGGTCTCGTCTTTGAGTCACGAAGATATATAAGAGCATTCGATCAAACTACACCGACTTTTTATCAACCGATATGTATGCATGTTGTTACTCATCTCTCAAGTAGCCTAGGTATTATTATTATTAGTAGTAAACTCCTCGCTGCGCCACTCCAGATTCCGAAATTCGATTAAAAAAAATACAACAATAAAAACAAACAACAAATTTTGTCACTCCCATTACGTAAGTGTGTTGACCCAAATTCGCGAGGCGAGATCTGTTTCTTTCCTTTTCCTCCAGCTATAATAATTTAGGAGGAAACGTGCTTCGCGTATAAATATTTCGCTGTTGCTCGTATTTTCTTTTTCTTTTCTTCTTTAGTTTCTTCTCCTCTAATATATCGTGAATCCGCGCGTTCGTCCTCTCCCTCGACCGTTCGCGGGTTAAGAGTTCACAACAACAATTGGAATTTTAAATGAGCCATTCACTTCGACTCGAAACGTTATGACTTTATTTAATTTTTTTTTCTTGTTATTTTCGTTTTATATAACGCAATTGCTGCGAACGCTAATATAAAATTCTCTTCAGTCGGGAACTTATTAGATGAAAATTTCCACCTTAATAAAATTACTCAAAGTAGCTAAATTGTTTCTCCAAAGCAAATAAAAAATAACTATTTGCATATCAAATTATCATTAATATTAATATATCTACGTAGTATTTTTGCGGTGATCCATCAAAGTTATTGCATTTCGCGAATAGAAAGAAATTTGTTTTGTCTCGTTCTCACACTTGGAATGACGACGTTCATTCCAAAGATCAGAATCAAGTAAAATTACCTTATTTATTCTGAAACCGGCGCAGACGATTAGCATACTCGATTGCGTAATAATTGGCTGCAATTATCCGGCGCTGGTAAAATTGACTCGTTTCCTGTAACGAGCAACAGAAAACGCAAGTTTAATTGCCGTTTGATAATCGTTATCCTTTACGTTATGGGTATGAATGTCGGATGGTTTGGGAAGATGCAAGAGTGTAGAGCTCGGCTCGTATAAAATCAATATGAACCGTTTCAATTTATCTGCACAACAAGTGTTAATCAGAAGTCAATTGTGTGATGCAACGTCGCGTCGCATCGTGCAGCGGGCATATTTTTTTTTGTAGAAATACGTTTCATCACGTAACTAACAGTCTTTCAAGTTTCCTTTTGATTATTGCATTCGGTGAACGTTGCACTTTTTTTGATGCGATAGTTACAATTTTTTGCAATATATTTTATCAATTAGATTTAATATACGAACTGTTATTAAAAAAAAAATCATAAATGCATATACTCAATACTTGTAAAAGTACAAGTATTTTTAAATGTACGAGTAAATGTATCGTTTGTAATTATTTAAATTTATACTTGTCAAGTATAAATGTAAAGTATATTTAACTTATGTAATTTTTAATTTTGTACATTACTTACACAAGTACAAGTATTTTGGGAATTATAAGTACATGAAAATTAAACAAACTATAGTTGTATTGACAAGTATACCTTTTTTCAGCATAACTGGTTTTTATAGAAATATTACTTGTCAAGTATAAATGTAAAGTGTATTTAATTTCTCTAAACTTTAACTTTATAAGTTACGTACATAAGTACAAGTATTTTGGGAATCATAAATATATGAAAATTATACAAACTATTATTATTGTAGGAACTTTTGACAAATATACTGATTATTAACATAAATGGTTTGTACAGATATATTACTTGTCAAGTGTAAAGTGTATTTAATTTATGTAACTTTTAACTTACACAAGTACAAGTATTTTGGGGACCATAAGTACATGAAAATTAAACAAACTATAGTTGTTATATTGGCAAGTATACCTTTTTTAACATAACTGGTTTATGTCAAGTATAAATATAAGTGTATTTAACTTATGTAAGTAAGTTACTTACACAAGTACAAGTATTTTGGTAATCTTCAGTACATGAAAATTAAACAAACAATAGTTGTTGTAGAGACTATTGACAAGTACACCGATTATCGACATAATTTGGTTTGTATAGATATATTATTTGTCAAGTATAAATGTAAAGTGTATTTAACTTCAGTAATATTTTGTAAGTTACTTGTACAAGTACAAGAATTTGTTGTTGAAATAATAGTTAATATTTGTACCAGTTACTAATGTAACTGGTATGTATAGATATATACATAAGTAATATATTACTTGTCAAGTATAAATTCACATCTCATGAAAAAATTTATACATGGAAACAAGTATTTGTATAAGTAAACTACTGTGTTGATGGTTGTATCAATGATCAACAAACATCATTTTTTTTATTTATAACTTGCACAAGTAAAAGTATTTTGAAAAGCGTAAGTACATATATTTAGAAAAGTACAAAATACAAACTGATATTAAATATAAATTTACAAGATTCACCTTGAAGATAAAGTATCAACTACTTCTATAGAAAATTATATTGAAATGAATGCATTCTTGTTGTGAATACTTGTCAAGTATTAATGCTAATAGAAGAACATATCGTAGAAGTACTTAGCCAAATTGAGTATACTTTAATAAAGTGCATCAATTATCAATATAAATAGTATGTATAAAAATTACTTGTAAATACTTGTCAAGTATAAATTCAAATGAAATTAAAAATCGTTTAAAAAAATATGGTTGGGAAATGACAGCTGGCACTTTTTGTCACAACGTGAAAACTCTTACAAATTACAACTACAAACAAATATATTTGATCGTTCGTCAAAATGGTTGAAAAACGATGGTGATGAATAAATTCCTAAATTTATTTTCAAACTTGCAAAATGACATTAATGCTCAAAATAGGTCGCATCAAAAGGATTTCAAAATGACAGCTGTCAACGTGAGACACTGGAATCGCATTATTCGACATGTGTCAAGTGTCAAGTTCACTTGTCAGTCATATGATCCAGTTTAATGATACGCATTACTTGACAAGTAAATATCTACTTTGAGACTGACATCTGTATAAATAACCCACGTAACTAGTATATAGATGTATTACTTGCTCAATAAATGGTCGTATCAAATTTTTAATGATTTTGAAATGACAGCTGTCAAAGTGAGACACTGAAATTGTATTACTTGACATGTGTCAAGTGTTAATTTCACTTGACAAAAATCCATTTTGAGACTGGTATCTGTATAAATAACCCACGTAAATCATATATAGATGTATTACTTGTTAATGTTTGTCAAGTATAAAAGCAAATATGCATCGTAAAAAGTTGTACTTAATTCGATAAGTATATTCTTTATTAGGGAAGTACATACAATACTTTTATTAAAACCAACTTAAATAATTGTACTTGTAAAGTCACATATTATATATTACAAACAAAAGTATACGCATTACTTGGCAAGTAAATATCTAAGAACTTTACGTACTTAAACCAAAAATAAATTGTAGAATGTATTTTTACCTCGATTGAATGAAACCAACTAGTCTCCACACCTAACTAGAAATATAACTGTATACTTATTTATGAAACAACTTAATTATATTAAAAGGAAATTGGAATACATGTTATTGCATCGCACAGAAAATTATATTCCAGTACATAATTCAAAATAATTAATAAGAAATTTATGTTTCATCTCGAAGTGCGTTCAATTTTCTGCATCCCGATTATGTCATAATTTATGTTATATGCAATAAAAAACCGAACGTGAATTAATTGCGAATTCATGACTTCGCAAATGACGACTTTTAATTGATCAATTACTCCGCGTGATATCACATTTACGATTATCTTGAATTTATTATAATTTTTTATTTTTATTTTTATAATTGTTTTTCTTTTAAAATTAAATGTAAACTTTTCTTTAAAAAAAAAATATTTTATGGAATGCTGTAAGAGCAAATCTCGTTAGTTTTCAAAGTGTCACAGCCTCCAATGGGAGTGCCAATTTCCTGTACGTTATCGGACGTAACCGTCTTAATCTGTTTGAGGTTTGTCGCCGTTGATGTGAACACAAAATGCACATTGCTCTGTTTGTGTTTTCACATTATCTAATCATCAGAAGTAAGCTTATTTAAAAATACGTTATGTAACAAATAATTAATTAATAAATTCATAACTTGTAATAACAAAAATGAAAGAAAACAACAAAAAAAATATGAATTTAAGTAAAAAATACAACAAAATTGATGAATTAATTGGAGCTTATTAAAAACAATGATATAAAATTATAACTTATATTTGAATCTAATAACAAAAAAGTCATAATTAAAAAAAATAATTGATGAACAAAGTTAAAATTTACAAATAAATAATTTATACTTTTAAAAATAATAAAAAATTAATTGTTTCCTTCAAAAAGTATTAATTAAATTATTTTGCATTAGAAATGTATTAATTCTAATTAAATTTTGTAATTATAATGTTTTAAACAAAGAAAAAAGACGTTTTTTTTTATTTTATTCTGGAAGAAATTTTGAGGTTGAGGTCGTAAATCCGGGATGGTAAATTATTCGCCTCGAGACAACGTAAACTTTTCGTTTTCCGCGAAATTAATTGAATGAAATTTAAATAAATTTAATGCTGGGTCGAGCATTAAGCACCGAACTAATTAACGTTTATTATTTAATTCCCGGCGGCGGAAAATTTATTCATCCGTCTTAAATCACAGGCAAAACGAATACAAAAAAAAAGAATTGAATAACGGAACGGCAGCAGCAGCCCATTCTTATTGTTTTTAATTCAAAGGTTGCTACCATCTGAAGACATTTATTTGCGTATAAAAGCATTGTTTTCGTTTTCAATGTATGTTATTCGACTCGGAAATTACTGTTGGATTTGTTAATATTCATTAATAATGCTTTCAGTTTTCAGTATGAAAACATTTTTACAGGCTTTATATAGTATCAAAGTAGCTCTAAACTAGGTCTTACTGTATTTATTCTTCAAGTTTGAGCGAATTGTCAGATGGTTGCATTAATATTTGTCACATTTCCACAAAGCAGATGCTCCAAATCTGTCCATTCCGCGTTATTTATTTTATTTTTTGTAAATTTTTCCTGAAACGCTGGAATTTATATTATGTGAGACAATGTTTACATTTTCGTGCTTTATGGCACCTGACGGCTGGAGATAGTGCGACCGAAATGGAATACCTCCTCGCGCTTTGTTACACAATACCATCCCTTTCCATCCGGTTCAGATTTCTTTATTATTTTTCACCTTATTTTTTTTCCCGTTTTTTTCATTTTCCTTGCTCTCCTAAATTACACTCGGTATTGTGAACGCGCTCAGAGAGCAAGCACAAAAGAAAAGCCAATTTTCTGATTCACAGCTTCATCTACAATTCCCTAATCCCCATACACACTTCGCGTCATCCACTCGGAATCTTCTTCTGGTTCATTCTTCAGAATTTTTTTTTTCTTTTACTATTTCTGCCAGCTTGACAAACTCGATATTGTATATTTTCCACTTAGCCGTGCCTCTTCCCAAACGATGCACATAAATTAAGCATTTTGTATGGATGGAATACTAAATTTTACAAAGAATTGACTATTTATATGCGACATTCCAATTTTCAATTTAGCGGAGATTCCACAGATTGTTTTTTACCTTTTTCTTAGGCTTAGAGCCTTTTTTACAATCACCATGTTTCAAGATACAAACTTTTACAGCAAAGAAATAACAATTATATTTTTCTTAAAATGGAAATTTTGAAATAAAATTACTTGTATTTCTGTCGCTTATAATAAAAATTATACAATGAATTTTCTTATAAGTGATAAGCTAAGGTCGATAAGTTCATATTGAAAGGAATAAATATGAATAAAATTTGCGTTGAATGACAATATAAATATATGTTTCTTATATTTACGTTCTTGAAGCTAATGCATGTATGATTGATCATTTTTATTTTTATAAACAATATGTTATATAATTTCTTATATAAAAACATTTCAGTTAAAAAAATTCCTACAAATTGTATTATAAAAAAATAGTAATCTTATTATGAAAATACATTTTTTTTGATTATATAATTTTTTAACATTTATTTTTGAATTAATTCCAAACTAAAATTAGAAATAAAATATTTAATTAATTAATTTAAAAAATAGAAAATTTTCCTAAGTATGACAACACATATTATATAAGAAAGAATGATATCTATATTTTTTCATGAATTTTCATAAATATTATGAAAATATATTCTAAATCACTTTTTTTGCAAAATTAAAACTACAGACTGAAATTTTGTATCATAATTTTGGACGAATTTCGATGGAAAAAGATATTTATTTATGAATATGTAATCTCTGGTTTGTGACGATTTTATCTAATAAAGTATATACAAATATATTAATTGATTCTTCATAAATCTGAAAGATTTATGTAATTATTTATTTTTTCTTATTTAAAATTAATTAATAATATGAATAATTATTTAGAAAATCTTGTTATAAATGATGTTTTTTTTATATAATTATAAATAAAATGTAATTAAAGAAAAAAATACGTCAGAGTTGATAATTAATCCTATTGATTTTTAATCCTGTAGACATCTCGACTGGGTTTAGAAAGTTGGAGCGTTTTGATGGATGAGGCGTAGTTGTTATCTTTAATTTGGGATTATCGAAGGTTTGATTGAGTGTCTTAGACAGACCGGACGGAAGTGAAGTCAAAGCCACGCTGCATCACAGATAAACCTATAATTATTCCAATTAAATCCAATTAATTTGCACTCAACAAACAGCAACGCATATAAATCCAATATTTTGTATAAAGCCTAGGTAATATATAGAATATTACGTGGAATTTCATTAATTAATTTAATTTTGTTTAATTAACTAATAAAGCTTTTATTTTTATTATATAAATATGTTTTTAGTTGGTATCTTATTGTGTTTATAATTATTATATTATACAACGTCTATGAAGTAAACAATATTTTACTCAGTTTAAGGGTTGAAAAAAAGCCATTGGATTACATAAACTTTATTTTTCTTTGCATCAGAATCGCTTGTTTATATAGAAAATTCATTAGTTGTTATATAAATATATTTTTAGTTATTATGTAAGTATATTTATAATTATTATATTATACTAAATTTATGAAGAAATCACTATTATTTAGTTTAAGAGTTGAAAAAAGCGATTGGATTGCATAAACTATATTTTTTCTTTGCATTAAAATCGCTTGGTTATACAAATAGTCCGTTTGTAGTTATATAAATATGATTTTAGTTGTTTTCTTGTTGTGTTTATAATTATTATATTATGAAGAAACCACTATTAATTATTTTAAGGGTTGAAAAAAGCATTTGGATTGCATAAACTTTATTTTTTTGTTTGCATCGGAATTGCTTGTTTATGCAAATAGTCGATTTTCTGCTCGTGGATTTTGCATATAATTTCCAATAAACGCTAATAATTTTGTACATTTAATAAATTTCTGGATAACCGATATTAATTACACGCCGAACATCTGATACTCGGATCATATTGCAAGCGTTCACCATCAACGTCATCAATTTATACGCGATTTATTCCCAATTAAATACACTTTAATCAAACGCAAATTATCAATAACCGGTAGAATAACATTGAAATTAATTGCATAACAATTTTAACACTAAAAACAAAGCTTCGATAAAATTAATTATTTGAAAATGTTTTATTTTTATTTTAAGAAGTGACTCAGAAATGCTGAAATGAAGGTTGATATTGTCAGAAAAATCTTCAAAAATTTTGGAAATGCCAATAAAATTTGGAAATGCTGAAATGAAGTTTGATATTGTCAGAAAAATCTTCAAAAATTTTGGAAATGTCAATAAGATTTGGAAATGAAGTTTGATATTGTCAGAAAATCTTCAAAAATTTTGGAAATGTCAATAAAATTTGGAAATGCTGAAGTGAAGTTTGATATTGTCAGAAAAATCTTCAAAAATTTTTGAAATGTCACTAAAATTTGGAAATGCTGAAATGAAGTTTGATATTGTCAGAAAAATGTTCAAAAATTTTGGAAATGTCAATAAAATTTGGAAATGCTGAAATGAAGTTTGATATTGTCAGAAAAATGTTCAAAAATTTTAGAAATGTCAATAAAATTTGGAAATGCTGAAGTGAAGTTTGATATTGTCAGAAAAATCTTCAAAAATTTTGGAAATTTCATTAAAATTTGGAAATGAAGTTTGATATTATCAAAAAATCTTCAAAAATTTTGGATATGTTAATAAAATTTGGAAATGCTGAAGTGAAGTTTGATATTGTTAGAAAAATTTTGGAAATGTCAATAAAATTTGGAAATGCTGAAGTGAAGTTTGATATTGTCTGAAAAATCTCCAAAAATTTTGGAAATGTCAATAAAATTTGAAAATGCTGATATTGTCAGAAAAATCTTCAAAAATTTTTGAAATGTCACTAAAATTTGGAAATGCTGAAATGAAGTTTGATATTGTCAGAAAAATGTTCAAAAATTTTGGAAATGTCAATAAAATTTGGAAATGCTGAAATGAAGTTTGATATTGTCAGAAAAATGTTCAAAAATTTTAGAAATGTCAATAAAATTTGGAAATGCTGAAGTGAAGTTTGATATTGTCAGAAAAATCTTCAAAAATTTTATAAAAGTCAATAAAATTTGGAAATGTCAAAAAAAAATGTAAAATTATAAATATATATATATATTTTTGATTATGATATTTATGATTATGATATATTTTTTGAAGTAATTTCGTGGATTCGTTAGTAGAGATAGGACTGTGTATTTAAACCAATAAATTTGGATTTCGGGCGACAAAAGGCATTGTTATCTATTAGTATTAAAGCTGTTAATCCGATAATCCAGCTTTTAATCATGTCTGGTATATTTGATAAACTTCTCTCCAATCTACATGTACATGAATATATTATTTTTTATTCAATATCGGAAGGAAAAAAATAATTATTTAAAATGTGAATGAATAAAAAAATATATCTGAATGCTTAAGTTTCGGTCTGTGGATTCTTCATTCGATCGATGGAAATATTTCCACCCAACCACCGATTGATTATTTTCATTGTTGCGACCTTGACCCAGAGAGTTGCGGGTCCGGCGACTTTGACATTAGATCCTAAAGGTCAAGATTGTTCGCGTTTCCGCGGAAAGGCCGCTTCTTTCCATCCGTGTTAAAATCGGATTTATTGTTATCCTGTGACTTTCAGGAATTTAGGATCGGCCGATCGGTATGTTCCGATGAACGGAACGAATTCGGTGTACCCGGTATTTGGAGCATTTCAGAAATGCGTAGCATTTTCATCTGAATATCTAAACTTGCTTTTGGGGGGAAACGATTTTATGTATAAAATAACTGCAAGAAATTCAAACACAAACTTTAATCAATTATTTGTTTTTATGATTTCGTTTAGTAAACCAATTCTTACAGCAATCAACATCTTAAATATATAAAAATAAATATATCGAAAATGTTCTTCTTAACTTCATGTTAAAATTACTGAATGCATTGGGAAATCGGTTTTGTAGTATGAAATAAAACTGAAGAAATTCAAGCACAAATTTTAATCAATTATATATTTTCATTTTTATCTATGAAGTTTTGCCATCAACTTCATGCTTCCATTTTTTAAACTAATTCTGACAGCAATCAACATCTTAAACTTCAATACATCTCAGATTTTACAGAAATATAAAAATAAATATATTGAAAATGTTCGTCTTAACTTCATGTTAAAATTACTAAATTAATTGGTAAATCAGTTTTGCAGTGTGAAATAAATCTGAAGAACTTCAAGTATTTTCATTTTTACCTATGATGTTTTAAATAATTTTTTACAACAATCAACTTTTATATTTCTGAGAGCCTCAGCCTTGACAGCAAATAAATAAACATGACAAAATTATTCATTTTAACTTCATGTTAAAATTATTCTTAAACTTTACCCAAAATTACGCTATTTGCGGCATCAACAAATATAAATCAATACATTGATAGAAAATTAGTTTTTTTATCGTTCCAAGTGATTTTTTAAAATGAAAATCCATTTGCTCTTATAATATTATTAGAGTTAATTATTTTACCTGTCTCAAGATAATCTAATAGGAAAATTCCTTTTGCAACCCAAAAAACTGATATTCATAACCTCTCAAAATTTTTCAAATGCTTTAAAACTTTTAAACTATTTAAGTTCAAATAATAATTGTTGAGTCAAATATTAATAATAACTGGAATTAAACTATAGAAAACCTTAATTTTCAAATATTTTAATTTTAAGTAAATATTAACTATGAAATAAATATAACAATTAGAAGATACTAAGAAATATTTTTCTTGCTGTAATTTATCAAGTGTTATAGGATTACATATATCATAGCGAACACGGAAGGATTGGTAAACTTTCAGGAACTTTACTTTCCGCACTGCAAACTTGGCCAAATGCACGTGCACTTTTATCTCAACTGAAAACTATTTCAGTTTATTTTTAAATATATATTCTTTTTATCAAGTTTTCACCCCAAAAACTAAGCTGATTTATGGGCAAGAATGTCGTGCGAATTTCAAAAGCCTGGCGCATCCACCCCATTTATTTAAAACGTTTCTCTAGGATTATGTAAACCGGACACAAATAGTTCGATCTCTCTTTTGGGATTTGGTTGTAGAATTATACGATTATTTATTTAGAATCCATGTAAATAAATTAATAAAGAAAAAAAAAATGAGAAATTTAAAAAGGATAATTTATGATTTATATTGATTTTGGTTGGAGAAAATTACTATTGATTGTTGCATTAGATGACGGTGTTCATTGAACAAAGTGATTTGATTGGTGGAAATTTCGTTTGAGTCAATTTCTAGCATCCGACGATATGTAAACTATTGCATATCAATGTGTACACGCCGTTATTACATTAAGTAAATTACATAGAGCCGACATAATTAATTCAATAATCAATGTGCACTGCCTTATACTCTTGTGCACGTTCCAAATATATGTAGATTGAAGATGTGACTAGGAAACTACATTAATTACTTGTTGTGATTTGATCTACCACGTCTTATTAATAATTTAAATATAACAATTTATTTTTGTTTCTCCTAATTTATGAAAGTTTAACTAAATTTATAAGGAAATTATAATACTAATTATTTTATTAAACTTCAACAAATCGTTTCTTTTAATCAAGTGCAATAATTAAAAATATAAATCAATAATTATTAATGAAATACATTTTTTCAAGGCCGAAATGACTGAATGTAAACGGTATATCTACTTACAAAATTTGTCTGTATCGAAATTATTCTGCAGTGCATATTTACTTACATTAATCGTTACTTTTTGTCATAATTAGTTACTTGTAACTTTGTTATATTCATCGTTACTTCTTGTTAAATCATCAAAAAGCATCATAATTATACATAATATTTATTGAATTAATTTATTTTTGTATTCATTTTTCTCATTCGATTTTGTTAAATGATATTAATATTAGACTATCAAAATTAGCTACTTGTAACTATTTATAAAATACGCATTTTTTTTTCTAATTGTAATTATATCTACTTTGTCTTACTAATAATTATAACTATAACTTAATAATTTACATTTTTTATGTCTTTTAATTTATGAGGGTTAAACTAAATTCTTAAATAAGTTATAATATTAATTATATGTTTAAACATTAAAATATTGTTTATGTGCTTCGACTGCTATAAATCACCCATCCAAATATAAAATATTGAGTTGTTTAACTTTATGATATAATTTACTTGTATTAATAATTTACATTTTTTTACATTTCTCCTAATTTATGAGAGTTTAATTAAATTCATAAGGAAGTTATAATATTATTTTTTTAAACTTCAACAAATCGTTTCTGTTCTTCAAGTACTATTAGTCACCCATCCAAATATAAATTTCTGAATTGTTTAACTTTATTATATCATAAATTCAGAATATAAAAATCAATAATTTTTAATGAATTCAACTTTGAATGTAAACTGTAATGTAAAATTACTTCTTGTTAAATTATCATAAAGCGTTATAATTAGTTACTTGTAGCTTTTCATAATATGTTTAAATTATTTCTTAATATTATTAATTTTTATTTATGGATAATGTTTCTTTCTTCCTATAAAATCTTAATGAAAATACATAATTAGTTGTAACTATTTATAAAATATGCACTTTTCTTCTTTGATTTTAAGAAAATTCTTCATTTTCTGTTATAAAATCAAAATTAGTTATTTATAAAATATTTCAATTATTTCTTGAACAATTTTTTGCTCATTGAAATTGTTCATTTCTTCTCATTTAATCGCATAAAAATTAATTTTAACTATTTTATAACGTTTTAAAATATTTATTATGTCATATTAAATTTTATCAAAATTATTTACCAGTAACTATTTACAAAATATGCAAAAATATTAATTCTTAACATTTTTTGATTCTCTTTATCGACATTGTATAATTTTTATAATATCAGTGGAAAAGTTTATAATTAGATATTCTAAATAATGGGAAAGCACTATTTAGTTCCGGAGCCGCATGCGGCTCCTATAATAACAAATTATGGCTATCATCTCTAATAACTATGGCTATAGCAGTTACTTTGCAAAATTTATTTTACTAGTAAAAATAGCGATAATAATGTTGACTTCTCCTGCCTAGTCTTTATACAATATGCAATACTTATTAATTTATAGAATCGTTTCTGCTCTACTTAAAGTTCTATCAGTTACTATACTCATTATTTAACTTTATAGAATAAAATTTACTTATATTTAGTTATAATATTTTTAATACTGCATATTAAATACAAAAATATAATAGAAAATATATCTCCTTCAGATATATACCAGTTTTTATTTGATTTGTAATATTATTCAAATTAGAATTGGTTTTATAAAAAAATATCCTGTAAGATTTCTAAAAATCAAAGTTTTCAAAATAAAAATTATATTGTTAAAACTAAATGATATTTAGTACTTTTCTTGAGTTTAGCTGATTTAAACTAAGTTTGTAGTTACATTTTTTTCATATGTGGTAAATATGTTATTATTTTAGTTTAAATCACGTTTTCAAATAATTTCCACCAAAGATTTATTAAAGGTTCAAGATTTTTTCTTGTTTCTTTTCTATCTATAACTTTTTTTTTTTATAAAAGAAAGAAAAACATAAAGTAATAGAAAGATAGTTTAAAGTTGTTTCTAATCTTGGAAAATCTGAAGAACTATTATCGTAATTGCATCACGTTTTTTTGTTATATAAAAAATTTGGCGCAACAGCCGGTATTTGAAGATTGATTTTTCTCACCCTCGTCCTCGTTGCTGTATCTGAAATCCCTGGCAGTGAGGGTGAGGTTTTCACCTAAACGGCCTAATGCGAGCGGGCGTTCGAGCCAAAAACCGAAACCATTAATTCACGGTTGGGCTTATAAATTGTGTAAGATAACTGCATCATGGGAATACGGGGGAGTGTAAAAAGGGAATAGAAGCAGAGGCCGAGTTAATCGTATTTTGTGAGGTTGGGGGTTTTGGTCGGTGTTAGAACGATCATGATGTTGGGGCACCCGAAACATTGGGGCAGCAGTCGCGTTAAGCTAAGCCTGTAATTGTGTTTCGCTAGTCGCAATTTCTGGAGCGGCGCTAATGGCCGTTGCAGTTCTCTCTATCCTGTGAATGGTCCACACTCGATCCTGTTCTGATCGATGACCAACATCCGGAGCATTGCTACCGCTATATCAAAAACTTGGTATCTGCAGGAAGACTAATTTGCATTTAAATTTGGAATCGATTTCGGGCACTGCACGATTCTCCCTATCGCCTTTTTCAAGATGATCCTCTAAATGTCAATGCGATATTATCAGCTATTTATAAGCGAATTGCCGTTGCCGGCAATAGTTATGCTGATCCGATCGCTTTTCCACCACATCAACTTCACTTCGTGACCAAAAAAGATCAAAAAAACGCTGTATACGAAATTTTATATTAAATCCACACTATGTGTTAATATAATATAAACAATGAATAAAATAATTATACATCCAATTTTGGTTTCAAGAAATAATTTTCATATTTTATAAATAACTAATTTTGGTATTTTATTAAGATTTAATAAGAAAAGATTAAGAATGGCGATAAACGGAAACAAATAAATGTAAGAATTAATTTGCATACTTTACAACTAGTTGTAAGTAACTGATTTTAACGAATTATGATTTTTTTTTAAGAAGAAATTAATAATTTTGGTAAACCAATATTTTTAACTGATGTTAGTTCAGGATTTTATAAATAGTTAAAAGTAACTAATAATTATACTTTGATTATGATTTAGTAACAGAAAATATAGAATTTTCTTAAATGTATATTTTAAAAATAGTTACTGGTGACTAATTTTAACTTTTTATAAAATAATAATAGGAAAAAAAATAATAATAATACCAAACAACGAATATTTTGAAATGGTAAAAACATTTACAAGAAATATTTTTCAATGAACAAAAAAATAGTTTAAGAAATTATTACAATATTTTATAAATAGTTCTAAGTAACTAATAACTATACTTTAATTATAATTTAATAACAGAAACTGTAGATTTTTTTTAAATACAAAGTAAAAAATGGATATTTTATGAATAGTTACTGGACTAATTGTAACTTTTTATAAAAATATAATAACAAAAAGTTAATAATTTCAAAAATCTAATATTTTAAAATCATAAATAAATAGTTACAATAAATAATTTTTTAACATTCGTTGCGATTTAATGAAAAGAAATGAAGAATTTCAATGAACAAAAAAATAGTTCAAGAAATAATTTAAATATTTTATAAATAGTTAAAAGTAATTAATAATTATTCTTTAATTACGATTTAAGAACAGAAATTGTAGAATTTTCTTAAATGCAAAGAAAAAATGGATATTTTATAAACAGTTACTGGAGACTAATTGTAAGTTTTTATAAAAATATAATAACAAAAAAATAATAATATCAAAAAACTAATATTTTAAAATTATACTAAATAGTTACAATAAATATTTTTTTAAGCTTAGTTGTGATTAAATGAGAAGAAATGAAGAATTTAATGAACAAAAATTAGTTCAAGAAATAATTTGAATATTTTGTAAATAGTTAGAAATTAATAACAGAAAATGTAGATTTTTTTTAAATAGAAAGTTAAAAATGGATATTTTATGAATAGATACTGCTAACTATTTTTTACTTTTTCTATTTAAATAGTTACAAGTAACTAACTAATTCTGATACTTTTATTATTATTTAATAAAACTAAACAAAAAATATCAATATGCAAAGAAATTTATTTAAGAAATATTAAATATAATTTATCAATAAGTTACAAGTAACTAATTATGACATTTAAATATGATTTAACAAGAAGTAACGAAATATTGACTGAAGAATAATTTCGTTAAACGAAAATAAAATCTGTATAATTCCCTAATAAAATAATGAAAAACGTTTAGTAAAAGCTTTTACGGAAGTATTTTAATCATATTAAAAAAAATGAATATGAGACACGAACAAGGCCCTTGGGAAATCTCGTATAAAGTAAATTGTGGATAAAGCATAACGCAGATCACGATATTTGGAAAATCATGTAATTTTTTTGCTTCCATTTGTATTATGAATTTCTGGTTATGAACGTTGAAGATATTTCGAATTTGATGGGGCACGATTCCCCGTGGCGAATGGCAATTCCCGTTTCCGGTCAGTCCAACCAATTCGCTCGTGAAATTACAGCATCCGTTTCAAAATCAGAACTAATAACTGCTCGTCCGACAAGAGATGAACGAACTAGAGTTTCATTTACTCAAAAAAAAAAAAATTTGCTAATTCAAAACCATTTAACTATTGTTAAAATGATTGCAAGTATTTCTGTTAAATTTTAATAATTAATAAACCGTATTTTCGATTATTTTATAATTTGACATTTGGTTCCAAAATTGAAGAAGATTGAACACCGTTTCATACAAAACTTGTCATATCTTTGTAAAATTCAATACTCCATATAACTCAATTATCTTATCACTAGATACTTCAGATCATTGCACGCTGCAATCATAGCCTTGAAGGGCCGCAAGCGGCCCGCGGGCCAGATGTCTTTGAAATTGTAGTACCAGTTAATTTAATATCTCATTGAGAGATATTTCTTCCACTTTTCTTATAGAAAAAGAGCGTTTGATCTCAAAATACTGAATTTTATAGACAAATTTGTAACAAATTAGTCGTTAGTTTTGCAAATATTTTATACCGCAGAAATTCTAGTTTCGAACAAATTTATCACCTGAAACATCAATACACATATTTTCTTTTCACTAACAAAAAAAAACCGAATTATTTTTTGGCTCCAATTAAAAGGAACGAAACGGATAGAATGTAATAATTCCGACTCGAAAGACGTCAGAGTATTCTGTCTATTTACGACACGAAGGCTGCCTGTCCAATTATATTTCGTGTTTTTTGATATTTCGCATTTTCGTGCTATTACACGAATTTTATTTTTCTTCCTAACAAAATTTATGGTTATAAAAACGTTACTATTTCGGCGTCGCGACGCTTATTTTTACGATATTTCGCGTCGCGAAAATATATCTCGTATTAATTTGGAACCTAAATATAAACCATAAACACCTTACGAAATATTTTTTTTTCTCGCAAGAAAATTCTTTCCTGTCACCTATATTACGATTCATAAATATTATTAAGTTGACTGAAAAATTGCGAAATATTTTGCGTTGTAAAATAAAAAAATAAAAATATATAAATGTGTATTTTTATGTGTTATGTTTGTTTCTGCTGTGGCCTTATGTGTTGGATACATAACAGTTATTCAAATTATGAATTGGATGAAGCCCATTACGTGCGGTGGTTCTGGTTATCTTTGCGTGCCTTCCACGAGAAATTACGAATTTAAATTGGTCATTATCATTCGAGCTTTTAGCGTAATTAATTTCCATCCGGTTTTTCCAAATACAGATAAAATGTGACAAACATCATGCATGAAGTTAATGAGCCAAGATTTAAGTGTTTTTACCTAAATGATTATTTTGATCCTCCTTTGATTAATATAAATAATTTGGTTGTAAAGATACTTTGGATTTTATAACATAACTTTTTTGTGGTGAAACCCGCCCGGGATTTCTCGGTCAAATTTGTAATTTTCATAATCTGTACTCTTGAGATTCACGTTATAAAACTGAAAATTATTACTAAAAAATGTATAGTTTATTCTACCGCAAAAAAAGTTTGCATTATTCTGGTTACTTTTATTTTACATTTTTATTTCTAGTTATTTTTTATCTTAGCAGAAAAATTATGTTCCGAACTTTAAATTTTTTCTGGAAGATTGTTAACTGTTTCAAATATTTGATGATTACATAATAAGGGATTTCATATTGTACTTTATTTATTGGAAAATTGAAAGAAATATTTTTGCACTGAACTTTGTTTCATTCTGATTACTTTTCTTTTATATATTTTTTTTGTTAATTTTCATCTTATTAAAAAAACTATGTTTTGAACTTTACAGATTATCTGGAAAATTGTTAAATTTTTAAATATTTGATGATTACAAAATAACAGATTTCAAATTGTTATTTTTTTTATTGGAAAATTCAAAGAAGAAATGGAATTTTCTTTTTTTCTTAATTTTATTTTGTTATAATAACTTTTCTTTTATATTTTTCTGATTAATTCACATCTTTTCCAATTATACAAAAAAGGGATTTCATTTTGTTATTTTTTTATCGGAAAATTCAAAGAAATATAGGAATTTTATTTTACCCTTAATTTTCTTTAATTCTTATGATTAATTTTCATCTTATAGTATAAACTTTACATAACATCTGGAAAATGTTTTTTTTTTAATATTTAATGATTACACAATATTGTTTTGCAATTATTTATTAATTTTTATTTTATTTTTATTTACACTTATAAAATTGAATTTATTTTCTTCAAGTTAATCTTCTCTTATATTTTTCTGCTTTATTTTCATTTTATAAGCTAATCCATTATTTTTACATTACATAATGATTTTTTTCAAATTCTGACAAAATCATCATAAAAAATAACTTTAAACTACAGGAATTTTCTTAACAATTCTGTTTTTTTCTTATATTCAGTAATTTTCTACTACTTTAGCTTCATATTATCTTGAAAATTGTTATTTTTTCAAATATTAGATGATTACACAATAAAAGATTTCCAATTATTAATTTTTTATTGGAAAATTCAAAGAAGTACAAACATTTTTCCTTACTCTTAACTTTATTTTCTTCTAGTTATTCTTCTCCTATTAATTTTCATATTGTATTAATTTTTATTTCATCAGATAATCTATTATTTTAACGTTACATAAAGATTTTTTACAATTTTTAACAAAATCGTCACAATAAAAAACATATTCAAATTCAAAGATGTACAGGAATATTCTTTTTCCCTTAACTTTGTTTAATTCTGCTAATTTTTCTATTATATTCTGGTTAATTTTCATCTTATCAGATAAACCATTATTTTAATTCTACAGATTATCTTGAAAATTGTTATTTTTTAAATATTTAATAATTACACAGTAAGGGATTTCCCATTGTTAATTTTTTATTGAAAAATTCAAAGAGGTACAAGCATTTCTCCTTATCCTTAGCTTTATTTTCTTCGGGTTAATGTAGTCTTATATTCTTCTGGTTAATGTTCATTTTATAAGATAATCCATTATTTTAACGTTACATAATGATTTTTTTTCAATTTCTGGCACAATCGTCAGAAAAAAACGTCCTAATTTTTCCGTTAATAATCTGTATTATAACTTATTTCCAATATTATCTATAATATGAAAGATTTATTTATAAAATAAAATTTGGAGGAAATTCTCGGGATTTTACAAACTTTTATTCCCGACTTCCATTTTTTTTTTTACATATAACACCTAAATTACAGCTTTTTCATTTGTTATATCGTTACTGCAGTTATGTAATTTTATAAATTCAATAATTCTATTTAGTATTATATAATAGTTCATATGTGAAGGGCTAGAAATAAATCATTTAAATCGTTTCCATATTCCAGTTGGATGGTAGACAAATGGTTGTGAATAAACAATTTAATAGAATTTTATAGCATCTGTATAAATTTTCTCGAAACTATAAATAATATGATTACTATAGTACAGTAAAATATGATGTTGTTCGAGGCATATTTTTAATATTGTGTAACATTGGAGAAAAAAGGATGGGAGAGAATGAAAAGAAAAGACTATGACAAATTTGTTTTGTCTGCAGCAGCTGGAATTAAATTAAAAGGATTCTCGTGAAATGAATCCTTTGAATATAAAAAGGATAATAAAATAGCATTAAAAAAGGGAGAGACAAAATCGGTAAATTAATTAATTTGATGGTGGTTTTAATAGATTAATTTAGTTGGAAGTTGCATCTGCGTTGGCACAAACTAATATCAATGTATATAAATACTAAGCCAGATATAAAGTGATGCATAAATCATGTGTTTAATAATACTCATAGATTTTGGTTTAATATATGTGGTCCATTTGGACGGCGATTATTTCTGGGATTTGCGATTCCGAGCGTGCCGGAAAACCTTCAGGGTTTGCCAGTTGATGAAAACATGCTAAAAATATGAAATATTAACGAGTCGTACAGGAATTGATGATGGAGAAAAAAAAATAAAACTAGAAACAGTACAATGTTTCATGTATTGCACTTGTGCGTGATCAATTAAATTTATTCGGGATTTGAAGCGAAAAATACGGGTTTCCTCTATTTACGTAAATACGTAATGCGTAGTGGGAGATGACTAATGGATCGAACACTTCAGTCTGGATTCGGATCTCGGTTGAGCAACAGATTTATATACTGTTTGTAAATACGGTTTTATCTGGTAGTGCGAGGCGAGGTTTTTTTTGCTCGGCTTTGGAAACTTGGAAATAAAGGTTTTTCCAGGTTTCTTTTTTACTCATTCTTTCGTTGCTGAAAACTGGGTGGACGGAGATGAGGATTGTGATGAGAGTCTAGGCGACATGAGTGGGGAACTTAAGGTCCCCGAATTGAGGTTGGGACCCCCAGGCGGAGGGTCCCATCTTCTTGTACCTCCGTCCCCATCGCAGCCAAGAAGACGACATAGTTGGATTTGTGGGTAAGTGAAAAAAAATATAGATTTTTGATTCAATCACATTTATTCAATATCTAAAATGAAAATTTTGAAATAATTTTTAAAAAACAGACAACTTGAAGTCTTTTGATCTTGGATATTTTTATGAATGTAATACCTTTAATAACAATGTCATTTAAACGAAGTAAATCTAATAGTCATAACTCGACTTACACGAATTCGACTTACACGATTTCAATTACGAAATATTTAGGACACAAAATTGTTTTAAGTATGTGAATAACAGTAATTCGCATTAAACGTTTTTTTATTATAACTTTTCTAAAGCCTTCAATAACAATTTCATTCAAACTGTCATAACTCGACTTACGCGAATTCGACTTACACGATTTCAATTACAAAATATTTAGGACACAAAATTGTTTTAAGTATGTGAATAACAGTAATTCGCATTAAACGTTTTTTTATTATAACTTTTCTAAAGCCTTCAATAACAATTTCATTCAAACTGTCATAACTCGACTTACGCGAATTCGACTTACACGATTTCAATGACGAAATATTTAGGACACAATTTTTTTTAAGTATGTGAATAACAGCTTTTTACTCTTTTTTATTATAACTTTTCTAAAGCCTTCAATAACAATTTCAAACGAAGTGAATCTAATAGTTACATAATATAACTCGACTTACGCGAATTCGACTTACACGTTTTTTCGTTTTTACGAAATATGTATTATTTAGGACATAAAATTGTTTTAAGGATGCGAATAACAGTTATAAATTTAAAGAAATAATGATAAATGGATCGTTAGTTTTCTTTAAGAGTTTCCAACTGAATTTATTGCAGTTGGAAGTACTTTTTCGTTGAGACACATTGCACTATGGTAAATGCACGAATAATTTCGCCTAATGCTCTAAAGTTTTTCCGTGAATTGCTCTAGGCGAGACTCCATTAATGATGAAGAGCAGATCTAGGATCTTACGCAAAACTTAGTTTTACTATTCAGTGGAAACGTGATTGATAGAGTATTATTGAAATTTAATTCTTAAAGTTATTGTTAAAGTAATTATTAATATTTAATGTCTTAAGTAAGTAAGTGTTTTAAAGTCAATGTTAAATTTAATATTAAAATCAATATAATATTCAATTAAAGTAATTATTAAAGTCTATAAAGACAAGTCAATAATTAAAATAAATGTTATAGTTAATATTAGAATCAATGTTAAAGGCAATGTTAAAATTAATGTTATAGTAAATATTAAAGTCATGGTTAAAGTCAATAGTAAAGACAATGTTATAGTCAATATTAAAAATCATTGTTAAAGTGAATATTAATGATAATTATTAAGTAATCAATAAAGTAAATAAAGGCAATGTACAAATCAATGTTATAGTCGATATTAAAGACATTGTTAAAGTCAATGTTAATGACGATTATTAAGTAATGAATATAGTTAAATGTTAAGGTCAATGTTTAAATCAATATTATAGTCAAAATTAAAGTCATTGTTAAGGTCAATGTTAAAGTAATTGGTAAAGTCAATATTAAGTACAATATTAAACTATAATAGTCAATGTTAAAGTCAATCTAAAAAAATAATGTTATGTTAAAGTTATTGTTAAAGACAATACGAAAAACAATATTAAAGTCAATGATGAAGTCATTGTTAAATTTAATATAAAAGACCATGTTATGGTCAATATTCAAATCATTATTAAGGTCTTTATTAAAGTAATTGGTAAAGTCAATATTAATATCAATTTTGAAGTAATTATTAAAGTCAATTAAGTCAATGTTAAAATCAATGTTATAGTCAATATTAAAGTCATTGTTAAGGTCAATGTTAAAGTAATTGGTAAAGGCAATATTAAAGTCAATGTTAATATCAATTTTGAAGTAATAAAGTCAATTAAGACAATGTTGAAATCAATGTTATAGTAAATATTAAAGTCATTGTTAAGGTCAATGTTAAAGTAGTTGGTAAAGGCAATATTAAAGTCAATTTTAATATCAATTTTGAAGTAATAAAGTCAATTAAGACAATGTTAAAATCAATGTTATAGTCAATATTAAAGACAATGTTATAGTAGATATTAAATTCATTGTTAAAGTAATTTTAAAGACAATTATGAAGTAATCAATAAAGGCAATACAATCAATTAGAGTCATTGTTAAGGTCAATTTTAAAGTAATTGGTAAAACTAATATTAAAGACAATGTTAAAATTAATGTAATAGTCAATACTAAAGTCAATGTTAATATCAATTTAAAGTAATCTTTAAAATCTATAATAAAGAAAATGTTATAGTCAATATTAAAGTTAATAATAAAGATAATGTTATAGTAGATATTAAAATCATTGTTAAAGATAATTATGAAGTAATCAATAAAGGCAATACAATCAATATTAGAGTCATTGTTAAGGTCAATTTAAAGTAATTGGTAAAACTAATATTAAAGACAATGTTAAAATTAATGTAATAGTCAATACTAAAGTCAATGTTAATATCAATTTAAAGTAATCTTTAAAATCAATAAAGACAATGCTATAGTAAATATTTAAGTTATTGTTAAAATCTATAATAAAGAAAATGTTATAGTCAATATTAAAATCATTATTAAAGTCAATGTTAATGAAAATTATGAAGTAATCAATAAAGAAAATAAAGGCACTGTTAAAGTTAATGTACAAATGAATTTTATAATAAATATTAAAATAGTTGTTAAGGTCAATGTTAAAGTAATTGGTAATGCCAATATTAAAGATAATGCTAAAATAAGTGCAATAGTCAATACTAAAGTCAATGTTAATGTCAATCTAAAATAATCTTTAAAGACAATGTTATAGTAAATATTAAAGTAATTTTTGAAGTCAATAATAAAGACAATGTTTCAGTTAATTATAAAAGTCATTGTTAAAGTTAATATTATTGTTAATATTAAAGTAATTATGAAAGTCAATAATGACAATTTTATAGAAAATGTTAAAATCAATGTTATAGTCAATATTAAAATCATGTTTAAAGTCAATGTTAATGTCAAATTTGAAGTAATTATCAATGTCAATAAAGACAATGTTAATGACATTGTTATAGTAAATATTAAAGTCTTTGTTAAAATCATTAATAAAGACAATGATATAGTCAATATTAAAGTTATCGTTACGTCAATGTTAAACTAATTGTTAAAGTTAATATGAAAGACAATGTTAAAATCAATGTAATAATCAATACTAAAGTCAATGTTAATCTCAATTTTAAAATAATCATTAAAATCAATAAAGGCAATGCTAAAGTTATTGTAAAAATCAATGTTATAGTCAATATTAAATACATTGTTTAGGTCAATGTTAAAGTGATTGGTAAAGTCAATATTAAATACAATGTTAAACTCCATATAATAATCAATGTTAAAGTCAATGTAAAAAAAATAATGTTATGGCCAATGTTAAAGTTATTGTTAAAGAAAATATGCAAGACAATATTAAAAAAAATAATATAGTCTTTGTTAAATTAAAGACAATGTTACAGTCGATATTAATATCATTGTTAAGGTTTATATTAAAGTAATTTTTTAAGTCAATATTAAAAACAATGTTAGTGTCAATTTTAAAGTAATCATTAAAGTCAATATTACAGTAATTATTAAAGTCATTGTTAAGGTCAATGTTAATCTCAATTTTAAATTAATTTTTAAAGTCAATATAATTAAAACATATTCAAGTAAATGTTAAAGTTAATATTAAAGTAATTGTTAAATTCTTTAAAGACAATGTTAAAGTTAATGTTAAAATTAATCTTATAGTCAATATTAAAGTTATCGTTAATGTCAATGTTAATGTAATTAAAAGTTAAAAATACATAGGATACAATATATTAGATTTAGGGTGGTTGGATAGGAAATTGTTGTATGGAAATTGGTTGTGAATAGACGAAGTTATAAGCCCGAAATGTGTTTGGAACGAGGGTCTAGTGTATTTGCGATATTGCCTGTGAATGGCAAATGGGGGGAAGGCCACTCGAGATGGTGAGGATACTTGTGCCATTTGGAAACCCAAACACAAGGAGCAAGGAAGGACACATTGAGCGAATGTTGATAGCGGTAGTCGGATAGAGAAAGGGCAGATTATCGATGCGGACTATTCAAATCGTCCGGAAAAGGGATGAACTTGCACGAACGATCGCCAGATGCCATTGAAAGCATCCATCCGTTAAGACAAATACATTTTGTCTATGCATAATATATTCTTCCTCTTCTTCTCCATCACTTCAAAGAAAAAAAACAAGAGCTTTCAAGAAGAGAAAAGTTTCCGTATACGAATAAATTTCAAAATTTAAAGAATTTAAAATATTTTTTACCATATTTTCTCAATAATTTCAAAGAAAAAAGTTTATAAATTAACAATACTATTTAATACTAGAATAAATCCAGAATACATTTTAGGTATCCGTTAAGACACATACATTTTGTCTTTGCATATTAAATTCTTCCACTTCAACGTAAAAAAAAAACTTTCAGGAAGAGAAAAGTTTCCGTATACGAATAAATTTAATTCGAAAAATGGAAATAATTTTAAATATTTTTACCATTTTAGTTAATACACAAAATTTATATATAATACATTTATACAGTTATACCTCGATTAACGAATAAGATTCGTTTTACCAATTTACGTCTTTGAGTGAAACTTCCGTACAAAATAAAAAAAACTAAAAGTATTTCCAGAATGTAGACAAGTTTTTTTTTATTGAATGTTTCTAAATCTAATTGTGTTGACTATACGATTTAAAATTTGGACTTTATTTTATTTAAGCTTAATATATAAAAGTAATATAACTGAATTACAAAATTCATAAAGAAAAGGTCCTTTTTCTAAATCTATTTATTGTGTTGTCCATAAGATTTGAAATTGAAGTCTTCGTTATATTGAAACAAAAGTAATGTTAACTGAGGTATAATACTGAAAAATTAACAGTCTTAAATACTATTGATTTATTAATCAATGATTAAATCTTTATTTGATAAAATGTAAGTTTTAGCTTAAAGTGTGTTTATTTCTAGACACTTTATGACCATCATGTTTATGTCTTGATTTATTTGGTATTTCAGAACCATAAATCATCCATTTGAGATGTTTTCAGAAAAACAATAAGAATGAAAAGGGTAGTTTTCGTTTTTATTTTGTAAGGGATAAGTCCGATCTTTTATTGTTGTGAATTTTATGTTCTTCAACGTTCTCGTTTGCTTCTTTATAGTACCACACTTTTTGTAGTGTAGTTTTTACTGCAGTGTAAATACTTTTTACACAAAATGATTTTAATACGTAAATAATCCTTTTTTTATTACATAACTGTAGTAATAAAAATATGATATGATAGATAACATTATGTTAAATTTTGATAAAAATTGATATGAATGTAAAGCTTTTTTAAAAATTAAAAATGTTTGTAACAAAGAGAACTTTTATATATAAAAAAAAGTAGTGGCAGAAGAGAAAAGCAGTGTAACAACGGAGTTCATCAGCTAAAGCACGCGTAACGAGCAAAAGCAGGGATTACGTGTCACCCTTTCGGAATTATGAAAAAGGGATATTTTCCAACGCGGATCCTCAATAATGAAGTATTGTGGTAGAAGCGTTCGCCTTTGTCGCATGTAAAATCAAAGGGAAAAATAACTTTTCCTTTATACCCTTCATCCGCCACCAACACTGCCGCATCTCTCCTTTCCTCTTCCAGCCAAACATGTTCGTTTCGGTTGCACTAATTCGATGAATTATGCATGCGAATCGTGTGTATGTGTGTTTATACATTAGCGAAGGGGATTCCCCGTATAAATATTTATGATAATTGGCGAACGAACGCGCGCAAGCCCTTTGCGAAATGGCCTCAGATCAGGCGATCCTTTAATTGCGGCACGTACTGAAAAGAAGAAGAAAAAGAAGAAGTAAAGAAAAATGGAAATTAATACCGTGTTCGAAGAAGGATGTATTCATCCATTGATCTTGGTGGTAATATTATGGAAATTAATCCGTGCCCAAACACGGACCCTGATTTAACGCAGTAAGGGATTCGCTGAAATTATATTACTTAGGGTACGCGTTTGGATCTCGGAAAATGTTTAATTGGTGGAGGGGAAAAAAAAAGGGAAGACCCATGTTGGTTTCGAAATTGCAGACGTGTGAAGGGACATCTGTTTGCTACAAGGAATTTTGTGCGGAACGGGAGGGAAAGCTTGAGGGTGCAGAAACACGTGCGGAAAGGATGATTCATGGGACCTCATTGGATTGATTAATTTTCTCTTTTATTATCAGACAGTTATTTTAGAAAGATTTATTGTATTTCTTACTGCAATTTTACAAAGAACATATGGATTTTTACAGCATTAATTTTATTTTGAAATTACTTTAAGACTCAGTTAATAACTTTATTAGTTGGAAATTCAAAGAAATTATCTTGTTTTGAAATTGCTTTAGTTAATCAGTGGGATTTACTGAAATTTTAGAAGCATGTAAGGACTTTTACAGCCATACACTTATTTTGAAACTACATTAAGAGACAGATAATAACTTTATTAACTGGATTTACAGCAATTTCATAAAGTAATTCAAATAAATTATCTTGTTTTGAACTTGCATTCAGTAGGATTTACTGAAATTTTACAAAACATGTAAGGACTTTTACAGCAATACTTTTATTTTGAAATTAGATTAAGCGACAGTTAATACCGTTATTAACTGGAAATTATCTTGTTCTGAAATTTCATTAGTTAATCAGTGGATTTACTGAAATTTTACAATGAACAGAAGTACATGTACAAAATGTTTTTGTTAATAAATTGTATTATGCGATAGTTAATACCTTTATTAGCAGGATTTACTGCAATTTCTCAAAGAACCAATGGTAATTCAAATAAATTATCTGGTTTTGAAATTGTATTAGTTTAATAGGAGGATTTACTGAAATTTTACAAAGAACAGAAGTAAAGAAATATTTTTGTTGAAAAATTGAAGAAGTTATTATATTTCTTAACAAGTTCACATTTAGTTAAAAATAATTAGTATATTTCTTAGCCAGATATATTTCAATTTTACAAAAAACATAAGGACTTTTAGAGAAATACTCTTATTTTGAAATTATATTATGCAACAGTTAATACATTTATTAATTCAAAGAAATGATTAGGTTTTGAACTTGTATTAGTTTATCAGAAGGATTTACTAAAATTTTACAATGAACAGAAGTACCTGAAGAAATATGTTCTTGTTGAGAAATTGTATTAACAGATATTTAAATAGAAGAATTTATTATATTTCTTAACAAAATTTGCTTCAATTTTATGTAGAAGTAGTTATTGTATTTCTTAGCAGGATTTTACAAAAAAATATAAGGACTTTAAGTGAAATATTTTTTTTTAATTGTATTAACAGATAGTTAATACAATTACAAAAAGAGAAATGATCTTGTTTTTAAATTGCATTAGTTATTGTAATTAGCAGCAGGATTTTCTAAATTTTTACAAGGAACATAAAGTCTTTAAAAAATATTCTTGTTTTGAAATTGTATTAACAGGTAATTGAATAGAAGCAATTAGTATCTTTATTTGCAGGATTTACTGTAATTTTGCAAAAATCATGAGGTATTTCAAAATAATGCTGTTATTTTGAAAATGCTTTAACAGTTATTGTGGATTTACTGCAATTTTACAAAGAATATAAGGTCTTTTAAAGAAATACTAGTGTTTTGAAAGTCCATTAACAGACATTTGTGTAGAACAGTTATTATTCATTAGCAGAATTTATAACTAGTTAATAAAGAACACAAATACTTTTATTTTCAACTTGCATTAGTATATAGTTAAGCAAAAGTAGTTATTCTATATATAAGCAGGATTTACTGCAATTTTACAAATAACAATATATTAACAAGTCATTAAATAGAAATAGTTATTGCATTTATTAGCAGGATTTATTGAAATTTTACAAAGAACAAAAATACCTCTAAAAAATACTTTTATTTATAAATTGTATTAACAGACATTTAAATAAAAGTTAATATTGTTATTTCTTAACATGACATATTTTTTTTTACAATAAGTAATAAATATATTAGTTTTTGAAACTGTATTCACAAACAATTATGTAGAAGTAGTTATTCTATTTATCAGCAGGGTTTACTGCAATTTTACAAAAAACAATATGATTTTTGGAAGAAAAGTTACTATTTTGAAATTGGATTAACATATAGATAAGTAGAGACAGTATTCATATTTATCAGCAGGATTTACTGCAATTTTACAAAGATTATCAATTCTTTAAAAAAAATGCTGTTGTTTGGAAATTGTATTAACAGATAGTTAAGGAGAAACAGTTTTTATATTTATTAGCAGGATTTACTGTAAATTTACAAAGAACATACAGTCTTTTGAAGAAAAGTTATTGTTTTGATATTTCCTTAACAGATAGTTAAGTAAAAGCAGTTTTTATATTTATTAGCAGGATTTACTACAATTTTGCAAAGAACATACGGTATTTTGAAGTAAAGTTATTGTTTTTATATTTCCATAACAGATAGTTAAGTAAAGGCAGTTATAATATTTATCAGCAGGATTTACTACAATTTTACAAAGAACATACGGTATTTTGAAGAAAAGTTATTATATTTAAATTGCATTAACAGATATTTAAGTAGAAGCAGTTATCAAAAGGATTTACTCCAATTTTACAAAGATCATAAGGCATTTCAAAGAAATGATGTTATTCTGAAATTGCATATAGTTAAGTAGAGATAGTTTTCATATTTATGAGCAGGACTTACTGCATTACAAAAAATATAAGGTCTTTTGAAGAAATGTTATTGTTTTGAAATTACATTAACAGATTGTTAATTAGACACAGTTATAATATTTATCAGCAGGATTTACTGCAATTTTACAAAGATCATACGGTTTTTTAAAGAAAAGTTGTTGTTTTGAAATTGCATTAACTGATAGTTAACTAGACATAGTTATAATATTTATCAGCAGGATTTACTGCAATTTTACAGAGCACAAAAGTCTTTTGAAGGAAAGTTATTGTTTTGAAATTGCATTAACAGTTAGTTAAGTAGACACAGTTATAATATTTATCAGCAGGAATTACTGCAATTTTACAAAGATCATATGGTTTTTTGAAGAAAATTTATTGTTTTGAAATTGCATTAATAAATAGTTAAGTAGAATCAATTATAATATATATATCAGCTTGATTAACTGCAATTTTACAAAGAACATACGGTTTTTTTGAAGAAAAGTTATTGTTTTGAAATTGCATTAAGTAGAAGCAGTTACAATATTTATCAGCAGGATTTACTGCAATATTATAAAGAATAGAAATTATTTTGAAATAATGCTAAATACTAAAATACACATAATTCTATTATTATATTTACATTACTTTTGATAAATTTGATTATAAATATCTACATAAATATTACGTTGTTCATTTAATAGTTATATTATACTATAAACACTACGAAGAAATAGATTACTACAAGCAACGCAATCCTGCGAAAATAAATTGGGTAATCTGTTGTTTCTCCGACAAAAAAAAACAAATCTAAATATATACAATGTAGTGAGGTTGTCCTGGACTCGCAACACTCTCATTGTGTTTGTTTTTCTTTCTTGCTGCAACACTAGAAGGATATTAAGGAATGAGACGTGTACGAAATCTTGACAAATGAACGATGCCGTCAGATGTTCATTTGTCAAAGTTGGTTGGATGGGAGGAAAATTAATTTAAAGTGGAAACGTACGCATCGTCTCGTACTTTCGTCCTTGTCGTTCTCCGAGTCCCCCCGTTTTGTCAACAGTTCCAGTAGGAAAATAATAACAACAACAATAACAAAAATAATAGAAGCAGAGAGAAAATGACTGCAAACATGTATATAGAAACTGCGGAGGGAAAAAATAAATAATAATAAGGGGGTGGAAAGAAAACAACGAAGCTGGGAGGTAGCCGGTATTATTATTATTCATGAATTCCGTCTCCCTAATAAAATAAACAGCGCAACGGACGAGACAAAGAGAGAAGAATGAAAACGAAACAAAAAAAATCTTTCAGGAAATAACTGAGTGCGGAATGTTGTCCAACTTGGACAAAATATAAAAAGGAAATTAGCTTTGTCGACAAATGTATTTCGTTTCATGTTTATCTTTCAGCTCTCATGAAACCTATATTATGTTATAATTAAATAAATTAATTATAAGTAACGTGAATTTCATTATTCAGTTAATCGATTAACATAAATTATATAACTTTTAATAATAGACAACACATCACTCAATAAGTTTGTAGGATAAAATATAGATGGCGCCTCTATCGACAAATTAATATTTTTTTTAGGAAGTACCAACCTTCAGACGATTCCTTTCAAAATTTCATGGAAATCTGACGTTCAGTTCACAAGTTACAGTTGTTTTAGTGACGCTACTTTTGTAATTTTTAAAACAATAAAAATATCTCATTTAAACCACTGTAACTTGTGAACTAAACGTGAGATTACCATGAAATTTTGACAAATGTCGTCTGAAGGTTGGTACTTCCTAAAAATCATATGTATTTATCAATAGAGGCGCCATCTATATGTAATCCTACGAACTTATTGAGTGATGTGTTATGTTAATGTCACGAGTAATCTGTATGCGACTAGCTTTATATAATAAAATTGTCATTATATAAGAAAAAGTTTTGCTGTTTTTGAAACATTGATTTCGTTCATTTTTATTTCTCTTTTTCAAGTACGTATCGACCACTCTGCTGAAAGCGTCCACGAATGCTGTTTTTTTTAACACCACAAAACCTTTCCCACATCAGCAGTCGAGCTAAACTTGGAGAATACCAATTGGAAGTTTTGAGAATGCAATGTTTCGTCCTTTATTTCCACTACGTGTTTCTTATATTTATTACTATAAATTCGGAATTGGGTCCTTATTATCCGTAATCCTTGTTACAAAGCAAAGAGATCACTTTTTTTTTTCTTGCAAATCTTTGCGGTCGGATTAACGTCGACTTTCCTTCACGTTGGGTTTCTTCCTTGATAAGGCGACTATCAAGCCCACATTCATTATGTATAGAAACTCTGCCGGAATTCCTAAGGAACTGGATTCCGCCGGACATAAATCCCGAACACCGCCTCCGGCTAGGGTGGAATAACTTCGAATATTACTACACCCTTCTCTAAAAACTTTTCTTACTCCTAATTTGTATTCGTCTCATATACATTTCGCCAGCATCTCGTTTCATTAAGACTCTTGACTTTACTGCTTATCGTAGAGCTTACTGGAATTAAACAAAACTTTTTCTTAAGCGTCATATTTCTTTTAATTCAATTCTACAAAACCAACTTTATTTCCGACAGGTTTTCTTCTATCTATTAATATAATAGATATGAAAAGTTATATTTTTGCTAAAAAATTAATCAATATTACTTGTATTTCTAATTATATATATAAATAATATAAAAAAATAAAAATTTACAAAAGTTAACACCAAATGAAATAAAAGCACCTAAATAATTTTAATCAACTAATATTTTATTCAAATATAATAATTATTTGAATATTTGCATCGATTTTCAATAATTCAGAATCTATTCATAAGTTATTTAAATAATATTTCATTTTAACTTATTAGAAATCGATTATAACGAAGCAGTCATTCATAAATTATTTATAACTTTCTTCTAAGAAAATGAAATTATTTTAATTTTATAATATAATTCACTTATTAGTTTCATCGATTTTTAATTACAAAAAATGTGTTATTCTTCCAATAATTATATAATTTTTATAAATTTCTTGACTTACGACCAAAATAGGTTCCTAGACATCGGTCGTAATTCAAGATGATCGTAAGTCTAGTTTTATAAAATAAAAAACAGAAACTGGATCAATAAAAATGTAAGTAGTTATAAAATTCAAATTCATAGTTCAATCAAGGGCTATTATATATTATATTAATTTAATCTTTGAATTTGAAAATTTGATATAAATTGAAAAAATAATCGTGATTAATTTAATTATTGCTAGGAATTAAATAATTAGCATTAATAAAATAGTTCAATTTATTTAGAGAGAAGATTACTGGAGATTGCAAAACGTTCAATACGTAATTAGTTGGGTATACCAATGCTTTTTCATGTACAATAGTCAAAGTTACATAAAGTGGAACTATTTTTTTGAAAATCGGGAAAAACTAAAACTACAGTGCTAAAATGTATAACAAATTCTGAAATTCAATAGGATTTGGCAAATATCTTGAATAATACATTAGATATTGAATAACGCTCAATCAAAATTAGTTAAGTATTCCATGCTCTTTCATATGCAATAGTCAAAATGTTATAAAGTGTAATATCTGACAGCTCGTAGCGGTCGATAGCGTAACAGCACCAATGTGCCACTATAACCGCTGGAAAGATAAGACTTTCAGCTTTAATTTGCGTTTAAGATGATGTAATTATCTCGCTCGCTTCTCGAGTTATAGAGAGAAAATCTTATCCATAACATTTATAATAGGCAACCTGAAACTCAAAGGTGTATGTTTGGTTGCAGTTACCATAGACACGTGTTTAACACACTGACAGCATCTGTCACTTTGACAGTTAGACGTCAACCTCAAAAATTCCACTCATACTTTCCGAAATTCCTCACATTTCTATATACAAAAATTCCACACGTTTTTAACATTCCCAAAAACAAATATTCCATTTATTTTCCGCGAAGCACATTTTATTAAATCGCAGGTTAATAGAATTTGGCAAGTCTAGTAATTTTCTGCAAATATCTCGAGAAATACTTAAGATTAGACAACTTTCAATACGTAATTAGTTGCATATTTCAATGCTCATTCATACACATTAGTCAAAATTGTATGTGTACATTTTTTTCTGAAAACCGCGACAAAAAAAAATGTGCGATGCTAAAATTTATCATGGTTTCCCATGGTCTTTCATATGCAATAGTCAAAATTGTATAAAGTGTAATAGTTTAGTTTTCATCTCGTAGCGGACGATTGCGTAAGAGCACCAATATACCACAATAAAGGTAAGACTTTCAGCTTTAATTTGAATGTAAGATGATGCAATTATCTCGTTCGGTTCTTGAGCTATTGAGAGAAAATCACGGATATGTCCGATTCTTATTAATGTTTTCTCCAAATTATAGGTGCATTCAAAATGCGTAACTCTAGCATCAGTAACAGCTTCATTTAAATGATTTTTGTTGAATTACGTAATTATCTGTATTGGTTGTCCTGAAATTAAATAAAAACCTTCACAGCTTGACACAAGGTGACAACTGTCATTTATTGATCACATATATTATGAAACGCAGGTATACAGCGATACCTTGCATTGTGTGCCTTCGATTAGTCCGGATTGATAATATTCTTGTTGGAAAATTAATTATATTAATTGTATTTAATTTGATTTAATTAATGTTAATATGTAAGAAATAAAAAAGCAAATTAACAAATTTAACATTTAGCATCTAATATCTAGAATTACAATAATACTTATTTTCTGGCTTTTATTTAGGACAAATTATTAAAATTTATTTTCTCGTAAATTTCAGTGTGGGTTATTTTTCTTAGAATATATATTATTTTTCTGAAGATTGTGTT
The DNA here is from genome assembly GCA_963457615.1 of Nicrophorus investigator. Lineage (NCBI taxonomy): Eukaryota > Metazoa > Arthropoda > Insecta > Coleoptera > Silphidae > Nicrophorus > Nicrophorus investigator. The sequence goes on from OY735144.1 coordinate 14,822,583, forward strand.
AAGGAAGTTGCAAAATGATTTTGATGTGTACGCTGTATGTAATAATATAGTGGAGGCAGTTATTAATACCGGAGAAATGTTGGCACCGAAAATTCGACTTCAATTTGTCTAGTTGATGAAATCAAAATAATCGGATAGCGGCCAAGATGTTGATTGCACGCCGTTGATCCTCACTAGAATCAAGCGATTCAACGCATCATAATTTTAGAGATAGATTTACTTGGACACCTGCTTGGCTCACGGATCCAATTTATACCTCCATACTTGATGATGGTCGTGCGTTCAAAAAAAAAAAAAAAACACTGAGCTTCTTCAGCTCAACATGCTGACCTATTAACAATCCAGCAGGGTTTAAAAATACACTCTGCCCCCCAAGTGGGATGATTATTCATTGCCTCCACGTCCAGATGGCATTTTGTCAACTATTCCGAAGCAGAAGCAATTTCAAAACGCCGTGAAGCGCGCGACTCGCGTACACAATCAAATAACAAAAACTGTTATTTTCTACCGCGATCTCAGCAAGTCGAGATCATCGGCACAAAATCGTTACCAGTGCTTCTTGCTTCCGGTTACCAATTGTTGATCTTAAATTTTTAACTTTTCGGTAGTTTATAAATAGATACGGTCACATTGAGTTAGGTCAGCTCTAATGAGACTTCACCTTCGGACGTAAATAGCCAGACTTTTGGATAAACAAAAAACCAGACAAATAATTGTTTATTTATTTTAACCAAAGTGTTTCCCAACATCCCTTCTATCCTGATGTTCGCGTTCTCGATTCCTTTTGTTCGGGAGTTTCATCCTCTGTGCAATGTGAACAATGAGATGTGAAACTGTGCGTGCTTGAAAAACTGCGACTCGTAAACTGTGCTTATATACACACACTACATACGTACTAGGCTCGAAAACCCTTGGAGACGTCTTTTAAAAAATTCAAAATGCTTAGAAAGAAGCACGCTGATGATTCCTTTGCCTTTGAGCAGAGAGTAATGAGAAGGAGGCGCGGCTGGACCGTTGTTGTAGGTCCTGAAATACGGTAATTCTCTTTCCTCTCAAACCCACTACATCCCTCAACATTTTCTAACGCAAAGGACATTTTCTTTCAAAAGAAACGTCTTCATGCTTCACTTTGCTTCCATTGCATATTTCATAATCATAACTGAAAAAAATATAAAATATTTTTTAACAATACTATTTTTCAGGAAGTATTGATTAACATAGTATTTTTAAAACTATTTTTTGAGAAAATATTTATTACTTTTTTGTATACAAAACGTATTTTATTTTAATTATTATATCAAAAAGTAAATGTGGAGGAGATTTTTTTCATTTTTCGCATTTTTAGAAAAGATATTTTCTATAATTTGTAAATATTTTCAGTACGAAATGAAAAAAACAATTTTATAAAATTGAAATATGATGCATTTTTATGATTTTATAACTTTTTGTTAAGTTTTGATTAAATTCTTTTATATAAAATATTTAATTTTAATAATAACTAAGTATTTCATTAATTAGTACTTAATTTTTTAGATATAAAAGGAAATATTAAAATTTTTATTTATAATAAAAAAAAACATCAAATTAAGTTAACGTTTTTTTTACTTTCATAAATTTTTGCAATTAATTTTTCAGGAAATATAAATCATTTTATTTTAAATTTTCTGCAATATTTCAAGATTTTCATTACTTTTTATAATTTTCAGGAAGTGTTGATTAAATTTTTATACACAAATTGAAAGATTAATCGTCTTATTCATAATAACCAGTTTCATAACATTGAAATATAATGTATCTAAAAGATAAACAGTATTTTCTGTAATATGGAAACAAAAGTTAACGACTTCCTAACTTTTTTGTTAAGTGTCCTATTTTTATCCAGGAAATTTTGATGAAATTCTTGTACACAAAACGTATGATTAATCGTTATTTTTTAAAACCCACAAATAAAAACTTATTTTATAATCATTATAAATCATAATTCATTTAATAACATTTTTTAAATTATGCAAATAAAATCATAAATATTTTCTGTTTAATGTAAAAAATCGTTACTTTATCTGTCAAGTTTCTAATATTTCAAATAATTTTATGCATGAAGTTTTAACATACAAATATTTTCTGCAATATATAAAAAAATGTTAAGAATTTTAATTACATTTTCTGTAAAGTTTTTAATATTTTAAATAATTTTATCCAGAAAGTTTGAATGAGATTATTCATATTTTATGATTATTAATAATAAATTTAACAACATTTTTAAATTATACAACTAAACACAACCAATTTTTTTTTGTGCAATATATAAAAAAAACTATAAGAATTTAACTTACTTTTCTGTAAAATTTATAATATTTTAAATAAAATTATCTAAGAAGTTTTCATGAAATTCTTATATACAAAACGTATGATTAATAGTTTTAGTTTAGTAAACAAAGACAAATGTAGGTAATAAATATTGTATAAATATAATCATCTTCAAAATATTTTAAAATAGTCCAACTAAAATGCATTTCAAAATTATAAAAATATTTTTTGTTTTGTTAATTTTTTATTTTTACTTATTTAAATTTTGTTTCATAAAATTGTAGAGTAAATAAATTAAGTTTAATCATTTTATACATTTATGTAATATATTTTTTTATTAACGAATATTAAATATGATTTTCCCAGTTTTTTTGTGTTAAATATGTAACTTTTCATTTAATTTTATCCATGAAATTTTAAGCAATTTTTACATAAATATAAATTAAAATGATATATATTTTCAATCAAAATAAATTTCATAACATTTTAAAAATTTTAAAAACAAAAAAAAAATGTTGGTCAGAAAAGCATAAATCAATACATTTTTAGGGCTAATATAAAATGTTTAAATAAACATATATTTTATGTAATAAAAAATAATAGTTTCCTTATTTTCGGATTTATTTTATTTGTGAATTAAATTCTTATATACAAAACGTAAGATTAATCGCTTTATTTTAATGGTATAATAAAAAAAATGTTACAAAGGCCACTAAACTCGTTATACTTCTGACAGATCGTTAACTTCGGTATTTTTAAAACCTAATTATTGCAAATGAGTGAGATGTTTCACCGAATTTATATTTTTAGAGAATACTTTGTATTAATAGAGAAACTATCCAACATTTCATTTATCATTTTGTCATAAATAATTATTTGCATTTTTTATGATATAAAAATATAGTTTACATAATATATTTTATTTTCATAATAACCTAGGTCGATAGCCCTTAGGCCAGTTTAGTATGTATATATTTTTTTCTTCTAGAATTATTATTTTGATTTGTTAACATTTTTTTTTTCTTCTCATTAACTGTTTATTATTTATATTTAGATTTTTTTATTTTTTCTTCCCTTTTGTTATGCGGTATTATCTGATAAATGTTTAAAAAATATTCACAAATCATACTACAAAAATATGAAAATATTTACATTTTGTAGTTAGAATTAAAAAAATATAAAAAAAGACAAATTTATATTTTTTGTTGGAAATTTTTGGTACATAAAATTAATAAATACGGTAGAAAATAAATAATTACTTAATACATATTATTATTTCGTATTCATTAATGAAAATTATGAATGTAATTGAATATGTACAAAAAGTTGTTATTTTTACTTGAAATTTTTTTACTTATTAGTGTCATAAATTTACACAATTTTTTATTTCATCCACCTAATAGTTGTAAAATTAAGACTATCAAATCAAATAAATATATTTTTTGAAAATTTTGATTTTAGTAGAAAAAAAAATATTGTCGTATTGAATAAACTTTGTTTTAAAAATTGGGAAAAATTTAACAGAAAAAAAACCCTAAAATAATTTTATAATTTTTCATTAATTCTTATATATGTCTAATATTTAAAATAATCTTGTTAGTAATTAGTTTAAATGTTTAGAAATGCAATGATTTTAACATATACATGAAAAAAATATTTGTTGGAATAAAAAGTTTTTTTTTAATTAAAAAATATTTCCATAATTTTGTTACAATTTCGTGACATTACGTCAATTAGCAATAAGTTCGTTATTCGAAGTTTATGAAAATATTCGTTAATATTTTTTTTAAATTATAAAATGTTTCTCTGAAATGAAAAATAATCTATAAAATATTAATATTTTGTTCCAATAAATATATTTTTAATAGTCTGGATAAAAATAGCAACAAGGAAAAATAATTTTGTTAAGTGTTTTGTTGATCGGGAAATGCAGCTTTGTTTTGACGAAACTAGAAAATCTTGCAAAAATATGATCATCACACATGTGAAAGTATTTAGATATCCTCTGAAACCATTTATTTTTGAACGTCCTTACATAAATAAACTCCTTAAACCGCCACCACTCCAAAAATATTTACTCAGTCACAGAGCTGAAACGATGCCGGAAAGCGTATCGCAATTCCCTCTTTTCTCGATTCAAAACTTGCATTTCTCGAATTATTTTCGCTCCTTTCTTCATCGGAAGCGAAATTTCTCGAAGCGTTAAAACTCCATTACTGTGTGCCAAGCTACGAATGCAGAAATGATTAGGACACCGGAGGGATGCGGATTTTCCATTGGGGAAAACTGTCTGCAATTTATGCGCGATGAAAAAAAAAACGTTTCATTCTGAAGGCGTAAACCACATGTCTCTATTTGGTTGCCAGAAATTATAAAAAAAAATGTTGTGGAAAGATATGAATCGTTCGAAAATCACGTGGAAATTGAGATGGCCACGTTATTTTGGATGCGATGATGAGTCGTGCTGTTTTGGCAACAGTTTCCATGCTGCATATGATGTTGATTCATTTTTTTTGGTTTTGTTGATGTTTGTTTTCGTGTGTTGCCAGGCGACGGGATCTATATTAATGGGTGATTTCCAGGCATCCATGAACAAAAATCCCGTGAATGTATGATGAAACGAACATACAAAAAAATGTACTGTGATTTATTGGATTTCCCTGCGATTAATTTTATTTCAGTATTTTGTCCATGACGAATGCAATTAGTATTCGTTTTTTGTTGATATTATGTAACTAATGTTAAACTCATATGACTTTTTGTTTATTTATTCCTATTAACAATAATTGTACTCGATATTTGACAAATAACTTGCATTAATGAAAATATGTTTATATAATATTAAAATTACTTTATACTCTACACGATATTTGACAAGTTACTTGTAATAGTAATAGTTGCAAACAAGTATTGCTGTAATACTTGTTACATGTCATTTAACTTGTCAAGTTTAATGTTATATAAATTCCACTGACCATATACGATATTTTACAAGTTATTTAAGCTTAATCCCACATACTCTACACTAAATTTGACAAGTTAAATAACAAGTATCATATACAAGTTATAAGACCCATACGATATACATGTTACTTGAAAATTCGTTCCCAAAGTAAATAATAAAGTTTGTACACATTATTTAGTATAAGATTTTCATAGATTTCTCTCATTTTACACCATACTTGGCAAGTGACACATAAGTTTATATACATCCAACACACCCTAAACTATGTTTAACAAATTAAATTACTTGTACCATTATATTAGTAATTTAATTTGTAAAATAAAACAATTTTACATGATACTTGACAAGTTACTCGTAAAAGTAATAGTGGTAAATACTGAGATGAATATACCCTACACTGTAAGTTAAATGCTATATATCAACGGTTGCCAAAGTGGTGGTCCGCGGACCACTAGTGGTCCGCGAGAAAATTTCGCTGGTCCGCAGAAAAATGTGGAATATACTTACTCATCATGTTAAGTTATGTTTTAAGATTCATTAAAACATGATTCAATTCATAACAATACGTGGTCCGTGGTTAGTGGTCCGCGGGATTTAAATTATGAATTAACTGGTCCGTGAAGTGAAAAAGTTTGGCGACCGCTGCTATATATCACTATATTACTTAGCACATGTCACTTAACTTGTCAAGTATAATATTAGGATAATAAATGTGCACAAATCTAAATCACTAAATCAGGATATTTGACAAGTCATTTGTGAAAAGTTACACAAGTGACACATAACATTTAATTTGTCAAATATAATATTAGAATAATAATTTTACATAAATCTAAATAATCTTATAGGACATTTGACAAGTCACTCGTAGAAGTACAAGTTAAATTGCCATGTATCACTGTAATACGTAACATATAACATTCAACTTGTCAAGTATAATATTAGGATAATAAATCTGCATAAATCTAAATAATCCTATAGGACATTTGTAAAAGTACAAGTTAAATAACAAGTATCATCACTATAATACGTGACACATAACATTTAACTTGTCAAGTATAATATTAGGATAATAAGTTTATATAAATCTAAATAATTCTATAGAACATTTGACAAGTCACTCGTAGAAGTACAAGTTAAATGTTATGTATCACTGTAATACGTGACACATAACAATCAACTTGCCAAGTATAATATTTGGATTAAAAATCTGTACAAATCTAAATCACCCTATTTGACAAGTAAAAGTACAAGTTAAATAGGGATAAAAGGACATAACTTTCCTTATAATAATCTTACAAGTTAAATACCGTGCGTTACTACAATACGTGCCATATGTCATTTAACCTGTCAAGTATAATTTAACGTCAATAAGTCGTAAATACGTAAAAGTGTAAAAAAGATATATTATGTCACACAGCTGAACTATATTTGACAATTATCATTATAACATATGTCATTTAACATGTCAAATATAATGTCAGGGCAATAAATCTACATAAATCGTATACATAATAGTTGACAAGTAATTTGTAAAAGTAATATTAAAAAATAAACTATACTTGACAAGTTAAATGGAATGTATCTCTAGAATTAATGACACATGTCCTTTAACTTTTCAGTTATGTAACTATCTTACGCTACATAATACTTATCAATTTAAATTTGTTGCAAAACTATTAATACAAAAATTAGGCAATAAAGTTTAAAATTTAGCTAATTATTAACAAATAAAATTAACATATTTGAAATAAGAGAAGATGAAAATAAACTAAATCTATTATATTTTTGTTTCAGGTGAGTTTCTCCTTTCATTATCAGACGTTACAAAGCAGAGTAAGTTCACTAACAATCAATTGCGTAAAGATTTGTACGAAATAAAAATCGCGATTGACTGAAATTCAAATCCAGCAGGATTCCTGCAACCAACATAAGCATTAGCGCCATCTCCTGCACGATAGCTGAACGCACTGAAATTCTCGCAGTTTCAGGCATCGTTCACCGGCGGCGCTGTATCCTTTGCATCCTGCATCGATCGTTGCAGGATGAAGACCTCCTTTCGCTTGCATTTATTTAAAACTATTCAAATGAGACTTGTATCGGTCAACGTCCTCCGTTAGGACGAACCACATTAATTCCTTTGTTTAATTAGTACGCTTGTTGAAATACTATTATTACAACTATAATTGCAAACTCCATTATTAACTGCAGGTTAATTACGGAACGCTAAAAATAGAAGAGGGAAGAGCAGAGAGGATTTTTACATTTACTGTTTTTAAAGCGGAATTACTTATAAATATAGATTACTTTTACTAACTGTTTAAATTCGATGTTATAACGTTGCTGTTATTACTACATGAAATTTAGTATTTTGTATGCAATTATTATCTTCGCATTTGAAATTACTTCAATGCTATTTTTGGTTAAGCGTTAAATTGCTTTTCCACGTAAGCTGTTTTCTTGCAAATCCCAGATAACGCTCGAAATGATTTTAATATGCGGAAAACCCTTCTCATTTCCATTTCAAAATAAAAACGAGTATTTCTAAACTCCCTACGATATCATAACGTTTCTTCAACATTTACTTACGTTTATTACTTAATTAAATCAGTAATTATTAAATTATTACTAAATAATTGTTATTATTAAAAAGTTATATAATTTTTAGGAATTTTAGAGGCAAGTAATCAAAATAATAAAATAATCGATTTTTTCACTTGAAAAATATTTATTTATTTATTTTTACTTCTACATTATTTGTAATTTTATTCAAAAAATATACAGTATTGATAATCTTGATGAAAATATTAAATAACAAGCAAAAAATGTGTTCTTTGATTTGTAATTAATAATAAATTATTTTCAAGGATAAATAATATAATTTTTAATATTATTTCATTAGGTTTTAAAAGGAAAAATAATTATCGTAGAATTGAAATCCCAGATAAGACTGAAAACGATTTTACAGAAAACCCTTTTAATTTCCATTTGAAAAAAAAATCATTTCTGAACTATCTATGAAATAATAATTTAAAATACAATAACTAAACTAAAAATACTACAATATTTTTTTTTTCATAATTTCATCGAATTAAATTTAATTATAAGAATAATTATGAAAACAGCTGTTAAAAAATTATATATTTATTATGATTTTTTGATGCAAATAATAAAATTTAATTTATTTCCTCAAATATTAAATAATTTATATTATTATATAAAAATGGACTTAATTATTTTTTATATTTTTACATATAATTGATGACTGATTATTGGTTTTTAAAGATAAATAATATAATTTCATTAAAAAAATAACTGGTAGTAAAAAAGCAAAGAATATTAAAAATGGAGTTAATTATTTTTTGTACTTTTATGTATTATTAATAAGATTGATTATTGATTTTTAAAGGTAAATAATATATTTTTTAATATAATTTCAATAGAAAAATAACTTTGGTAGAAAAAAAAGCAAATAAAATCTTAAACACAAAATCTCACTTAAATCATTTACTGGCTTGTCTTATGGCCGTATAGGGTACGTCAATAGGTTTTTGAAGGTTTATTTATGGTTGCCCGCATTATTGATGTATCCAATAATTCTCAATCTTTGCCGCAAGAGCGAACAAAGAAGATTAAAGCAGTTGGAAGATAAACTTCTCCCGGCGCATCCACATTTTCTATTGGTTTAACATACATAATGGAAACCTCACATCGAAGCAACAGATACTGAAAACCGCAGAATTCATCCGAAATCGTTGAACAGAAATAACTTTTCTATTACAAAAAAATAAATTGAATTCTCTTAAATCCACTGTCTGTTTTTTTTTTAATATAAATTCCGATACGTTTATGTAAAATTTATAATTGTTGATACAACATTTTTTTTTAAGTCATCTTTTTTTAAATTAAATTAAAGTCATAAAAAATATGATGCAAAAATTTCGTAATATTCAAAGTTTGTAATAGAAATATTTGAATGTTGGTGGAATGTAATGTTGATGACAGTTACAGTATTTGATGTTTGTGCACTTGAAGTATAGTTTGCATGTTTCAGGAACATTTGACCTTTGGAGGTTGGTACTGAAACATGGATGGTATCCAATGCAAATTTCAATGTAATTTGCATCGGGCGAGTTTCACTTTATTAAAAACTTCACCATCACTTCTCGTATACACAAATATAGTTGCACACTGCGGATGCGGTGCGGCACAAAGGAAACATCGCTGCGAGCGCAATTAAATTACGTAACGAGACGGGCAAATTATTCTTTGCCGTGTGTTACTTTTATGAATGCGAACGTACAATAAGGGCTTGAGCTTGGTTGGCTGGTATGAAGAAGGGGTTTAGGTTTTGCGAGGTGTATGCTGCTGTTTTTTTTTGGCGCAGGAAAGGGCCGCGTTTTCCCCTAATGGAATTTATTTATAATCCGTGGAAACGGGGCGGATCGATCCCGCGCGGCAGGTGAATCCCGACGGATCTCTTTGATCCGGGACCCGGCTTTGACCCGGGATCTCCGTCTCCCTAATCGCATAGATTCTTGTGAAACGTGAAAAATAGAAGAAAAACATTGTTGTTTCCCTTCCAACGCATCGCACCAAGAAAGTTAAATGATCTTTAAATAAACAAGGAAATATCACAAGTTTATTTTATATTACAATTCAAAATAATACATAATTGTAGATTGAAATATCTCAAAACAATAATAACACATTTTTAATATAAATCTTATATAATATATTTAAATTACTATTAATATCTTACAAATCATAAAAACTATTATAAGGCAGCGTTTCTCAACCACTTTGCCATATTACCCAACATATTTGTTTTTAGTTTCACCGCTTTCACACAAGGTATCAAATGTCAGTTTTAGAATTCATAATTCAAAAATGTCTATTTGCTATAAAAAAAACTAAGGACTTCAGAAAATTTAACTTTTTGAAAGAAATACAAATTTTGGCAGCTACAAATTCCTATTATAACTCAAAGAAATTATGTAAGATGCAATAAATTAGGAATTGGCAAAAGGATAGCTTTCCAATTCGATCGATAATAATGACTAAACTTAATCTGGAAAATATGAAATCTAATACCAATATTTTTTTAAAACTACATTAATAGATTCACATTTTTTCTCATGACTTTAAAAACATTATAATATTTAAAACTATATTTAAATAAAATAGGCACTAATTACTGTAGGGGTATTTGATTTAGCACTAAAAAATTGAAGCTCTTTATTTCTTCAAACGTATCAGCAGAGTCTTCAAAGTCTGTCGATAATAAAAAGCAGGAGAAAACAATTATTGGCTGATAAAATACAGAAATGAACCACTTTCTCATCGTGTTATAACGAAGAACGAGAAATGGATTGTCTACAATAAAACACAATGACAAAAAAATAAAAATTTAAACGAAGAAATTTAAAGATTTAAAAAAAAATTAAAATCCGAAGATTTTTTAATGGGTTTTAAAAAATGGGTTATTAGATGAGAAACTTTCATAAGAAAAGAAGGAAATTATACTTTGAATAAATATTTCAAAAAAATTATGTAAAATAATAAAGCTTTTTGTTTATATAAAAATAATGGATATCGTTTCCTAATATATAATTGTTTATAAAGAAAAATCTCAGAAAAGCTGTTAAATTAAACTAATAAAAATGAATACTTTTTAGGAAATTGATAGAAATACTTAATCAACTAATAAGATTATTCTATAACAAATAGAGTTTTTATTTTTTTTTAATTAAGAATATATAGAAGAACAAGATTATATTCATTATAAAAATTTTACTATAAAACCATGGATTAATCTGAAGAGAAAAGATATTATGTAATTATATAACAAATAAATATAAGAGGTCTCATTACATCGTTACAAAGAAAATATTATTATTTATAAAATATTTATTAAAGAATTTTCATTAAAATATGAAATGGAATTATTTAAAAAAATTGTATAAATTTTTAATGAAATAATAGATTATCGAATATAAAATATGTAGTTTACGTCAAGATTTACTATAAAACACGAATAAAATTTAATAATCAAAATAATGTTTGTTATATAAAACTGAATATAATCATACTTTCATATACTATTTTTTTGACTTATTAATTACTAGAATAAAAATCTTAATAAAATAATTTTGAATATTCAATAAATTTTACTAAAATATGAAATAGTAATATTTTTTAATAGAATTATTTAAAAAAATGTGTAACATTTCAAAAATATAATAAATTGTCGCTTTCGTCAAGATTTACCGTAAAACACGAATAAATTTAAATAATCAAAATAATGTTTGTTATATAATGAATATTAGTAAATTATATTTTTATATACTATTTTTTAACCTATTTATTACTAGAATAAAAATTTTAATAAAAAAAGACTATAAAAAATGTATAGTCCAAATCTGAAGTAAAAGTAAATAAAATATTTAGTAAAGAAATTTCATTAAAATGTGAAATGGAAATATTTTTTAATGGAATTATTTAAAAGGTGCAACATTTCAAAGAAATAACAGATTATCGAATATAAAATATGTCGCTTACATCAAGATTTATCATAAAACATGATTAAATTGAAATAATCAATATAATGTTTGTTATATAAATCTTCATATAATCAAATTTAGTAAATTATACTTTAATAAACTATTTTTTACTTAAAAAAATTCTAATAAAATAAGAAAAATCTAAATTAGTAGTCTTGCTAAAATGTTTAGTAAAGAAATTTTACTAAAATATGAAATAGAAATATTTTTTAATAGATTTGTTAAATGGATTGTGTAACATTTCAAAGTAATAACAGATTATCGAATATAAAATATGTCGCTTACATTAAGATTAACCGTAACTATTTATTACCTATTACTAGAATAAAAATGTTTATAAAATAAAATTATAAAAAATTGTAAATTGTAAGTTATTAAAGAACTAAAATATGAAATGGAAATATATTTTTTTAATGGATTTATTAAAAGGATTGTATAAAATTTCAATGAAATAATAGATTATCGAATATAAAATATGCAGCTTACGTCAAGATTTACCGCAAAACACGAATAAATTCAAATAATCAAAATAATGTTTTATATAATGAATATTAGTAAATCATACTTTAATGTACTATTTTTAAGTATTAATTAATGGAATAAAAAAGTTAATTAAATGAGACTGCAAAATGTGCAGAAAAAGTAGGATAAAATGATTCATCTGAAATGTAATGGAAATAAAGTGCGCGCTTATCCCGGTGCAGACGTTGTAAATTTAATTAGGACAGGTAACGTTATTGCAGCGGATTACATAATTAATGCGTTTCACGGCGACACGGACGAATAGTACAGGTTTTAATAATTCAAACGGACTTTGTGAATTTATACCTTCCGAAGCGGAACCGGAATTTCGCGATCCACAGTAATTAATATTATCCTCAGATCCCATCCAGTTATTTATTTCCAATGCATTTCATTTAATTAAAGAAAAAAAACTGTACTTTAGTAAAAATCTACTTAAAAGCCTTGTAAATAAATAAGTGATTTAAGTGTTAAGTTTAGTTTTTAAACCCAGTTGTTGTTTTCGATGTTAATACAGTTTAATTATGTAACGCGACTTTGTTCAGTTTTAACCGAAGTTGAATAAAGAGACTTCCGAAATTTAAATTTATTATGGATGACCAAGGAGAATGTTGCAACAAGTTTTTTTTAAATTTTATTTAAGTATTATATGTTGCTGCAGCTTCGCCTCTTTTGCTTCTAGTTTATGAAAGAGCGCCGCATAATGGCTATAAAAGTAGATTGCAATAGTTGCGAAGGATAATATGGGCTCGGATGGGAGAGCAAATATTATTTCAATCACACCCACACACAGACCGCCGCTGCTCGAATCCAATTTCGTCGGCGAAGGTAATTTCCATCCAAATTACCTCAAATCCCAGCCGTTTATAAAATCCGCACGTTTATATTTTCATTCGAAATCTCTGTCCAATTTTTTTTTGGTTGAATTCTTAATTAATTATTCCACTTTTCATTAGAGCTTTATAATAGTTCCATCAAGTTTCCGCATGGTTTGGAATGGTGGATGCGCCGGGCTATTTCTTAACTAACCCCATTGTCTGGGATACAAGATGAAAATTATTTTTTTTGCTATGTATTTATGTTGCGGTTAGAATAATTCAGAAAGGAAAGGTTAAACGCTGTACCATTTGAAATATATTTAATTACAAGGGTGAAAGGAAGGAAAAACGTTTTACTGGAGCGTTCACTCTCTTACTTTAACCATTTTGAACTACTCTAGTATTGTTTCGGTCTTAAGTGTTTATTTTCCTCCGAAATGAAGGCGATGGAAGAAGCCCTTTAAGCTTCCCCGGGGATGTCGGATTATAAGACCCAGACACATCAAAAGAATGTTCAGCAACCTTCATGAGTATGCATCATATTTTATCATCAATAAAATAAGCTTTCATGGTGCATCAAAAGCATCAATTCAATATTTATTTCAGTACTAATTACAGTATTAACTTCCATGGAACAAAAACGAATATGGAATGGATATTAATTTTAATGCATTTTTAAATTAAATTTTTATAGCTACAAAAGAATATTAAATATAATATTAAATGTATTTTATTTATGAAAAACTCACAAATATTTTTAAATTGTTTTACTTTTCATAAATATATAAATTAAATAATTATATTAATTTTTTTTTTTCAATTTACTTTTAATTAATTCTTTATAAAAGTCAAGTTTGTAAGATAAAAAAATCAAATATGAAATAATCAATATTTAAAAAAAATCCATTCCACGTGTATTTTACGTGAAATAAAGTTTATAATAAATCTTTATTCAAAAGTTTCTTAAATCACAGATTTATGAGATTTTTTAGTAATAATTATTAGAAATTATTTGAAATATTTTCTTTTTTATATAACGAATTTCATTATGTTTGGCGATAATCCGATTCATAATCCTTCAAATAATTTATTGTATAGAGAAAACTGTTTTGTAGATTTTTACAATTTGAAGGGCGGAAATTTTGTTTTAATTAATGTTGTTACATAATTGTGTTTTTAGTATTTTTTATATTTTGTTTAATTAATATCATTATTATTATTGTTAAGAATAATTGTTGGAACTTAATGTAAATTTAAAATTTCATTATTAATTTATATTAAGGGAGAGTTGATTTTCAACCCTGAATATTATTTTTTAAATTTGAAATATGTTATTATTTTTACAATTTAATTTATATTTTTAAAACTACATTTGATAATAGTAAAAAAGTCAATTTGTTTCCTAGAATGGACCACATTAATTTAATTTTGAGGATCAGTTAAACAAAAAAAAATCTTTTGGTCTTAACAATTAGTCTTAGCTTAAATTTAAACTCATAATTTTATGCTCTTATTATTATTAAGAATAATAGTTGGAACTTAATGTAAATTTATAATTTTATTATTAATTTATATTAAGAGAGAGTTGTTGCATTTCAACCCAGAACATTAGTTTTTTTTTATTTAAAATATGGTAATATTTTGACGATTAAGACGATATAATTTATATTGTTAAAACTACATTTGATAATAGTAAAAACGTCAATTTGTTTCCTAGAATGGACCACACAAATTTAATTTTAAATATATTTCAGACTATCAATCTTATAGTAAAAATAGTTATTTTTTCACATTTTTTTTTGTTATAACTTTAGACTTGATTATAAAACATTTTATAAATTACACTTAATTATAATTATTAAAAGTTACATAATGATCATGACAAAACTGGAAAATGATGATTTTACATATTTTTACATTTGAATTAATTAAACTACGCAAGAAAATGACATCATTGAATATTTAAATATTCACGTTTCATTTAATTACCTGATAAACAGTCAAGCTAATTATATAATGAAAAATACATCGTCAATAAATAATATCTAAATATCTAGTATCAAAATTTCGATTTTAAAAATTGAGATTCTTAAAAACTTAAAATACTTTCTATATATTTTTAGTATTGAATAAGATTAAGACAGGCGTTTCGAAATTTGCTATATTTTTTTTTTTACATAATTACGATGTTCCATTTTTCTCTTTATTACTTTATAACTCGAAAACAATAAAAAAATACCTATTAGTTGTCGAATTTTTATGAATTTATCATACAATAAAAGTTACGTAACTTTTCGTAAAAACGTTCTATATTACAATGTTATGCAAATACGGGTATAATATAGTGCTATATAATAGTGGTCCATCCTAGGCATCTTATTTATATTTGGCCCGTTTCTTTCATTTAGCTGACTCGTGTAAGTACGCTAAGTGTGAAAAATGACAAATGTGTTAGCTGGTCCAATTATTGTTGGATTTAAACCGAATGTATAGATATTTCTTACAAATATTTGTGTCTGTTTTAACATACAGTGTGGTAACAGCTTTATATGATTAAAGTTTAGAATTTAAACGGTTATCTATATACAATTTTACTATGTGGTGCAAATACGGGTTAATAGTGGTCCAACCTAGGCATCTACCAAAATTTGGCCACTTTCTATAATATAGATGACTCGTTTAAGTACGCTAATCGTGTAAAATGACATAAATGTGTTAGATGTTCTAATTATTGTTGGATTTAAACCGAATGTATAGATATTTCTTACAAATATTTGTGTCTGTTTTAACATACAGTGTGGTAACAGCTTTATATGATTAAAGTTTAAGATTTAAACGGTTATCTATATACAATTTTACTATTTGGTGCAAATACTGGTTAATAGTGGTCCAACCTAGGCATCTACCTAAATTTGGCCACTTTCTATTATATAGATGACTCGTTTAAGTACGCTAATCGTGTAAAATGACATAAATGTGTTAGCTGTTCCAATTATTGTTGGATTTAAACCGAATGTATAGATATTCCTTACAAATATTTGTGTCCCTTTTAACATACAGTGTGGTAACAGCTTTATATAATTAAAGTTTAGAATTGAAACGGTTATCTATGTACAATGTATACAAAGTAAATTAAATGCAAAAAATAGATCGTTTACATTGAATGAAAGACAACAAAATTAACACTGAACATGCGACACGTATGCAAATTTGAGCGGCTAATCTGCATATCGTCATGGGTGTATACAAAACGGATAACGTATCCTCAGGCCCGGCGATGTTTTCGCAACAATCGTGGGCCTTAATTAGATGCGCCATAACGCTAATTGGAAACCAAACATCTTGGATGAGCTTTGAATAATTAGCACCAGGTGAACCAAATTGTATAGTCTCTGAATGAATGGTGAAAGAATAGAATAATATAATGGTTTCAATTCTCTCTCCGTGAATATTTCCACATTCTCGGCCAGGAATTCGAGAATCTCCGTTAATTACATTTCCAATTACACGCGTGCAAAACCGATTACATTAATTATATTATTTACTTCGTCCGTTGCGGTTGCATAATTAGATTTCGCATGCAGTCATTAACTTCATTCAGGTCGAAAATTACATTCGCATTTCGTTTCCTTCAATTATATGTAAAAAAATACACCGCTTTAGATGCAAATTTATTTTTCTATTGCCTGGAAATTTAATTAAAGTGTCTCTCATTTTCACACACTTTATCCTTAATAAATTCCATTTTTCTTGTCTTCAATTATATAAATCATCTTTTATCTGAAGTTACAGATATGTAACAGTACTTTAGACTTGAAGATACAAAAAAATCTACTAAAATCATATATTTATACACCTAATTCTCATTTTCAAGGTCATATAACGAAAATTTTTAAAAAATAGTACAATTTCCAAAATTATTTTTTTAAATAATTATTTCCAATTTCGTTCTTAAGTATATTAGTATAAAACAATCTAATTTTTTAAAGTGAGACATAAATTATGCAATTATAATATTTTCTGAAGTGTGAACTAATAACTTTATGAAAATTACTGAAAATTTTTAATGTAATGTAACTCAAAGCTCAAAGCATATTGAATATACTGAAGTTACACATATGTAACAGTACTTTAGACTTGAAGAGACAAAGAAATCTACTAAAATTATATAATTTATATAACTAACTCTCATTTTCAAGGTCATCCAACAGAAAATTTTAAAAAAATGGTAAAATTCCCAAAATTATTTTTTTAAATAATTATTTCTAATCTCGTTATTAAGTATATTAATATATAACAATCTATTTTTTTAAAGTGAGACTTAAATTATGCAATTATAACACTTTTTGAAGTGTGAACTAATAAGTTTATGAAAGTGTTGTTAACTGAAAATATTCAATGTAATAAGTGTAACTCAAAGCTCAAAGCATTGAAAAACTGAAGGGAACACATTTATCTGAAGGGGAACTCAAAACTTCCCGGAAACCAATTACTGCATGTCTCCGAGTTTGTCTAAACAGTGTAATATTTCGACGTGCATTTTTCCTGTAAAAGTTTTCTCATATTTCAGGCGCAGCGAATCTCATTTTTTTTTATAAAACGGATCAAAATGATTGCTCAATTATTTAGTTTAGCTTGTTATAATAACTCGCACAGTGCGGATTATTTGAAAACGGACTAATCGAGGATTTGAAAAATGCGGATTGATTGAAGCCAAAGTATGAAGTTTATGGTAATAATTAGTTGAGTTTAATGGTCGGTAATCCCGGATATAACTAGAATTTGGTATATGGATGGACCTAGTTATCGAATTGGGTTTAAGATGATTATGTTTCAGGAATTCAACAGTTAATTAAACCTCGGCTGCGTTGTGCAACAATACCCTTTCCTTCCGAATATACATAACCATTATAACTTGACATTTCTATATAATAATAAAAAAAAAAGTTTTTACGCGTTAGTCCTTCAGAGATATAAAGTCAAGATTACTCATTATTTATAGTCGTTCCATTTATTTTCCTTTATATTCAAGCATTTTGCTTACGCAATTCCAAGTTTAATAATTTACACGATTACTAATGAATAGTTAAAGCCATAAATTTCAAACACACAATCGAAGTGCATTAAATTAATTGCATTCCCATTCATGAAAAGGCGACATAAATATTTTCGCGCCAAGAAAATAAACCGAAAGAGCAAATGCGAAATCTCTTGTGAAAGATTACCTAATTATAGATTTGTATCAAAATATTTACGCACCGAAAACCGTCGATACATGCAGCGAAAAATGAAAGAGGAGAAAAAAAATTCTTTCATAAATTAAACCTAAAGAAAATACGAAGTTTAAAAAGTAAACATTTAATGTTATTTAGCTCGTGCTTCGTGTTGTTAAAATACGAATCTAAATAATTATATGTTTCATATTTAAACATTTATATTATGCTCTAAAAATACGGTGAAAATAAATAGAGCGAAAAAAATAAATATTTTCAAATTATTTCGAAACGTTTGTCTCATGATTAATTTACTGTCCATAGTTGTTTTTTTTTTGTGTTATTAATTAACGACAGGTGTTAATTTTTCGGCCTTGATCTCTGGCAATGAGTTTTCCTGTAGTTTCTAAGTAAATATAGCGGATTTTAAAATAAATTTATACACGTGTTGTTAACTACAATTTGTACAAATGATACAAAAATAGAGTTAAATTATTATATTTTTATGTAATATTTAATTTTTACTATATTTAATGATAATATGATTAAATAATGAACTTTTAATTACTATGATTTGGATTTAATAATAATAATAGTGATGTAATCTTTTTTTATGTAATCAAGATATTATCATGATATTATACAAGCAGTTTCCTTTAATTTGATGATCAATAATTCACTTTTAATTGCTCTAATTAATTATTATTGTGATTTACTTATAATTTGATGATGTAATTTTTTTTTAGATGCAATCAAAATGTTATCATCAACCTTTGACTAAAATATAATCAACAAAAATTAAGACTGATGATTATTACGTCCAAAAGTCTTTATTCTCATTGAGAAGTGTGGATTATGTCAAAGATATTTTTTCATATTGAATTACACAATTAATTAATTGTTATATTTATTAATAATATTGTAAAAGAGCGTTTGTTAACCTGTCAATATTTTTGACAGCTGTCACTGTCATTTTGCGGACCATAAAATTTTAATATATAGGTTGAGGGACGCTGCTGTAAAATACATTTTCGTTAGATCAATAATGAATTCATTACATTTGCAGCACGTGAAAATATTTCTTTTGATTGACGTATTTTGATTCTATTTTATTTCATTTCAATGTTTGTTGCTATGGATTTAGTGTTTCACTATGACAACAATAAACACCAGAAAAATTAGTTTCCATTAATTACATAACAAAATATTTTGTAAAAATCTTGAAATTATTATATTTATAAATATCTAATAAATGTATTTGTTACATAAGTTTTTTTGATGAAACAAACTCAATTTATAACCTATTATATAAATGCTACTATAAAAAGTTTTATTGGATTTTTTTTTTATATATTTTCGAAACAAAATAATATGTTAGTAATGCAATTAGTGGAAGTCTAGGCTGGCTACTTCTTTTCTTTCTCGATTGTTGCTTGAACCCTGAATGGATGACCCAAGGTCGAATTGCTTTCATCTGGGGTTGTCATGTGAGGCAGACGCACGTTCGTAACACAATAAATTAGGTATTCATTGCAGACAACCTAGGCCAATTACACACATTATCATCAATTTTCTGAATGAGAATATTTACTGACAATTTACCCATTAAATTATATAATAAACACATATAAATATACATTACTTATGTATAACAATAGATTTTAATATAAATAAAATTAGTAATTATTTGTTTGTTGAATTGGTTATCACTTTGTATTAAGTATTATTAACTAAACACTTTGATTTTATTGTTTCATTAAAGATTATATAAGTTTTTATATTAAAAATGGAAAAATGTTGAACTGAATATTGTTTTTTTTTTAATCACGTTTATTACAGAAAATTAATAATTAAATTGTTTTGTTCATTTTTTATTGAAGATTGTATTAGTTAAGTAAATCCAATTACAATATAATATAAGTTTTCATAATGATTATTGAAAATTAGTAACTAAATTTATATTTATTTATTTATGATCATTTTCTATTGATGGTTAGAATAGTTCTTTAAGTTTTTATATTAATTTGAGTTATTTTCTTGTATATAAAACTGAAAGAGTTAAGAATGTTTTCCCTTCAGTGTTATTTTTTTGCTTAAAAGTAGTTTATCCTCTTTATGATTATTTTTCTATTGGTGATGGAAATAGTTATTAGTTACAAAATTCACATTGATTATCACAAACTTGTAACTATTTTTTATTTATAGCTAAAATATGTTAGCAAAGTTTCCTGTTCACAGTCGTTATTGTTTTTCACATTAATTTTTAACTAAATAGTAACTAATTATTTATGTTTTTCCTTTTTATGATTTATATTCATATTGATTATCGAAAATTTGTAACTAATTTTTTTTTAAGACATTTTCTTATTTTTTAGTAAAATAGTTAAACAAATTATCATATTCACAGTGGTTATTGTAAATGAGTAATTAACACTTTTGTGTTAATTTTCTATTAAAAATGGGAAGAAATATATAAGTTTTTATGTTCCCATTGATAAAATTTGTGACATAATTCTTATGGGTTATTTTTAATTTAAAACTGAAATAGTTAAACAAGTTTTTCTATTCACAGTGATTATTGAAAATTAACGAATAAACACTTTTTTTTTATGGTTTCCTGAAAAATTATGTAAGTTTAGTAAATAAATATTTATGATTTTTTTTTTCTGTTGAAATATAATTCCCATTGATTATCAAAAATTTGTAACTAATTTTTTTCTATTATTTTTTATTCAAAGCGGAAATAGTTAAGCAAGTTTTCTTATTCAAAATATTAACTAAAAACGTTCTTGTTAATTTTTTATTAAGGGTTTTGTACATCACATTAATTATCCTTTAAATTGGTAACTGGACAGAAAAACTTTTGGTGAATAGCCCTTTGTAATAGTTATACATTTTTTTATTATTGTTAATAAATATAATGATAATTATTATAAGTAACTATTATTTTTGTATTATTTGTTGATTTAAAGTTAATATAGTTAAGCAAGTTTTCCTATTTAAATTAAAAAATAATAACTAAACACGTTTGTGCTAATGATTCATTAAGGGTTTTTTTATTTAGTATTTTAATACTATTTTTAATTGAGAGTTTAAATAGTCATGCAATGTTTTCGCATGAATTATTAAAACTTAGTAACTCAATACTTTTGTGACAATTTTTTATTGTGGGATCAAATAATTTAGCTTGAAATTCGTGGAAATGATTCGCGTTGATGACAGGAATTATATATTTTTTGTATTTTAGCTTTGCATTTGATGCAGTGAATCGTTGCAGTAATTAATGTTGTTGTTGTTACGCAATTGGTAGACGGAAAAACGATGATTTTATTCGATGTCGCGCCGGTCCGTGATGGTTCGCCGTTTCCCGGCAGGTGGGCATCAGGACTCTGCGAACTTACCGAGCTGCAGTAGTCGCGCGTCCTCAGCAGCAAACGGAATAGGAAGCTTCATCAGAAGAAGCTTGTTTCAGTTGAAGCTGAAGAGGCTTCTCCGCGTTCAGTCAGTGTGTGTGTGTGCGCGTATCGTTATTGCGAGGGGGTGGTTCGAACAGGCCACCCTCCTTTTTCTCTTCGAGCCGAACGCTCGTTCAACCCTGAGTAACTTGCTCAAAGGGCATCCGGTGCGTGGGTGTCGCGTCTCATTACATGTGTTTATGTGCGTTTTTCACCTCATCCGTCTGGAATAGATGACACCCTTCTGCACATAGGCCTGTGTTTATAGTTGGGATCGTCCTTTCCTCTCCACCTCTGTCCGTCATCAGCTTCGGTCTTCTGGCAGTCGCCGGCTTCCAAGGACTCCGGAGGACCTTTGAAAGTGTAAGGATGCGAAATTTATCGTGACAGAATCGCTCACTCGATTGGCCGCAAAATTGCCAATCTCCTTGAATTACATCCACCTGAAACTGCTGAAAGAACTGAAAAACAACAGCATAAAATATATAATTTGAAAATATCTGAGACCAAAGTTACAAGCATCAAAAGAGGGATAAATGGACTAAACTTCACACGAACTTTAGTCCGTATGTTTATTGTTCCGCAAACAAAGCATATTATAAGTTCTTTGTTGCTCTGGACATTCCACACGTGGAGAAATATATGAAAGTCCAGAACGCACAAGAATTTTCATTTCCCATTTACAAAATTTAATTAATTTTATTTTATACACATCTCATGACCTTACAAACTTTACAAAGTCTTACAAATTTTACACACATCAAAATTACATAAAATATCAAAGAAAGTTTATTTAGAGTTTCAATATGTGTATTTCTCAACGCAAAAAAGAGAAAAATACTTAAACTCTCCGAAACTATAAAAATATTTGAATGTTTACTAAATAAATTATAAATCTAAGTTTTTGAAAGCACAAAAAAAAACTGACAATATAAATCTAAATATTAAATTACTTTAATTTAATCAAAACTTGAATTAAAAAATGAAATCAACAAAATACAATTGTTATGTAATTTTTTCTATAAGCATATAAATTTAAAATTTAAGTATACTAAAAAAATAGTTTATTTTAGTTATTTAAGAATATCCTAACATAAAACGCAATATCAAACTGAAAATGTCGGTCAATTATGAAAACATATAAAAAATACTGAAAATTCAATAATATTTTAGTGCAAAATAAAGTATAATTTTTATATCACAAAAACGATAAAAATCTAATCAAAACAATTTTGTTCTAAGTAGTTTAATAATGTTCAAATTATGAGATAAAATATGAAAATATTTGAGATATTGATTTGAAAATAAATTAATAAAAAAATTATTTCTTTAATAATAAATATTTTTTTTGGTAATTTAGTTTAAAATAATTACAAATAATAAAAATAGATAATTTTTTTAATAATAAATTGAAAATTTTAGTATTTTCATCAAAAATAATTATGTGTATTTTTATGTATATTTACGAGTTTCGTAATATCAAACAATTAACCAAGTTTCATTTACAAAATAAATTATAATTTATTATTATTATTAAAGCGTATACATTTTATGTTAAAACAATTAAATTTTTAGTTATTTAATTAAGTTGCATGCAGCAGAAACAATTTAAAATTGAAAATTCAGCAAAACAATTTTGAATTCGTTGTAAAAAAAATAAACTCAACATGTAAATGAAACAACAACAATCTAGAATGCGTAATACATTATTTATGCCTGCTATATGTTTTCCGCGAAAACAATGGAATTCCTCTTTTTATTGCAAATAAAATCTACAAAAATTAGTACACAAAATTATTTTTTCTGCATTTTATTTTTATGAAATTTTAAAGTCCTTAATTGTAAACTGAAATTATTATTAATTAACATTTATTATGTTTTTATTGTAATAAAATAAATAAATTACAAAATTTTAATGAATAAATAACAAGCAAATATTTAGTATAAATTTAAACTTTAAATATTTATAAATATAAAATTTACAAAAAATGTTCATAAACTTATTCGAAAACAAATATTTACATAATATAATCGAATTTAATTTGATAATTATAAACAGTCGATTAGATTGCAGTTTATTTCCCACTTTTATGATAAAAATAGATTAGATTTAATTGTAAGTACCTTGAAATTGAAAAATTATGTCATTTTTCAAGTGTTTTATATTATCATATTTTTTGGTAAAAAAAAACTTATAATACTTATAATAACTCCGTAATAGTACAAAGTATATGATTTAATTTGTTATTATTTAAATTCGTGTTTGTATGTGTTATTTCTTATAATAATACAGTATTTTTGAATTACGATATTCGTATTTCTGATGGAAAAAAAAACTAACTAAAAAGTAAACTAATTTTAATTATGACTATTTCGATATACGCTCAAAGCTGTCAAATAGATCAAAAGTACATGTGTCTATTATATTATATACTTTTTACTATTTCGACTTACGCTCAAAGCTACGAAATAGAACAAAATTACATTATATATTTATTACATGAAAGTCTACTTCTGACTATTTCGAATTACGCTCAAAACTACAAAATAGAGCGAAAGTTCATTTCTTTATTATATATATTTTTGTATGAAATTCGACATACGTCTTTTTCAACTTACATTTAAAGCAACAAAATGGAACGAATATACATATTGTATCCAATTCGACTTATGACTATTTCGACTTACGCTCAAAGCTGAGAAATTGAACGAAAGTATATGTGTCTATTATATTATTTTTTGTATGAAATTCGACTTACGACTTTTTCGACTTACACCTAAAGCAATAAAAAGGAACAAATTTACATGTGTCTATATTATATCAAATTCTACTTATGACTATTTCGAATTACGCTCAAAGCAACAAAAAGGTGCGAAAGTGCATTTGTCTATTATATATATTTTTTGTATGAAATTCGACTTACACTTAAAGCAACAAAATGGAACCAAAGTTAATGTGTCACATTGTATACAATTCGACTTACGCTCAAAGCTGCGAAATACAACAAAAGTACATGTATCTATTATATATATTTTTTGTATGAAATTCGACTTACACTTAAAGCAACAAAATGGGACCAAAGTAAATGTGTCTATATTGTATACAATTCGACTTACGCTCAACGCTGCGAAATACAACAAAAGTACATGTATCTATTATATATATTTTGTATATGAAATTCGACTTACACTTAAAGCAACAAAATGGAACCAAAGTTAATGTGTCTATATTGTATACAATTTGACTTACGCTCAAAGCTGCGAAATACAACAAAAGTACATGTATCTATAATATATATTTTTTGTATGAAATTCGACTTACACTTAAAGCATCAAAATGGAAACAAAGTTAATGTGTCTATATTGTATACAATTCGACTTACGCTCAAAGCTGCGAAATACAACAAAAGTACATGTATCTATAATATATAGTTTTTGTATGAAATTCGACTTACACTTAAAGCAACAAAATGGAACCAAAGTTAATGTGTCTATATTGTATACAATTCGACTTACGCTCAAAGCTGCGAAATACAACAGAAGTACATGTATCTATTATATATAGTTTTTATATGAAATTCGACTTACACTTAAAGCAACAAAATGGAACCAAAGTTAATGTGTCTATATTGTATACAATTCGACTTACGCTCAAAGCTGCGAAATTCAACAAAACTACATGTATCTATAATATATAGTTTTTGTATGAAATTCGACTTACACTTGAAGCATCAAAATGGAATGACTTATGATTATTTCGACTTACGCTTAATGTATGTTACGAAATACATCAAATGTACATGTGTTTATTATATATTTATTATATGAAATTCGACTTACGACTTTTTTGACTTACACTGAAACCAATAAAATGGAATGAATTAACATGTGTCTATTTTCTATTCAATTTGACTTATGACTATTTAGATTTACGCTTAATGTTGCGAAATGCATCAAAAGTACATTATTTATTAACTTAGCAACAAAATTGAACGAAAGTACAAGTGTCTAAATTGTATACAATTTGTTTTATGACTATTTCGAATTACGCTCAATGCTGCAAAATCCAACAAAACTACATGTGTCTATTATATATTTATTGCATTAAATTCGATTTACACTTAAATCAAGAAAATAGTACTTGTGTCTATTTTATATACAATTCAACTTATGACTATTTCGATTAACCCTCAATGCTTGGAAATAGGACAAAAGTACATCATATATTTATTATATGAAAGAGCAAATGTACATTATATATTTATACTGTGAAATTCGACTTACGCTCAAAGATGCGAAATAGAACGAAAATACATTATATATTTATTATATGAAAGTCTACTTCTGACTATTTCGACTTACGCTCAAAGCAGCGAAATTGAAATAAAGTACATGTGCCTATAACATATTTATTTGCATGCAATTCAATTTACGACGATTTCGACTTACGCTTAAACATTCTTTAATTGAACCAAAATACACTTGTATATTACATATTTATTATGTGAAATTCGACTTACGTCTATCTCGACTTACGCTAAAAGCTACGAAATGAAATAAAAAATACATTATATATTTATATTGATGTAATTCGACTTAATAAGGAACTAATTATAGCAATTATTTAGTAGAGTTTCAATTAGTCCGGATTCACTATAGTTTGAAAAGTTTAAAAATAAAATAAAAATAAATTATAAAAAAATATTACATATAGAAAAACATTATTTATATGTTATTTATTTCCTCAGTTAGTTTATTCTGGGATATTGGCAAAATCCATTATCCAGACTATATGAGGTATTTTTATAAAAAATAAGAAATAAAATTTATATGATTTTCGATTTACATATAAAAATGCAAAACGAAACATAAATGGTTTAAGTTTGTTTCACTTATATTTAATGATGTGTATTTTTTTTTGTGAAAAGTTTAAAATGAAAGAAAAACGGTGAAATCATCATATTTAGGAAATGCATTGCAGAGCAGCTGCATGTTCCGCGTTGGCACCGAAAGAGTACAAAAATAAATAATGTATCTCACTCGATCTGGCCGGATTTCAGCCGAAAGGATTGAAGGATTTGCAGAAAAGTTGGCTCGGATCGGCGCAGAAACGCGCAAGGAGATTGATTATTGTAAAGTTCCTTTCAAAACACATTTCCCCACAAACAAGCAGCAATAGAGAAATTATAATCGATTTTAGGCAAAACTACGTGAATTTCATGCATTCAAGTGATTTAATGCACAAATTTCCCTTTTGCTTAATTATAATTGCAGTTTGATCCAAAACACATCTATACATTAATATAATAATCGCATGCGTGCATCCGGGGTTTAATTAAAACCAGGATCGAGAGTTCACTTCGCTGCGTTTCCCGAGTTAATTTCATAAAATGTTAGTTTGAAAATCATTCAGCAATTACCGAATTCCTGTGTGAACGCTTATCGTCCTGTACAAATATTGTTCGAATTTATCCATTCTACTGATCAATATTTAATATTTAATTATTACGAAGCAATTATCGAATTTATGTAATTAACAACAAAATAAAATAAGCTACATATTTGCTTATGGTATTAAAATTATTGCACGAATTTTGATATTACAAAAAATATTTGTGTTCAATTTTTTTTTTCCAAAAGTTTACAATTACTGTCAAACCTTCACGAATTTTCTTATTTGAATCAAGAATTGTTGTGATATTACAAAATTTATATGTGCCCAAGTTCTTTTTTTCCGAAAGTTTACAATTACTGTCAAACCTTCAAGAATTTTCTTTGTTTGATAAAGAATTGTGATATAACAAAATTTATTTGTGCCCAAGTTTTTTTCCAAAAGTTTACTGTCAAACCTTCACGATTTTTTTTTTATTTTAATTGTGATATTACAAAATTTATTTGTGTCCTGTTTTTTTATTCCAAAAGTTTACAATTATTCTTATTTGAATCAAGAATTTTCATATTACAAAATTTATTTCTGCTCAAGTTTTTTTCCAAAAGTTTACAATTACTGTCAAACCTTCATGAATTCTCTTATTTGAATCAAGAATTGTGATATTAGAAAATTTATTTGTTCTCAAGTTTTATTCCAAAAAGTTTACAATTACGGTCAAACCTTTACGAATTTTCTTATTTGAATCAAGAATTTTTATATTACAAAATTTATTTCTGCCCAAGCTTTTTTTTCCCAAAGTTTACAATTACTGGTTAAACCTTCACGAATTTTCTTATTTGAATCAAGAAGTTTTGTTCTAAAAGTTTACAAATTTTCTTATTTGAATCAAGAATTGTGATATTTGTGCCCAAGTTTTTTTCCAAAAGTTTACAATTATTGTCAAACCTTCACGAATTTTCTTATTTGAATCAAGGATTGTGATATTACAAAATTTATTTATGCTCAAGTTTTTTTTTTCCCAAAAGTTTACAATTATTGTCAAACCTCCACGAATTTTCTTATTTGAATCAAGAATTTTGATATTATAAAATTTATTTGTATCAAAGTTTTATTTCCAAAAGTTTACAATTACTGCCAAAAATTACTGCGTATAATCAATCGAACATTTTCACAATCAAGCCTTGTTATATCAGCTGTCAAAATATACAATAATTATCCGGCTTAAGTTGGCTGTCAATAAATACAATTAAATCTTCTGTTGGAATAAAATGAAATTATTTTTCCAGAATTGAAATAAAATTAACTAAATATTTCTTATTATCAATAAATGCAAGAAAAATGAACATGAAATTTTCTGAAAAACGTGAACAATCATTTATTTTTTGTGAAACTGATCTGGACTTAAAAACGAAGTTTCTCTAACAAGAAAAATATATTTTTCAAAAAGTTAAAAATGATTGTAATAAGTTGTGATTTATACTTTGAATCTGACGTATAATAATAGACTTATCAGCAAACAATAAGGTGATTGATTGCAAGATTAATCTTACATCATCCGCATTCTTCTCAAATGCATTAATCAATTGATTCTAGTAAATTTACAATGTTTTCTTTTCCATAAGAAACGTATTGATTTGCACACGAAATGTGGGCATTCGCACAGTGGAAAAGTCCATCGAACAGATTGAAAACAATATTGGAAATCAATCGAGCGTTCGGAAAAGAAGGAATTGTAGAGTATTGGAAGTGATGTGTTCGTCGGAGCGAAAAGATTTCTTTTGTTGAGAATTTCATCATGCTTATGTTCGTAAGTGTCGAGCATGTCCTAAATACCAGAAAACACGGTATTAATGACTGCAAAGATGTTTATAAATACATTTTTCAAAAAATAAACCACCGAGAGCTGTAGCTTGGCAAGCGTTACGCGACACACGCACAGAGAGGAAAGAGACCGCAGTTGGAGGTCTTATGAAACAGGCCTTTTGCATTTATCGTCATCCAACCGAAAATAAAACCGCTTACGAATAAATAAATAAATAAAGTATTAATACACGGAAACAGCTACAGTCTTTCGACACCAATAAAACTTTTGATCCTAAACGCATTACGATTACAAAAACGGTTCACTTCTTCAATTCATTTTAATAATTTCCCAAAAGAAACGACATGAAAGACTTTTTGTATTAGAATGCATAGAAAACAGGTTATAAAATACAAAGAGAGACGCAGTTTGTGTCTTTTTAAATTGCACGATCAAAGCGTTTTTTTTTCTGTGATAATTCAGTGAATTGGTACGCAATTTGTTGAATCGATTTTGCAGCGAATACCGAAACAATGAATATAAATTGTGCAGGCTTCGTGTCGGTGTGCAGCAATATCAAATTGCAGACTGCTGCCTCTCTTTTCATCTGATCTGGATGGAGCATAAACCTGTTCCTTTGTTCCATTCAACACTCGAATAGTTCATAATGTTCAACAATGCTCTTTCTTCAATTGATTCATTGTAAACCAAAGAATTCATAATTAATGCTTTATTGTTTTAGTCATTAAATATTCTATAGCTTTTTCAAAATACATCCAATTTTTATGTAAGGAATAATTTAGAATTTTATACAATAATACCATGCATTGAAATCGAGAATCTTACAACCGCATGAAAAATAAAATTTAAACTTATTTTGAGAAATTATCAAAGTGATTCCAGAATTGAAAATTATTAGATTTTTTTTTTAATAAATATTATTTATTACAATTTTTTTCGCCATCAAAATTATTTAATAAATAAATTAACATATAAATTCTCCTATTGTCCTTTAGACTTAAATAATCTTCTCATTAATAAATCTGTAATTATTTTTAGACTTGTTATATTAAATGTTATATGAAATTCTTAATATTAATTAAGTTTTCAATCTTAGGTGCATTTACTAATAGCTTTTAAGAGATTACTTATATCTTATTTTGTTAATAAACATTTTATTAGTACTAAAAACTAAATAATTAATAGAGAAAAATATAAAATTAATTAGTTATTAAAATGTAGAATTATTTATTTCTAAAAGTATTTTTTAATTTAATGAATTTTCTATTTTACCTAAAAAAAAATCCATTATTTTTATACATGAATTTTGGAATAGTCTAGATAGTTGTAGTTTTAGAACCTTGTTTTTTTAGAGTTCATTAATTTTATTGTTTAGACCATAACTATAAATTTACGTTAATCCCCGAAATGGAAAAACATTTTATTCGACGAGGCTACTAAATTATTTAAGTTAATCATTGATTCTTAACGGTAAACAAATGTATAAAGGTGGTTTCGAACATTCAAATCAAGGACTTTTATGATTTAGAAAACCATTAAACTTTGATGATGAAATTTTGAAGTCACTGATCGAAAGTGATTAACGATTAATGAAATATCAGGAAAGCTCAAAATTGCAAAAAACATTAAAATAAGGAGCTGAGGAAAATAATTTACAATTCTTTAATGACAAGTTATGTAAATAAACCCTTTTTGTACGAAAAATGGATCGTCTGCGATTTATAACAAAAAAATTAACAGATTTCAACGATTTATGTAATTCAAAGAATTAAAGAATTTTAAATTAATATTTAAAAAAATATATATAATATAATAAAGTTTAAAGTTATGATTAAAAATAATAGATTTTTTATATAATAGATTATTTTCCTTTATTATAAGAAAAATATATTTATAATAGTTTAGAATTAAGTTTTATTTCTAAAAAGAACAAAATAGAAAATAAATAAAAATAATTATTAAGGAACTATGAATGTAATATTTGTAAAATTGAAGTTTATTTTAAAGTTACACTTAAATACTTTACAAATTTGACTTACGTAAAATTCAGGTTACGCAATGATTTATGGAAAGCATCACTTGTGTATATATTGCAGTTCTTTTTTATGAAGTTACACTTCCATAATTTAAATTATAATAATTATTATTAAGTTATTTTATTGGAATTATTAATGTTGTAATAGTTGTAAAGGCTGAATTCCTAGAATTGTTTAATTGTATTTTTAAATAATTAAAATATAAAATTTTTCGTACAAAAAATAGCATTATAATTATTAATTGTTTTATTATTATATAATTTTAAACAATTATAATTATAAAGTAGTCTAATTTATACTTCTTACTGCTTTATGGAAAATTTTCACACACAAAAAATAGCATTATAGTTATTTTTTTTTATATAAAACTATATTTTCAACACTTATATTGACGAAATGAAGAATTATATTGTCAAATTGAAACAAGTGAAGTAAGTTATAAAAGCTCAAATTATGAATTTGATTCCTTATTATATAATTTTAAACATTTATAAATAAAAACTAGTTTAATTTAACACCTCACTCAATAAGTTTGTAGGATGATATATATATGGCATCTCTATTAACAAATCCAAATGACGTTTACAAAGTACCAACCTTCAGAAGACGTCTGTCAAAATTTCATGACAATCTGACGTTTAATTCACAAGTTACAGTGATTTCAGTGACACTACTTTTGTAATTTTCAAAATAATAGAAAATTTGAATTTGATAAATTTGTTGATAAAACATTGCTTTTTGATGGGAAAAAATGTATCTGGTATATATCTATTTTAATAAATA
Organism: Nicrophorus investigator; assembly: GCA_963457615.1. Classification (NCBI taxonomy): domain Eukaryota; kingdom Metazoa; phylum Arthropoda; class Insecta; order Coleoptera; family Silphidae; genus Nicrophorus; species Nicrophorus investigator. The sequence continues at coordinate 14,854,459 of OY735144.1, forward strand.
TTTATTATTAATTTTATTTTATTTATAATCTATTCGTATTGAACATTAAGTAATTAAAGGATTTTTCCATGTTTTTCATGAACAATGATTTTCTTTGTGTATTTGCTGCTATCCTTAACTATGCTTAACTTGTGTATTTGCAGCATCCTTCAACTTGGGTGAAGATCTATATGTCAATCTTAATTTGTCTTTCCATTCCTAATGAACTATGACCCTATTGCTGCAATCACCGAAATGAGCTCACAAAGGGCCTTGAATAGCTCACAAATTGTGAGCAAATCCACTTTTAATATTCGCCCTGAAATGCATTTAAAGTATTTTTAATTAAATAAAAACTTTTTAAATTAATTAAAAAATATCTAACTAATTTGATTATTATATGAAAGGACCAATAGTCCTTTTTGATTTGACTAAAATTATTGATTTTATTAAATATCTTAAAAAAAAAACACTTTTCGGGATTGAGATAGACTTTTTCGACATGATTTTCACGTTGTTCCTAAGATTAATTACCATTACACCGTCTACGATAATTAGACACAGAAATATTAATTAGCAACTGATGTTACTTGAGGGTTACGTAAATATTAAACAGAGAGGGTTAATAATTAAACTAAGCGAATTACAAAAAAAATGAGTATTTTAAAGTAGAGCAACGCGCGTTTGTCAGGCGGTCCGTATTTTGATTCAATTAGTGTTGCATTTGAAAAGCGGCTAAGGCTTTCAAATTTCCAATATGGAGCACTTGCATACACACCGACGTTCCATTGGAGCACTGCAAAACAAGTTTTAATTGGATTAATGCAGTTCAATTTTTACACGGAACTGGTGCTGAAATTTCACTATGATGCGAGACGGATGAAATTATAAGGATAACGATTTTTAGTTGAAATTACTTGTTGGATGGATTAAGCTTAAGACAGTTCGCGTTTCGAGTCGAATAATTTTCGGGGTTCGGATAAGGATCGCATATAAATTACGTTAAATAGCATGTTTGTTTTATCTTTTATGGGTATATATTTTTTGCCGTGCGAGATGCGAGATAATGGTCAGGGCCAGGAATAATTTATCAGGTGGATGATAGCCGAAGAAGGTGGTAATTCAATGTCATGTACTTTTCCACCACGAAATATTGATAAGAGTCTTAACATCCAGCAGTTTACACGAAGATAAGTGGTCTTGTTCACGAAACTTATTTCATCGGATACAATTACAGTTTTACCCCCACGAGTTACGCGACATGCGTAAAAGTCTGTTTACGTAAAGGTTTACTGAAAGCAATATTTACGTCACTTCGGGTATAGTTGCAAGTACATATAATATAAAAAAAAAACATTCAAGTTTTATGGAATATATAACTTATGTAATTTTATTATATATATAATAAATATTACTATTTTGTCAAAATTTATAAATTCATCCTCCGTAAACGTTTACGGAAAACATTGCTTACGTAAAAATAATATATTATGAAGCTACACCTATTTAAAAATATGACTTGCGTAATACGGTTACATACAGGTTTACGATGGAAATTATTTACGTAACTTGGGGACTACTGTACCAACCTACAATAAGGAATATAAATGTTTCTTATGACGTCATACTTAAGTAATTTCCAAATTCTAGGGTATTACTTTACATAACATAATAGTAAAAACTACTACTATAGTTTCTTACAATATTTCGGTTACTTAATTTATAAATTCGACTTACGTAAGATTCAAGTTACGTAAAGGATTACTGTACGCTTTATATGAGTAAAAGTTACATTTAGGCTTACACTGATTACATTTAAGTAATTTTCAAATTCTATTTATGTAAGATTCAGGGAAAAAATACGTCCATAACTCGGGTATATTAATTTACATAACATAATAATATAAAATACTATAGTTTTTTTGGATGTTTCCATTACTTAATTTACAAATTCGACTTACGTAAGACTCAAGTTACGTAAAGGTTTACTGTACGCTTAGTTACACTTATGTAATTTACAAATTCAGGTTATTCAAAAGTTTACAGTACGTACTTACAATATAACAATTTCAGTTTCTTATAAAGTTACACTTACAAATTAGGAGTACGTAAAATCCATGTTACGTAAATGGTTATACGTAACACATGTAATTTCGGTTGTGCAAATATATAATAATAAATATTACTATTTTGTGGCTTTGCAAGAATTTATAAATTCTTCTTACGTAAAGGTTTACGGAAAGCATTGCTTACGTACAAATAATATTATTTTTTCTGAATCTTTTGAAGCTATACTTATATATTTTAAAAATATGACTTATGTAATACGGTTACGTATAGGTTTACGGTGCAGGTTATTGAAAGGTTTACTGTACGTACATACAATATAACAAATGTCAGTTTCCTATAAAGTTACACTTACAAATTAGGCTTAAAATTTAAGTTAAGTAAAGTTACTTATACATAACTTAAGTAATTCTAAATGTGCAAATATATAATAATAAATTTTATTATTTAGTAGTTGCGTAAGAATTTATTAATTCAACTTACGTAAAGGTTTACGGAAATGCCGATTGACATTTATTTAAGTTGATAAACTACTTCCAACAGGAAAGTTTTTACCATTTTTTTCATGAACTTAATATGAATTACAAATTATTCAAATTATCATTAGTATATACTTACAAATTAGGCTTACGTAAAATTCAAGTTACGTAAAGGGTTATACTTAACTTATTTAATTCTAGGTGTGAAAATAGATAATAATAAATATTACTATTTTTGTAGCTTCGTAAGAACCTTTACGTAAGTTGAATTGATTACTTACGTAAAGGTTTACGGAAAGAATTGCTTACGTGCATATATGTTAAAATTATTTTTACAGTCTCTTTTTAAGCTACACTTATGTATTTTAAAAATTTGACTTACGTAATACGGTTACGTAAAGTTTTACGTTACACTTAAGTAATTTCCAAATTCTATTAACGTAAAATTCAGTACACAAAATACTTACGTACTTCTACGTTACATAACATAATAGTACAAAATACTTCAGTATCTTAAGATATTTCACTTATGTAATTTATAAATCCGATTTACGTAAGATTCAAGTTACGTAAAGGTTTACGTAACTATTTACTTAGGTAAAAGCTACATTTACGTAATTTACAAATTCAACATACAGATTCAATTCTTTTTATAAAGTTTCAAAATTCGTCTTACGTAAAATTCGAGTTACATAAATGTTTATGGTACGCAATATGTAAAACTCGAGATATTACTGTATTATAGATATTCCAAATGATTGGTACTAAATTTATAATTCAGTTTACTTAAAGGGTTACGGTACGCAACAGTTACGTAATTCGAAGTATTACTATATATACATACTATTAATAAATTGAATTTTGCTATGAAGTCACACTTAATTAATTTATAAATTTGATTTACGTAAAGATTTAGGTAACTGCAAGTGTTGCTCTACATACTTAAAATAATTAATATTGCAGTTTTTTTTTAAGTTACACTTAAATACTTTACAAATTTGACTTACGTATTGATTTTTGTTATGCAATTTATTATGAAGTAATACTTACATAATTTACATATTTAAGTTACGTAAAATATGTTTTAAGGAATACAATTCAATGTTACTGTTCATACCAAAAATATTGATTGAGATAATGAAAATTAGATGTCTATAATAGAATATAACGGGAATTTGTTACGTAATGGGTTTAAAAATAAATGTTTATGCAACGGTGCAATAATAACAACATGGGGAGCGTTCTTCTATCGGATGGACGTTAGTTGGTTTGAGGTTTTCCACCCTTCGTCTATGTTTATTTTATGTGCAGGTTGTTTTCCTCCTGTTTCCCAAGTTTAATTGGATTTCCTTGGAGCGAAAGTTCGCTATACTGTTAATTGGTTTCTTCTACGTGAAATCCACTTATTTTTGTGTATTTTGAAACCAAACATTTATATTGAAAAAAAAAATGATTACGCATTTGAATGTCAAAATTGGGCCAAGTGAAATTGTTCAGTTTTATTTTTTCAAGTTGATTGGATAATCGCCGAATTACGCTCAATTTGGGCCAATTTTCGCACCACTTTACGTCACCCATGAACTTAAGCAATGTAATCATACGTGATTATCCTATTACTTGTTTGTGAAAACTACTTATTTCTTGCATATAAAATTATATTTTTTCTTTTCCAATTAGTGTTAATTTCTTTTGAATTTGAATACTGAAAAACAACTAGGATTATGTTTATTATTATTTTGCTGAACTTAAATTAAGGTTGAGCTCGGAACAATGGCAAGGAAAACGTCGTCCAGGATCCGGCGAAACAATGTCATCTATTTGGATAGCTGAACAGCAGCTGAGGGGCTTCAGCATGTAGAGAGAGAGAAAAGCTTCACTAATTCAGTCGAACTTCAGCCGAAAATGTACCCAGTCGGATTATTCCTTGGAAATAAAAGGGCCATTAGCGTTTTTGTTTTTATCTCCTCGTTCCACGAAGGGCGGATGTATTTTTTATTCGCCAGTTTTTTTTTTTCCTTTCTGTGTCTCTTTCTTCGACCAAAGAAAAGCAACATGTGCACTCGGTTAGGAAAAATTCCTTTTGATCTTTCCAGGAGGAATATTTTATTATAATCCGAAGATGTATCTGCTTTTCCTTGGCACGACCCGACAACGTGCGTTTGTTGAAATATGCAGAAAGGGGGAAGATGACGTACAGGTAGATCTACCTGTAAGTCTCTTACAGGTATATCGAATTTGGTTTTGGTGAGGTGGACGTTCTACCAATTTGCGTTTATAAATAAATTTTCATGACATTGACCGAATGCCAATCCGACGCAAACATTCTAGTATAAATAGGTTTTTACAATAATAGGAATCTCGGCATTAATTTGTTGCGAAATTTTCGATGATTCAATACAAAAGTTTTAGATCTTTACTCATAATCCAAACTATAAAAAACTGTCTAAAGATCAATTTGATTATTTACTTTAGAATCTACTCAGTTTTTGACTTCAGTACTGTAATTTTTTAATATAAGTTGAAATTTTCCAATTTTTATGTTCGTAAGTCGAAAATTGTGCTGTAGATTATGAGAATGAAACTATAAAAACTCTCTCAGAATGAATTTGATACATTATTTAAATTTGTATTTCAAAATATTGTTAATTACTTTTCGACTTACGGTCGTGTTTAGTTCTGTAACTATGGATATAAATCGAAATGATCGTATGTAGAGTTTCATACAAAAAATAATGTAATTACTAAAAATATATATCAAAGTTAATAAATTTAATTTCATCATCCAAACTTTTGTTCGTAAGTCGAAAAATTGACTATATTTTATGAAAATAAATATAAAAATCAGTACCCTAAAAATGATTTAAGAATTATTTTGATGCTTTATTTTTTTTTTTATTGCAATACTTCAGAATATTGTTAATTACTTTTCGACTTACGACCGAGTTCAGTTTTGCAACTAAGGAAATAAATTGAAATAATCGTTAGTCGATTTTCATAGACAAAAAATAGAATAGTTACTAAAAACATATTTAAAAATTAATGGATTTTATTTCTGTTATTCCTTATTTTTTATTGTCAAAATTTATGTTCGTAAGTCGAAAAATTTACTATACTTTGTGAAAATATATATGAAAATTAAAACATGTTTAAAACGCTAAGAACACACAGAACTAATTCAATGCATTATTGAATTTTTTATTCCATTACTTCAGAATAATACTAATTATTTTTCGACTTACTCAATTTTTTTACAAAAAAAAACTAGAAAATAATAAAAAATATATAAATCTATAAATATTAAAGTTTCATACAAAAAAATAATGTAATTACATTTTTTAACTTATGTTCGTAAGTCGAAAAATATATTATATTTTGAGAAAATAAATTTAGAATACATATTAAGAATTCTTAAAAACTCTTAGAATTAATTTGATGCATTATTTAAATTTTCAGTATATGATTAATTACTTTTTGACTTACTACGAAGTTCACTTCTGCAATTTTCTAACTTGAATTTTATACAAAAAAAAATCATTATAGAACTCTTAAACATATAAACTCTTGCAGAAATGCAAATTTTGCAAGATAAAATACAATTACTACATCAATTTTTATGTAATATTTCCTATATTATTCCAATACTTTCACAAAAAATTATATCGAAATAAAAATAAGAAATAATCTTATAATCAACTTTTCCACTGTTATTTCATAGACTTCGAAATGGATAATCAATGGTATGTTGAAACGAATATCTAAAGTTATATTTGAAATAAAAAAAGTATGTCCAGAATCAAAGCTTTATTCCATATTCTGCAGGATAAAGACAATGTCATCATGCATTTTCCAATGTTTAATTATATAAAAATTATATTTTATTATTCCTTTAGTTACAAAAAGTGTTATTCTATGAAAAGGATTATCCGATTCAAAGCATTGTTGCAATGCAAATTTTGCAGGAATCAAACGAACCCATTGCAAATACATCCCCATTTTTAGAGGCTTTAACTTGTAGGCTTCTAATTAGTATGAGCTGTACGCACAGGAAGCACACGTGATCAGAGGAGTTTCCTTCAAAAGCCAATTTCAGATCTAATTCCACTGCGGCCTGATTGCCGTTAGTAATTACCATCAGCATTGAAATCATGTCATGACGTGATACCACTCAATTAAAATATTTACTAAATTAACTACAAATTTAAGCAACTTAATTGTAAAACTTTATTTCGAGTTATTTAGATAACGGAAATCGAAATTGAAGTTTGCAAAATTAAAATTGAAATTGACTTTTAATTGGAAATCGATTTGGATAAATACATTTAGGTTTAATCTAAATCGCTTCAGATTTTCGCAAAAGGCTCTCACGTGGTTTAAATGTGAGAGTCGGCTTTTAATCAACGAAATTTTCAGTGTTTTTCGCGAATTTAATTAAATTCATTTCGCTTCTGTATCTAGGACTTTGCGCGATAATTGGATGCGAATGTTCGGACTTAATTGAAACGATCTCCTCCACGTCGGGGTCAGAAGGGCACGGATGCTATTCAATTAACGACTATTAAACTTTTAGTCGTAACCACTAATGGAAGTAATGCGCAAATTGAAATCGTGGAAATACCCAGATCGAATTCCATGCAAAAATAAATTATTATAGATTTGTAACAACGAAGTCATTTCAAAGTCTAAAAAAGACTATAAATTTACTTATTTACGACTGTTCATACTTTAGTCCTTGTGTTAATCTATTTTATGCGCATGCGCATATAAAGAATTCCCACTATTATATGTTATTTTTTTATAAAATACGACTGTTGTCCGGGAACTTATCTCGAGGAATACTTATACTTAAAAATACTAAAATACTAAAAAAATAATCTATTTATAAACGTGAATGTTTGTAAGTGAAAAGTAATTGTATTAATTAATTTGGATTAGAATTGTAAATGTTCAAAAGTTTCGTTAATAGAAAATAAACTTGTATAAGTTCTAGCCCATATTTTCGTAATTTTAAAAGTTTTCGTGCCATCGGATAAGAAATCCATTAGTAAAAGTTTCCAACAGTTCCAGAAAACGTAAAGATGCACGCGTTTTTTCCTTCCAATAAAACTAAAATTGGGAAATAGAAAAACATGAGATATTAATGATTTTGTGCCGGAAATTGCTCTGTTGTAGCTTAATTTCCGGAGACTAAACGTTCACTAAAAATTCTGACGAATGATTTTCTTGTCAGGAGGGGAAACGTGCATTCGTTTTTTTTTTATTACTATTGATGAAACTGCAATTTTCGATTCTTCCGGTTCTGTCGAACTACGAAAGAGATGGATGGTTTTTGTCGTTACACTAATGCGTTTTAAATGATGTTCGAAGTTTTGCGACAGAATTTATGTTCCCTAACAAACATTGATTCTTATTATCAAACAAAGTTTTGATGGTATCATTATAATAAAAAAAAAACTCATCACATAACAGATTTTTAAGTTTATTATATAAATTTTAGTCCAATATTTTAGTTAATAATAAAGTAGACAAGTAAAGCTTCAAGTATAAACTGCGTCTTTAGGTCTACATCGTTTATGTCACATTTAACAGATACAAATTGCCTTTATTCGTAATGTAAGGAAATCTTGTCTCGACACTTCGATCTTCATCTTTCTAAGTAGGTAGTGAAAATGGGAGGCCCATAAAAATGGAAAATCCTTAAGCTTTAAATTAATCGCAGATTACATCAACTTGACCTCAATGTCGTTTATATTTCAGACTGATTTATACTTTTTTTTTATACATTCATAATTTAGAGATAAAACTTTATTTGAAATAAAGTTTTCTTTAAAAATGAAAAACTGTACTATATTACTCACCAAATTTAAATAAGAATTAATACATATTTAAAAAAAATAGCTACTGACCCCTCACAATTATGTAAATTAATTAATTTTTTGTAAGTTACATAAATTTGGTTTATTATCTAGACGCGATATGAACCAAATGAAATATGTTTCAAACTTTGTATAAGTTATATAAAATTGTTCTCAATATTAAAGGCGAATTTATTTATTCATTTTTATGTGTTTTCACGAATTCATGGTATTATTTATTATTTAGAGATTTTACTTGTAACCAATAAATTTATATCAAAATAAATAATTTTATTGAAAATGTCACTCAATAAGTTCGTAGGATGATATATAGATGTATTGACAAATCCATTTGATTCCTATGGAACAATGGAAAAAATCTGAATTTGATAAATTACATAAAACCTTACGAATTCATGGTATTATTTATTATTTAGAGATTTTTGGCCAATAAATTTATATCAAAATAAATAATTTTATTAAAAATATCACTCAATAAGTTCGTAGGATGATGGCGCCTCTATTGACAAATCCATTTGATTCCTATGGAACAATGGAAAAATCTGAATTTGATAAAAATGTTGATAAAATATTTCTTTTTTTTGGAAAAAATATGAATGGTAGAGAAGTGGTTTGCTGAAATTCAAATTTTTGCATTGTTTTGAAAATTGCAAAAGTAGCGTCACTAAAATCACTGTAACTTGTGAACGAAACGTCAGATTGCCTAATTTTGACACGTGTTATCTGAAGGTTGGTACTTCTTAAAAATTATATGTATTTGCTGAATGAAGTGTGAAAAATATTTAACATGAAATTAAATTGAAAAAAATAGGGATTTTAATTACCGAAAAGATGCGTAACTTTGGTCTCAGGTTGTGTGTTGAATGGATTTGTGATTGGTGATACAATTTTTAGTTAGATAATAATGGAAGAGGATGATGAGGAGACCACCCAGAGCCTGTCGAAGGCATCGTCGACGGTGACGTTGACGCAGCAGAATGTGTCGGTGTCGAGGACGTCGTCGTTCATTCACGGTGAACACCTGGGGCACATACCGCAATGCCAGATAGTAACGCACCAAGCCAGCGGCGACTCTTTGGAGAGCGAAGAGTCGACGTCTACGAGGGCGTCGCCGCATTACTCGCTGCTGAGCAAATCGCCGCATTCCAGTTCCTCCCAAGAGGATTACGAGCCGAAAGGGCAGTTCCTGTCTGCGGGAATCCGTACGGAAGCTGCCAGAAGCATGGAAAGCCTGCGGACGACCTCCCGCAGTTTCCTGTCCACAGGAAGCGAACGTGACGTGCGGCGCTTCATGTCGGAGAGTGTTGAGTGTCTAGAATCCAGGGAGTCCAGACTGAAGAGGCATGCAGTCAGCGGCGAAGGATCCCTTTTATCCATGGGCGCTTCTGATGAGACGATCAGCGCGGAAAGACGAAGAGGTCTTTGGTCGGGGCGTGTACCTCAACATCTGAGTCTTCCGCCTCCTGCTGGTTACCTCTCATTAAGTCCTGGTGATAGGAAACTCACAATATTATCACCGCACTCTCCACTTCGAGCTCCAGATCTTATGCATCTCACGTTAAGCGCCAAGACTCGCAGGAAAAAGATCATGTTGCCTAAACTCATCCTACCACGAAGCGACTCCGAAATCAGCGACGTTTTCTCTGAAGGATTCGAGTAAGTTTCCATTACAAAGAAAACACACAACATACATATTTCGTCAAAAACTATGATAAACATACAATATTTTTGGTAGTAACATCACGCTATTATTTTTATTTTTTTTGTGATCCCCTAACATCACCTAAGAAAATTATGATGGGGAATAGAGTATAAGTTCTTTGAGATTGTAGAGGTCCCATCTATTAGGATATAAATATTCTTATCATGATTAACGTTACCTCTTATCAGTAACGAAATTAATACTTTATTTTTCTTGTGGGCCCCTAATATCACCCTATTATTTTTTTGTGGCCCCTTAACATCACCTAAAAAAATGATGATGTGGATTAAAGTATCAGTTCTTTAAGATTGTCGTGGTCCCATCGGTTAGCAAAATTATATCAGAAGAACAAACTAACATTAGAAATGAAGATCTTCGAAATTTATTAAGAAGATGACGGTTTTTCAATCGAAAATGTAGCAACGAAAACTAACACAGAAATATATAAATTCACGAAATAGTAAAAATTATATATGTTTCAATCAAAATTATATAAGTTATTCAATTGTAAAGTTCCGTGCGTAACCACAAAAAAACAATGCTAATTGATAGACAGCATATAATAGTTAAAAATATGACTGTAACAGATATGTACATCAATACAAAGCATGTAATTAGTTTAATTAAAGTGTTTATGGAAACTCTCCGATATTCATCAATATTAAATGTGCATTTGACGTGGCATATTACCTCAGATAATATAATATCCACCCTTTGAATCAATGTTATTGCACGTAGTGAATGACAACCGACATGTATACACTGGTCATCTATTGTATTATCACTACTGCGTAATTAGACAATTGAAACATAATTTTGATACAGATTATTTTTTATTGCTATACCTAATTTATGAAGAATAATCACGTTTATTGTTGAATAGAAAGACGTAGGTTGATAACTCTTATACGTAAATTAAGGCCAATAACTAATGCGATAATCGTATAATACAATCATGGCTCTACAGGAATGTGAGACCCCATAAAATTTTACTTTAAGCCTATATGAAAAACAAATTAAATTTGTTTATTCAAGGTAAATTTTTATAATAAATTTTAATGTGAGGGCCCCATTAAATTTAAATTTTGGTTATAGTAAATGTTTATTTGGATAATTTAGATAAGTTTTAATGTGAAAGCTCTAATATATTTTCATTTTGGGACCACAGGAAAAGTTAATAAAATTTGTTTATTAGGAACAGAATTTTATTTGGATGATTCAGACAAATTTTAATGTGAGGGCCCCATCAAATTTGATTTTGGGACTACAAAAAGAGCTAATTGAATAAGGAACATTTTGATTTAGACGATTCAGATATATTTTAATGTGAGGGCCCCATCAAATTTGAATTTGGAACAATATGAAAACTTTTAGTTTTCAAGTTTCAATAATTGAAAAGCATTTATTTTTTGCATGATTAAAAAAAAGTTTATAAATCATAGAACTTTTAAGTCTTATATATTTTTTTTATCTGTGATTGACGTAATGCAATACAATTGCGAGGTTAAATAAAATGCAAAAATAAAAAGGAAATAAACGGTCACGGTAATTTGTCAAATAGCTTTAATTCAGTATTCCGCATTTTTCTGTCCATTCCGTGTGCGCTTTACGTAATATATTTTTATTGATTTTTGATGTCATATTTGTTTTATTGCAGCGAATAGTAAATGGAGTACGGATATAAAAATATATATAAAGGAAAACGAAACATTGCATTCAAGTTGTTTTAACAAAAATATATAAACTGGTAATATTTGCTCAATTGATGAAATGGCTGAAAAGTATTTATATGTAATGGAACGTAATTATTTATGTTAAATCATCCCTTTGATCGAACAATAATAATAATAATAAAAGGCTGTATTTCCCATTCATAGAAAATTGGAAATTACGCAATTGTAATTTCAGTTTAATGGAATAAACGTTTTGTGTTGTGGATCGATTCCGTTTGAATAATTCGCGCGGAGAGTAGCTTTTTCGTTTCGCAAATGATTTGCACCCTCTCTCAGAGTCCTCGATCTTTCGAGGCGGAAGAATCCACACCAATTTCTGTCTGGGGCCAGATTATATTTCCCCGATGCGGTATTCCTTTAAAGAGGATTTTTATTTCTCAAAAAAAAAAGAGAAAGAAAGAAATATCCTCTTGACATGTTGTGAAAGAGAGTGCGATGGAGGAAGAGGATAGGAGCAAACCGCGCCCCGGGGGTCTCCTTTCATACCCGATATTTGCAGCTGACGAAATCCCCAACAACCATAAGGGAAATTTTATTCTCCGGCCTAGATTGAATGTACTTCCTGCCTTCCCTAATGTACGTTATATAATTACGTTATGCGCTCACGGCATTAAATTTGATGGAATATGTATTATATACATATATGTTATAATCAAAATCAAATATTGTTGAATTGCATTCTCCTCCGCAACAAATTGCAAACTCGTATTTCGTACGTGACTAATACTAATTGAAGAACTTTGTTCCCGTCGCATCCACCACAAATTCGCCGCTAATCCAAGCGAATTAATTAATCTAAAACGTTATTTCTGTTTCAGGTAAGTAGCGAATTCGCTTAACCGCAGTTTAGTTAAACTCGGGTGAGTATATATTCACCTACGCCGTTATGGAAATACGCGATTCGCGTTTCAAATACACTCGACAATGGAAATCGACTGACACGACGGAAACGGAAGTCCATGCATAATGCAGATCGTCTTTGATGTGGGCCGCTGTAGTTATCATTGCTCCGCTTTTCCGTATCAAAGATAACCGGATTCGTGTTTTTCCTCACGCAAGTTCCTCGCTGGTGGCAAGGACGTAAAGTAGTCCTGCAACCTCAGGATTGATAGCCTCTCACGTAAACCATGTTCTTAACATTTCTGTGAAGGTCCGACACGGTCACATACTTTACATTCAGAATTTATGGCCTATGGCGTCATTGGAATATATTATATAATGCATACATATAAATATATAAATGCGTCCCCTATTCCAGTTTTAATTGTAATTTCCCAAGTGCATACATATTTTTTTTTAAGCATTTTGTGAATAAAAAGTTTGTAAACTTTTGCAAACTTTTGAATAACATATAAATATTTAGCTTCATTTTAGAGATAAAAAAAAATGTACGACTAGAAATAATGTGTGGAAACATTGTCTGAATTTAATAATGGAATACAAAGCGACGCGAACTATATTGCATTCTTCCGAAATGTCAAAGGGCTTATTGCATTCCCTACAAAATATTTTATTATTCAAATGAAAGTACTTCTTAATTGAATATTACGCATTAGAATTATGTCACGTACAATTATTTACTTCTTCATATAGTTTTTTAATTACATTATCCGTACTATGCGTGACTTGATACACAAATGATAATCAGGCGTACCAATTTATATATGACAGCTGTCATTTTAGATTCAATGTCAGCTCCATTAGAAACAATAGTAGATAATTGTCATTTATGTGTCAAAACACTTTTTGGATTTTATAAAAATTTGCTTCCACTTTTCTAGTATAAAACTACCTCCGCAGTAGATATAACTTGACACATAAATGACAATCAGGTGTACCAATTATTATTTATATATGACAGCTGTCATTTTAATTTTGGTATGTTTCTAATGGACTTAAATTAGAAACAATAGTTGGTGATTATCATTTATTTGTTAAGACACTCTGATATAGTTTTTTTTATTATATAATACGACGATTTATAACAATACAGAACTAACTTTTATACTTATCTATTTACAAATTTGATTCCATATAAAACATTATTTTATTGCTATCTCCACAGTACACGCAGTAACTTGACACATAAATGACAAATTATTTATAAATGACAGCTGTCACTTTAGCTTTAATTTCATCTAACTCCATTAGAAACTTTAATAGTACATATGATTGTCATTTATGTGACAACTCACATTTTCATGAAAAATCACTGCAGTTAGACTCCTGATTTCTAGTTACTACCTAGATTCCATACAAAATATAACATTTCAATGAAATTACTTCTCAATTATTTATTTATTTACTTTCTCCATCGCTCATTTAGTTTTTATAGGTATAATGCAGTAGATATAACTTGACACATAAATGACAATCAGGTGTACCAATTATTATTTATATATGACAGTTGTCATTTTAATTTTGGTATGTTTCTAATGAAGTTAAATTAGAAACAATAGTTGGAGATTATTATTTATTTGTTAAGACACTCTGATATAGTTTTTTTTTATTAACAATATTTCCAGAACTAAATTTTAAGAGTATTGCTACCTCCGCAGTATACGTAGTAACTTGACACATAAATGACAAATTATTTATAAATGACAGCTGTTAATTTAGCTTCGATATCATCTAACTTCATTCGAAACTTTAATAGTACATATGATTGTCATTTATGTGACAACTCACATTTTCATGAAATATCACTGCAGTTAAAATCCTGATTTTAAAATATTTTTAACAGAAGCTTTAAAGTATGCAACTTTATTGGCATGATATGAACACATGAAAACGCAAAGACAAGTTGTTAGCGTGCCAAGAATTTACGTTTATTTTAGTTTAAATCCATTTCTACAAGTTTAGCCAATTTTTTTGGCCAACCGCAAAACGAGTGACGTAGAAATTCGTCATCAAAATCATTAAATTCCTTTTAAGTCCAGATTTATTTTCAGAAATTAAATTTTTTATTTCAAAATTTAAAGAAAAAAAATTGTTAAATAGTAAATTTATATATATTTTTTTTTCTTCATTTCTTTAGAAAATAGTTAATAATTTAATTCTTGTATCTATATTATTTTATGGTATCAAAAAAGAAAATTATTACTAAAATTAATTTTATTTTCTACATGAGTAAATATGTAAAGTATTTTACTTTGTACATGAGTAAATGTTTAAAGTAAGTAAATACTTAGTAAAATAATGCTAACGCTGTATTATCCTTAAGCAAATATTGTGAGTAGAGAATGTGCTAATAATTTGGTGTATAATGGACGGTTTTGTAATAAAATCTCAGTGGCGCCATTAAAATTGTAATTACAAAAAAAGGGTAAAAAATATTATACTCGTATATGCATGTATATACGGTTTCAGTCGTAAATGTTGTAATTTTAATTTATTGGTCCATAAGAATCCCATTGGGCATTGTTACATTTATCTCCGGTCGTACTCACGAATTATTTATGCACCCACAAAATACCGTTGCCAAAATCGATGTAAACCATCACTATTTATTATTTTACTAGTAGTAATACTATTTGTATTTATTTAGTGGTTGTTAGGTTATTGGCAGCAATTTTTAACTAAAAATCAAAGATTTATATAACTCAGTTAGGTGTACAAACTCGTTTAGAACTGACAGCTATAATTTTACATTGAGCTGTCATATTTATATGACAGTTGATGACAGCTACTTTTGTATTACAACATTATATAAATAAACCCAAACAGATTATCGTGTAAGTCAGAAATAACATGACATAAATATCAGACGTACAAAATTGATAAGAAAATGACAGCTGTCATGTGTATATAACAGTTAATTAATATGACAACTAGTTTATTGTTTGACATTTACTTATATTTAAAGATAATTTTATTAACAAATATGCCGTACATTTTCTCGTTTTTTTGACAGTTACTTATGTCTCATATTACGCATAGTATCGATAAAGTCATAACATGACTTAAATACTTGTCAAAAGTGATAAAGAAATAACAGATACAATTGTGCAAAGTGCTGCCATGTCTATAGAATAGTTAGTAAATCTAACAGCTAGTTTATTTTTTGACATCCTGTATAATATTATTAATATACCCACACTATATGTCATTTACAAACTAATATGTAAATGACAATAACAATTGTCCACTAAACTGTCATTTCTATATAATAGTTGGTAAATCTGACAGCTAGTTTAACATTTGACATACTGTATAATATTATGAATGTACCCACACTATTTGTCATTTACAAACTAATATGTAAATGACAATAACAATTGTACACTAAACTGTCATTTATATATAATAGTTGGTAAATCTGACAACTAGTTTTTAACAAACGTTAAGTAAGTTTACTATATAACGAATAATGTAGATGCAATATAATTTAAATAAACCCCCACAAATTGTCAACTAAGTCAGTCATATCATTATGTAAATATCTATCAGATGTACAAACTAATAAGAAAATGACAGTATCAATTGTACTGTCATGTGTATGTAAGAGTTGATAAATTTGACAGTTAGTTTTTTCATTTGACATAAATTCACATTTATAATCTATTTCTTTTTTAACAAACATTTAGTAAATTGTTAGATACTTATGTCTCATATTTGACATGCATCCTGATAGTCATAACATGACATAAATATCTGTCAGATGTTCAAACTGATATGAAAATTACATCTAAAATTCTATAAAAATCTATAAAACAGCTGTTATCTGTCAACTAATTTGTTCTTTGACATCCACTTTTAGATAAAATCTGTTCTTTAACAGGTACATTTTCTTTAACAATAATTCTATTCATTTTCTCTCAGTTTTTGACAGATATTTTTATCATATTTACGCAAAACATGAATGCAATATAATATAAATAAACCTACAGAAATTGTTGTATAAATCAATTATAACATGACATATATAGTTGGTTATTCTGACAGATAGTTTTTTGACAGCCACTTATATTTTTTTAATAAATTTTCTTATTATTGTTGATATAACCTATATCTCTTATCACGCCTAGTGATCCCACTCGATTCGTTATATAAAAATCACTTAAATATCTGTCAGACGTACAAACTGATGTTGAAATGACAGCTACATTTATACACTATGCTATCATGACATTTGACATCCAATACACTTTCAGTTTTCTCGTTGTATTTGACAGAAACTTATGTCTCATATTACGCATAGTGTGTATGCACCATAATATCACCAAACAAATGCAATATTGAAGATAATTTCATATTTAATAAATATTATTTAGATTTCAATATTTAAAAATGTCCTTTCAATCAATCAATTATATAATAAAAAAAAATACTACCATTAGTAAATTGATTCATAAATGTCGATTTGAAATTTCAGCATATCGAAATTAATTCCGAGCTTTTATTTTCGACATCGCGTTCCATCATACCGAGTAATTCCATCAGGACTTTTTATTAAGTGGGTACTAGAGTGGTCCCC
Organism: Nicrophorus investigator; assembly: GCA_963457615.1. Classification (NCBI taxonomy): domain Eukaryota; kingdom Metazoa; phylum Arthropoda; class Insecta; order Coleoptera; family Silphidae; genus Nicrophorus; species Nicrophorus investigator. The sequence continues at coordinate 14,871,768 of OY735144.1, forward strand.
CGCGGTATTTATAAACATTTTCGCGTTCGTCCTGTTTTTCCATTGGCATCGAATTAAGGGGTGTTTTAATGAAAATCACTCGATGAATTAATTTCATTTTCAAGTTATGGATGGCAACACTCTGGACAACCCCAAGCTCTTCGCCAATTCTAATTACATTGTTAATTTCAATTTGTATCAATTGGATTTAGTGAGAGGTCGGCCTATTCCGGCAATAACGGCAGTTGCAGCAGCAGCAGCAGTAGCAGATATTATTTATTCATTATGAGATTAAAACTGCTCCGGTTTAATTCCCAGCGAATTCAACCATGAAATATTCAAGTGTTTTGCCCGTTTTAGGAGTTTGCGTGTGGCGGGATATTTAGTGAAATAGTATTAGCTGCTATACACACAAAATTACTGGTAACATTAAGCTATAAATTTGTTACATCAATTGGTACTGTAATTACTAAATTAATGACGAAGCTATAGAAAATAAAAACCAATATATCCACAAAATACTATAGTACAGTTAATATTTGTAGCGTGTTAGCGAATAATCATAAGTTGCAAAGTAGAAAACATAATGCACCCATAGATTTACGATCTCAACTTCTAAGTCAAAATGACCTTAAATTGAAATACAAACCAAAATATATTAAGTTTTATACTTACTTTAATTATTGAATTTTACGCTAGGAACAAGAACTGTAAAATATAGATACACCAATATAATATATCCACTATTTGGTTTTTAATTAAAGGAGATTATAGGCAGGATTATTTTATGTCTTATTTTGGTGAGGATGCGAAGGGCAGAATGGTCTGACAAGGATTGGGTTTTTAGAAATGAATTTGAAGTTCTTGAACGGATCTTGACTTTATTCTAGACTAAATTGTTTAGAATCAGAGTTGAAATTTAGATTTGATGCAAGAATGATTCTAAGGTATTTAATATATGATGTTGAGTATATGGAAGGTTTCAAAACTTTGGGCTCCATTTCTTAAAACAAGACATATTACGTACTATCATTTACATACTGGAAGATATAAAGTTTAGGTTCAAAGTTATTAGGATCGGAGTTAGCAAAAATAACAGAGCCTTGCGGGATACCCTGAAACGAGAATTTTTGGAGAGGATGCGAAGGGCAGAATGGTCTGACAAAGATTTTGGTTTTGGGAATCTTGAGCAAATCTTGACATTTTGAACTTAATTGTTTGGAATCAGAGTTGAAATTTAGATTTGAAGCAAGGATGATTCCAAAGTATTTAATATATGATGAAGGTTTCAAAACCTAATTTTAGGCTCCATGTGCACACTAGAGGATATAAAGGTTAGGTATTAGGATCGGAGTTAACAAAAATAACACCCTGAAACGAGAAATTTTGTTTACAGATTTTAATTTTTAGGGAACGCTTTTCAAGAAAGATTTTGTTTATATTGATGAGGTGGAAGAAGGACTGTATATTTTTTACTGAAATTAAAATACTTTTTAATTTTAATAATTATAGAAATTAAAATCTTTGTAATATTTACAAACAAGAAAACTTTTGTTTAAATAAAATTAGAATACTAGAAAATGTCAACGTATGTTAATTAGTAAACTAAAAATACCTATACTTCATTATCCTTAAATGCCATAACCATAGTAATAAATAAAATATACATATTTATTATTAAACTTCCCAAGTTACAGAATTAGCATTACTTTATCCTGAACATTTCGCATTCATTATTATTTTAAATATAAAACTTATTTAATTTACTCGTTTTACATAATAACTGTACTTATATATTTACGATGCATTTTCTTTATTATCTTATTTTCTACGTTGATTTTCTACAGTTATATAATTAATAATTTAATAGTACTATTAAACATAATTAATTAATAAAAAGTGTTGATTTAATAATGAATATAATTTTGCTACAGGAAATACTACAGACAACCGTTCCATTATATTATATAGAAAACGTGTTAAAAGAATACCGCGTTATATAGAAAATTTATTTAGTAAAGTACATCGTCATGAGAGATATATTACAAAATATAAATCTTCTAATCTTTTTTGTTTCTAAATAAATTGAGATGACTAAATTTTATTATATAATTTGTAAGACAAAACATAATTAACTTATGTAATCATATTATCCAATCTTTCAGTTTTCTTATTTAATATTTATAAAAATACATTATTCTAACGAGGTTGCAAAAAATTGCTGACATTTGAGCTGAAATATAAAATGTTTCATAAAATCGCTGCTATTGACAACTTGTTTCCTTGGTTACTGGATACTCCCCCGCAGAGCACGGGCTTCGAATATAGAATTATTAAATAAAAATCTGAAATTTAAAAGTATTTAAATAAAAATTATACTTTTCTTCCTTCTTATTTAATAACATGATGCTCGAGGTAAAGTAATATGTTTTTTATGCCATCACAACGTGTTGTTTCTCAAAAGTTTTCTTTCATTTTTTTTTAACTTCAGCATGTTTCGTTGCGTTCTTTGTTATCGTCGGCAAGGTAATTGGCCTTTAACGATTTTCCAAACAAGAAATGCTCTTGTTATTTTCTTTTCATTGTTTCTTTTTTCCTCATCCTGGGTGTTCCTGAGTCGATTAATACAATCGTCCTGTGGCATTGCAATTAAGTGGATTGATTGATTGCGAGTTGTGTGTTTACGTGCAGTGGATGGATGATGGCGTGAGAGAAAGAGAGGTGGGCAGAGAGTTAATTACATAACATATACGTCTACTCGAGAGGCCCTAATGGACGTTGCGTTTCATTAGGTAACAGTCAATTAGTCCTCAACGGTTTTAAACAAAAACAAACCAAATACAAAAAAATAACTGCGTGATTAAACATTTCCACCCCCATTCTTGTTTGATTAATAGGACTCGATTTAAAGCATTTGCATTAATAATGACAGTAAACATTGTCTTTGATATAATTAAGTCTACAATTGTATGAAAACATGATAGTTCTTGGAAATAAATAACTAAGGAAATATGATCAAAACTTATACTAGAAGAAGAAAATATTCAATAAATTAGAAATTAAGTTATATAATACCTGACTCAATAAGTTCGTAGGGTGACATATAGATAACGCCTATATCGACAATTTTTGGAAAGTGCCAACCTTCAGACGACGCCTGTCAAATTTTCATGGCAATCTGACGTTTAGTACACAAGTTACAGTGGTTTTAGTAACGCTACTTTTTGAACTAAACGTCAGATTGTCATGAAATTTTGACAGGCATCAATAAATTAGAAAATAAGTTATATAGCACCTCACTCAATAAGTGCATAGGATTACATATAGATAGCGCCTCTAACTACAATTTTTAGGAAGTACCAACCTTCAGACGACGCCTGTCAAAATTTCATGGCAATCTGACGTTTTTGAACTAAACGTGAATTTTGACAGGCGTCATATGAAGGTTGGTACTTCCTAAAAATTGTATGTATTTGTCATCCTACGAACTTATTGAGTGATGTGTTATTTAACTCAATAAATAAATTTAAAAAAATTGATGTTAAAAATACATTGATGTGTTAATCAAAGAGACTTAACATTTACGGTTTCCATGGATGAATGATTACAAAAAGAATTAAATCCATGGAAACATTGCCTCGTGATTATCAAAGTCCGATCGAATTATCTCTAATCAAATGGAAATTATTAAATTAAAATCAGGGATTTTCCGTTCGTCGATTTCGTTGATTCCACTTGATGAAATCAGCGAGGTTTTCTATCTCGAAAACTCTTCTTTTCTTGCTCCGATCGATGCTTAATTAAAGTACAAAAGGCAAGAAAGAAATGAGGTACATATTTCAAACTGCGGTAGAGGTATTATCGATTCCTCTTTAGACTCGAATCTCTTCCATAAATCAGTGTTTTTAATAGCGGCTCCCATCTGATTCATCCAGAGAATGCGAAGCAATTCCGATTCGAAAATAAAAAATTTTGCACGATTTTATTATTGGATTGTGCTCTAATAACGTGTCAAGTTTGCCGCCCCCGGATGATGAGTCACGCGCAGAGCCAAGGCCTCACAAATTTTTTGATTATTAACATTCCCTGGCAACAGGCAGCATTTTCTTTGGCACCAGGAAATAGAGTAATTTTTCAATATGTATAAATGAAATTGAAATAATTAGGTAGTATTTAGTTATTTTATAAAATAACTATAGTTATTTTTGTGATTTTCTCACCATTTATATAAATAAGATTATTTCATCAATACTTCGTTTTGACAGCTGTCATTTCGCGACTCAATTGCTAAGTGTATTTCACCAATTCATAGCATTGACACAAGATGACAGCTGTCATTTTGCGACTGAATTGCTAAGTGTATTTCACCAATTCATCCCATTGACACAAGGTGATAGTTGTCATTTCATGACTTAATTACTAAGTGTATTTCACCAATTAACTAAGTATTATATAATCGGTAAATGTAAATAGAATTACCTAGAAACAGTAGAGGATTATCCTTTAAGCTAATGAGTCACGTGCTTAAACTCACAAGCCAAGACATTTTCCTTAATTAGTAAATACTAACATTAACATAAATTCTCTCCAAAACACTAATTATTACATAAACTTTTAACTATTTAGTTTAAAACTAATTGGCTACTTCATAGTGTAACAAGCATTAAAGCTAATTTATGAAAAAAAAAATCTAACTAAAGTTTTGGATTTATCATATACCATGTAGGAAGTTCAGAAACAAGCAAACTTTATAACATAAAATACATATATTCTATTAAAATTACGGTACCACAAAGCGAAGGTGCATCTAGAAAGCAGAAATCGATCCTCGGAAAACGTAAAGCTAGGAAAGTTATAAAAGCGTATGCTTTTACATCGTTTTTTTTTTCTTCTCTATTTTCTTTCCATGTTTTTGTTTCATACGGTGAAAATTTCCAACGCGCAGCAAAATAAAATTAATTATCACAGAACTAATTAAAAGTAGTATAGGTGTAATGAGTTTGTAATTTTACACGAAAGAAGCATAATTTAATTATATAAAGTTTTTTTTTCAGTATTTAATTTACATTTGTAAATTAATTACTGAATTTGTATTTATTTTATATTTTTTATATTTGAATGATTTAAACGTTTGATGTATCTGGAAATTACAGCTGTCACCAAATGTCAAATCGAAGAAATTTTGGTTAGGAAAGTTATAACTGTATATTATGCACAAATAATTATGACATACTGAGTGGACAATGTAGAAGCTGCAACTCGATGATAGGAACTTCCTAGATTTTAAGATGTTTGGATAATATGTCTGCATATTAATAATCCGGATTAATTAGTGCCGCGTCAATTGTACTGTACCATCACTAGAATTTAGCTCAGCAGTTAAATTATACGGTCCAGAGGCTATCAATCGATAATACCTCTTCCTCCTTCCAAAACTTAACATCCGCTTCGCTAATTAATCGAGAGATATTACCAGTAATAATATCCTATAAGATCATCTTAATTATTAACAGATATACATAATTTCTTTTAATCCAACAAGTATTAACTTTCAAATACTGCAATTCTGTAAATTATGCCCCTAATTTCTACCACTCTTTCAGTTTTGATCGACCAGTAATTTTTATTTGGTTTTAGTTTAAAATTCAGTAACTTCGCATCATAATTCGAATTTGATTTGAGCATGCGGCGCCATCTAGCGGGAATTCTCCCAATTCCCTGAAAGCGTTCGCGATTCGCCGCTTTAGCAGCAGATGGAGCTTCGAATACGATTTTCACTTTATACATTTACTTATTCAAATTTCAATACGCAAATAAACCTAATTAAATTACGTAATAAATAATATTAATTAAGCATCTAATGATGTATAAATTACGTAATGGTTTTTTTAAATTTTATTACTTAATTTTATAAATACACTTCTAAAACAACGTTAGGAGTTTGTGATTCAATTTTCATGAAATATTTGAAGAGTTACGCAACAATTTGCGTGTTCTGTTGATAGCTGCATCTGGCACACTAAGTATTATTATGTAACTAGGCGACGAGTTGTTTTTCATCGGATAGTGGAAGGTACACAAACTTTTTTGGCTCCGGATCAAATACCCAGTTTGTTTGTTAGGAGCCAAACTGGATTCCCTTCCACGTCATTTCTTCTGTGGGTCAGTGGGAAATAACATCTAAAAAAATACTATTCGTAGCAAATCACAAATATTGTATAAATAATCAATTATAATTGCAATATGCATTATATAATTTCAAATAAACTTACATTGCAAAATTTCGATGCAGGAATCGTACATTACTTGATGTGCATTTTCAGCAGATGGCGCCATATTTATGTTTCGAAATAAAATGCGAATTATGTAATACTATTATGCGAAGCTATTAAGACATCTTTTAGTTTGCTTTTTCCTTTCAGTAAACTTTACATGAATAAACATTGCTCTGCATTATTGTTCTTTTGATTGCAAACTCTGTTGGTCTTATCGTAATCATAAAAGCGACTTTAAATTGGAAATGAAATTTTGCAGTTTGCGCTCGAGGGGATTTTCTCTTCGTTTTTGAAGATTTAATTCGGGCTCTTTTTAGTATTCTCCTCGTTTGCTCCTCTTCAGCCTTGTCGTAAATTAAATGAGAGGCATCAGACGCCATCAGTGGTATTATTGCCGCCTTGATGAATGTAACTTTTTTGAATTTTAATTAGATTTTTTTTAACTTTATTCTCACTGCTGTTAATTGTTAAATGTGATGACTTGCATAACGTTTTGGATTAATAATTTATAACTGAGGTTGATGACCAACACAACCTTTTAGCAACGCGATCCAACATATTTGTTTGTACGATGATGCAATTGATAATAGTATTTTACTAGTTTTGACAGCTGTCATTTTGCGATCAATTAAAAAATTAACAGACCAATTGTTTTTGACATTTTGACAATATGTCTATATGTAATTATTTTAATCAAGAAATATATGTTATCTAATATATTTTTATACAAAATATAAAGATAAACTTATTATTGACATAATTCTACATTTTTTGATGTAACATATGATAAGAAAATATGAAAGATAAAAATCTTTTCTAAAACAGATTAAAAGAAGATTTAATACTTAATATAAATAAGAATATAATGATGTAACAATTATTACTGTATTAAATCGTCAATGATATTCTATTGAATTATATAGTCACCAATCCAAGTTGCTTAACTTATTTATTTTTGAAGATATTTTTATAATTATCATCTTTGACAGTGGTAATAAGTAGAAATAATTGTCTTATTGTTTCATGACAAATATTGCGATTTACTTTTTATTGTCTGTCAATGTCATTACTGTCAAAAATAATAATTTTCATACTAACATGATTCGAATTTCATTGCACGAATAAAATCCATTATATTCGAAGAACACATTAAGGAAGATCAGAATTAGGTTGTCATGGTTAATGTCACTTATCTTATTTTTTTGTAATAGAACTTGAAGTTTTTTTTTTAATATAAAATTTGTTGCATGATTTGCAACTTGGAAAGTGATTATGAGTGTTGTCTGTCAATACTGTCAAATATAATAATTTTCATAATAACCGATATGAAGTTGACAGGATTCGAATTTAATAAAAAGAAAAAAGTCCATTATGTTCGAAGAGTGGATTAAAAGAAAGCAGAAAAGGGACCTTAATTACTGAAATCTATTACTTTGTTGTCATAGTTAATGTCACTTATCTTCTTTTTTTGTAATAGAATTCGAAGAAGTTTTTATTGTTAGTATAAAATGTGTTGTATTATTTGCAACTTTGAAAGTGATAATGTTCGTAATACATATTGCGATTTATTTTTTATTGTCTGTCAATATCAATTGTCAATACTGTCAAAAATAATAATTTTCATAATAACCGATGTGAAGATGATGGCTGGAATTTCATTAAAACAAAAAAGGCTATTATATTGGAATTTGAAAAAGATTTTGTTGTTGGTATAAAATATTCGCATTATTTGCAACTTTGAAAGTGATTTGTTGTCTGTCAATGTCAATTGTCAATACTGTCAAAAACAATAATTTTCATAATAAACGATAGGTGGAATTTTATTAAAATAAAAAAGTCTATTATATTGGAAGGTGGCACTAAAAGAGGGGTGAAATAGTGTCTTAATTACTTTGTTGTCATTGTTAATGTCACTTGTCATCTTTTTTTTTGTAATAGAATTTGTAGAAAATTTTGCTTTTAGTACAAAAAGTGTATTGCAAAACTATATGTGCTGTTGATAATATGTTCCTTGGGGGAATATTGTAGATTCGAGCCCTTACGACCGTCGGTTATGTAAGGCAGCAAGAAGGATGGGGCGTGATCTCGACGATCACTATATAGATATATGTGTGTTCAATAAGTAGTCGGTTTGGGGGCGGCGGGTAGGCGTCGACGTCGTCTGGATGGATGTTGGGGGGATGAAACTGAAGGGCGGAGAGGAGAGGAGGATGCTGGATGGCGTCCAAAATGGCGTTGGGCCCGCGCACTTGGGGTTACCGCCGACGGGGGCGTCGCAGTCTCGTCGCGCTTCCCCGTTCAAACAACCCCCTGTGACCCGGACCAGCCACCAGATCACATATAAACAAATGCGGGGCGCACCCCCGCGTGCACCGGTCCGCAATTAACACTGATGAATGAAAATTAATAAATCCATGTCCGTGCGCGCGCGAAACTAATCGAATCTGTGCTTCTCCGACGTTAACTAAAAACTACGTGCAACCCACCCCTCCAAAGAAAAAAAGAACGCCCCCCTTTTGAATTATTTTCATTATCCGTAGTTTTATCTTCAATCTTTTTTTTTTTTGTAATTTCGATGTCCACTTTCATCCTCACCATCTTCAACGGTGGTGAACTCTGACCGACTCTGACGTCATTCGTCGTCAACCCTTCGTGCGTCGATCGTACTACACTTACACACACATATTCAACTTATATTATATACATATTCATATACCTTTTTTCTTCTCCTATCCCGACGTAGCTTTCCTCCTGTTCTATTCTGGTCCTCAGTGTCGAAGGGAGCGGATCGATGGGCAAAAAAATCGCTTGCTTCCGTATCTATACACTCTCTTCATCCCTTAAAAATATAATTTTTAATTCTCATCTTTTCCCGCGTGTCGTTCACGGTGGTTATCTTTGATTTTCCGACGAGATGTAGTATCGATTCGATTCGTCGAAGGGCTTATTGTTTCAAATCGTTGGAGGGCTCGAGTTCCCTTCTCTTCTCCGGTTGAGCCCGGCGCCTCCACCCCGCGCCGGCCACATCTTCGCGCGCCCCGCACTTTATTCTTTTTTTCGGACCAGGATTGGTTGCATCCAGTAATCACTCGTCGACGGCCGCGATGTGATCAAAAACGCAGTGGAAGGAAAACCGGAAGCACAGAAAAGAAAGTTTTTTTTTCTTCAACATGGGGCAAGACTTTTGCATTCGCAAGAAGCGGAAACGTACAGGGAACTCGTGCTGTCCATGTGGGCCCGGACTCAGGGTACACCCATCACGGTAAACACACAAGAACTGCATTTGTCGAACAGTAAACATTAAGTATTAGACTTAGTTACTAGACTTCTTAGCAAATCTTGTTTCTGCTATAAGCAGAAAATTATTAAACAGTTTAGAAATAGACTAGCATTTAAATCGATCTTTATCTAATCAGTAGAAATAAATAAATAAATAACGTATGATGAGTAATCCTATTAGATATTAAATATTACTATTTAGGTTAACCTTTAGTTAAATCTACTAATTTAAAATGATTAAGCAATTTGCTTTTACTCAGTCCAAGTTACTAACCGTAGATATTATATAATTCCCGTTTATGTTCTAACTTATATTTTAACTAAACCAACATTTTCATCAAAATGTATATTCCTAATAAACTAAAGCGTACCTATAATATTCCTTAGGTTATATTTAGATTAGGTTTATTTCCTCATAATTTATTACAAGTTTTACTTGTACTTATAAGTTGAAGATGATTAGAAACTTCTGACTGAAAGACTTACTTTACATAACAGTCTATTAATTAATTTGATGCAACTATTAAGTTTATATCGTTATTTTTTTACGTGAAAAAAAAGTTATATAAGAAAATAAACGGTTATTATATTTGTGTCTGGGGGATATAAGTAAAAGGCAATCAGCTTTGGTAGACTGTAATAAAAATGTTACAAGAGGATCTTAAAGTCTGAATAATTTAATAAGATAATCTAGATATTTATTACTTCAGAAGTAAAACGTTTTACTACACTTTAAGAGTGGAACTAATTATTATCAACAGTTAAATGTTAGAGTTTTTTCAGGATTTCCTTAATTGAATGAATATTAAAATTTAAGTAATTTTATAAACTTCCATAGAAAATAAATTAAATTATTTTAAATTATTATAAGATGATTATAACTAACTGATAATAATAGTTATATGATTATTTATGAAAAAAATATTAATTGCCCCGTGTACAAGCAACAAACATGAGGTTGTGGTGTTCTGTTTATGAAACGCAAATCACAACACTGACAGCCTTTATTTTGTTTACATTCAACGTCCAACTGCACCTCAAGAAATCGCCCATTAGGTAACAAAGAGTAAAACTTTGATTGCGTAACGTTTTCATTTTTGTTTGTTATTCCATTTCGGTGCAAATGATCTGTCGCCTCGAATGCCGCGTTTGCCGTTGGCGCAATGTCGCGCATTTCTTTTCTGCAGTCTAATTGCTTTTTCCTTTTCTGCTGTCCAAACGCAAAATAAAAAGGAAACCGTAACAAACGAAACGGAATTTACGATGACGACGCGGCGTTGCGCAAAACAGGCGATCCCTCGCAAATCAGGCCGAACTTACGTAAAACTCTGTTCTTTTTGGAAAAGCATAACCGTGATCCTCCGAGATGCGGCATCAAACTAGGATCAGAAAGTATAGGTAATATACAATCTTAGTTTATCATAGTTTTTTTTTTAAGAAAAAGCAGCGAATAGAAATAATCAATTCAAAGTACAAAAATATGCAAATTTAGAGTATATAAAAATAAAATACGGCAGAAAAATTTATATTTACAAATTTTAGATAGAAATTATTATAAGTTGATTTATCTACACAAATAGATAAGTCTTACCGTTTGGAATAATACGTATTTATTCTTAAGTTTAAAAAAAAATAACTTAAATTAAAATAAATATTGCCTCATAAATAGCTGCGTCTGATTATCGGCAGAAAGGAAGTATTTTTACTTAAATTTGTTGTATAATAAGTTTTTATTCATTTCTTAACTAAAAAATGAACTAATTTATGAAAATTCGATATTTAGTACTACTTTCTATAGAAAGAAATTGATATCTCTTCAAAAATAGATGCGTCTTATGTTACGAAATATAGGTAGTTTTTTTTACTTAAACTTACAGAAGGAATAATACGGAAGTGTACATTTAGTTACTAAGTAATTCATACTACAAATACTACTTTAAGAGCGTCTAATCATCCGAAAAAATAAAGTTTCTTTACTTAAACTTACTCTATACACGTATTATTTATTTCTTAACTAAAAAATTAACTAAACTATCAAAATTTTATATTAAAAACTATTTTTTAGATAATGAAATCAATATCTTTTCAAAAATATTTAAATTAATTTGTCTTCAAAAATAAGTGCGTCTAATCATCCGAAAAAAGAAGTTTCTTTACTTAAACTTATTGAATAATACTTATTATACATTTCTTAACTGAAAAATGAACTAAATCAGCAAAATACGATACTGACAACTATTTTAGAAGAAAAAAATATTTTTTTTACTTAAAATTATTGTATAATACGTGTTGTGCATTTTGTAACTGCTAAATATATATATAAAAATATTTATTATTTTATCCAATTATAAATTTATAAAAATACGACAATTTCTTTATATAATCACACGGAATAGTACATGTTTATATATTTTTAACCTGCTTTAAAAATTAACTGCGTCATAGAAATTATATGTTTATGTGATGAATGTTTATTTTTTTTTTGTTATTTTTCAAAGATCCCCGGAAACTGAATTAATCTTCGGAAAAATTTGAACTATAAAAAAAAATCTGTTGATTCGTTTTATAATTGTTTATGTCTTAAGATTATTTGGTAAGTCGAGATGTTTTTCGGCCGTCTTCACCAGTAAAATTTAATGATTTAATTTAAGAGATTTTTTTTATTGCGACGGTTCATTTTCAAGGAAACTTAAATAGTTTATTCGGTTTACGAACAATTATTCATAGATATAAAAACAAACTTCAACAATGTCTGATTTCACAAAAAAATAATTTACTAAATTCTTTCATTCTAAAATCATTCAAATTAATTTCAAATATAAATAAATTATTACAAAATCTGTTTTAATTTAATTTTTTCATATTGTAAAAATTTAGAGAAAGGATATGAATTAAACTTTGTCTATAATTTTTATCCTAAAAAATATGGACAAAGTTTTTAAAAGACCAGATGTCTTTTCGTTCGAAGAAAATTTATTTTACATTTATATTTGAGGACAGCCAGATTTTTATCCTAAAAATTATAGATACTTATTTTGGTCTAAATATTATAGACAAATAGTGACAAAAAATTACTGCTATAAAGGACCAAAGGTCTATCCGCCTGAAGAAAATGTATTTTTAATTAATATTTGATGACAGGCGGATTTTTATTATAAACATTATAGACAATTATTTTATTCTAAAAATTATAGACAAGTATTTTATTCTAAAAACTATAGACAAAGAGTGACAAAAAATACTATTATTACGGACCAGAGGTCTTTCCGCTCGAAGAAAATTTATTTTTGAGGACAGTCACATTTTTAACCTAGAAATTATAGACAAATATTTTATCCTAAAAAGTATAGACAAATAGTGATAAAACTATACTATTATAAATGACCAGAGGTCATTCCACCCAAAGAAAATTTATTTTACATTTATATTTGAGGACAGCTAGATTTTTATCCTAAAAATTATAGACAATTATTTCATTCTAAAAGTTATAGACAAATATTTTATTCTAAAAATTATAGACAATAGTGAAAAAAATCTATTATAAAAGACCGACCGAAGAAAATTTATTTTATTTTATTTGAGGACAGCCTGATTTTTATCCTAAAAATTATAGACAAATATGGACAAAAAATACATTTATATTTGAGGACAGCCAATAGACTTTATTAAAAATTATAGACAAATATTTTATTCTAAAAATTTTAGATAAATAGTGACAAAACAAATACTATTATAATATAATATTTACATTTGAGTACAGTCAGATTTTTTTTATATCTACTTTTTCTTTAATTTTTAACTATCATACTTATTTTTATACTAATTGAATAAATAATTCGAATGAATGGTTATTTTTTTTTATAAAGTTATTCAAACACAGTCAAAGAAACTTGAAACCTTTTGAATAAAATGTCTTTAAATGAATGAACGATGGATTTATTGTCCAGAATCCCTTATATCTCAAAGGTTCGTATATCGGTCGAACGGTGGCGCCACCGGTTCGAGCCACCCCCGCAGCCACTTTCGCTACATTGAGATAGGTCGGAGGACGCGGGCGTCGCGACGTAAGTCCTAGATTGTGCGGACGTCCTTGCCGATCCCCGCCGTCCCCCCAGTTTTCCCTCTCCGTGACGTAAATGCACCGGACGTGACGTCATTGCGCGGTTAAATCCGGCCGACTTTTCATATTTTCCAACTAATTTTTTTCCCCCCTTTTTTCATATTTCCACTCCTCTTCTTCATCCTCGCGATTTATGCGATGAACCGCTAATTGCCACTAAATTAGACGGCGATGATTATGAGCTTTCCACGGGCGCACACAATAATATTTACATAAGTGCCTATTTATTACCTATTAACTTTGCGCTGCGGCGACGGTGGCGGGAATTTTTAAATCTGATTGCGGACGCATTTCCATTACAAATTTTGCTCCACTTTTCCGTCGGAACAACAAGAAATGTTTCCACTTTATAATTTTATGCGATTGTGGTTTATTAATATAAATAGCATTTGCAATTGATTGTTCTGGTACAGAAATATCCGTGCAGTGATTTTTCAGTTACCAATTGGCAACCACCGTATTTTAATAATAATACACTTACGTAAGTGTTCACGCCGCTTTAACAGTACTTACGCAAATTGAACTCGTAATTGATTTTGTGTTATGACAACCCTTGGATTCAATGTTTGACGTTCAACATCGTATGATGAATAATAAACACGGTCGGGTATAAAACATTTCACGTGGATCATTTATATAATTACATTTCTTCAATTCTTGAAAACCCATTCAATAATTAACAGAAATAAGTGATACTTATATAAGAAAATGTGAAAATTTTACACCATCACACTTAGCCTGTGTCTATTCACAATTTCGCGTAATGATCAAGAGACAATAAAATGAATCATTTTTCTTGAAAAGTATATTAAATATCTTAATAATAGGATATTAGAATTTATTTATAATAATCTTGACGAGTTAACGAAATGTCAAATTAATTAAAATGATATGTCATTTGATAACAGTAGTGCCACGTATGCAACTTTACAATTATTTAATATTTCATAAATGTTTTATTTGATATATTGATAATTGATTTGTTTAACTATATAGAAAAGTTTATTTATTTATTGATAAGTTAAACGTTTATTTCAATGATTTATCAATATTCTTGCTTAAAAAACTATAAAAATTAAAAACAATATTATTTGTAGTTATTTATACATTAATTTATAATTATTTATTATTTATTATTTTTTTACCGCAATTACATAATTTGTATTTTAAAATTTATATTTTGCAGTTAAAATCATAATATATATTTTTTAATGAAATTAAATATAATTATTGTTAAATTTAATAAATTATCATAAGGATAGTGAAATTTTTAAAATTAACTTTAAGTGATATTGTTGTGAAAATAAATATTTAAGGTATAAATAAAGGGAAAAGTTAGAAAAATTGTGATTTGGAAAGAAAAAGAAAGATTTGATGTCAAATTATCATTTAGAAACTATTAAACTAAAAACCTTTGGCAAGATACAATATTTCTTGATGTCCAGCTCTGTGAGAAACATTTAGAAATTTGAAAAATAGTTATTTTCGTGTGTTTTTTAGTACATTTTTTAAGTTAGGTTAGTATCTTTAGTGTCTAATATTTTCTAAGTTTGGTTTTGGTTATATTTTCAAAAATCAATAAAATAAAAATTTAATACAATAATAAAAATAAAGTTCAACTGCCGAAATATATATTTCTATATTCATTATATTGCATTTGATTCCTTAAGTTTGGTTTTGGTATTATTTTCAAAAATTACATATAAAAAATTAGATTGCCTTAGATTCTTCATATTTGGTTTTGGTAGTATTTTAAAAAAAAATTATAAACAAGTTACAGAAATATATATTTCTATATTAACTCTAATTTCTTAGATTCTTAAAGTTTCTTTTTGATAGTGTGTTCAAAAATACATATAAACAATTTGGAGAAATTTGTATTTCTATATTAACTCTAATTTCTTAGATTCTTCATGTTTGGTTTTGGTAGTATTCTGAAAAAAAAATATAAACAGGTTACAGAAATATATATTTCTATATTAACTCTAATTTCTTAGATTCTTAAAGTTTATTTTTGATAGTGTGTTCAAAAATACATATAAAAAATTTAGAGAAATTTGTATTTCTATATTAACTCTAGTGACTTAGATTCTTCATGTTTGGTTTTGGTAGTATTTTCAAAAAAAATTATAAACAAGTTACAGAAATATATATTTCTATATTAACTCTAATTTCTTAGATTCTTAAAGTTTATTTTTGATAGTGTGTTCAAAAATACATATAAAAAATTTAGAGAAATTTGTATTTCTATATTAACTCTAGTGCCTTAGATTCTTCATGTTTGGTTTTGGTAGTATTTTCAAAAAAACATATAAACAATTTTTAGAAATATATATTTCTATGTTAAAACTAATTCCTTTCTAATTTAGTTTTGGAGAAATTTTTATATATATTTAACATTAAATAATTATCAATATTCAACATCTTTACGAACATTGGTAGTAGGTAATAATCTCCGAATAAACGCGTATCTTATCAAAATAATATGCAACAGTAATATCACTATTTAACCAAAAGCTGCAGTCTAAAAAAACTATCACGTAATATCATTTTCATTAAATTTGGCAATCAGTTAAATATGAGCCTTTTTCATTTACATAATTTATATGTGTAAATTGATCAGAAACTAACAGAATTCTATAGATAATTTTATTCTACCTCTATAAAATGTATAGAAATATTGAATTAAATAAAAAAGTAATGAATTTATAAATAGCAGACAATGTGAGTAGACAATGACCGTCAGTTAATCCGTTCTGAACTGAAAGCATTTGAAATACTAAATAATCCGTTCCCTTGGAATATGGAACGTGGTTTTGCGGTCGCGATTTGTGAAAGCAAATTATTTATACAAATAATTGCGATGGTTAAGGTTAATGCTTTGAACTTGAATTTGAATGCTACGAAAGCATATTGGATTATAAGTCCTAGCCAGTCACAATACATCAAAGGATGTTATGAATTTTGGGTACTACATGCATGATGGCTATAAACGAGTTTGATCATTACGTTGACATTTTTTTTTTCAGTACAAATACAGAAAATAAAAATATTTGCACAGAATAATAATTGCTACATTCTAATCAAATAGAAATAATTTAAATTTTGCGGTTAAAGGGTATCAAAAATTTTAAGCAAATACCGGTAAAATTAATAACATTTTGTTAATGAAAATTTTATGTATCATTAAAAATATTGCTATTATTGGTTGGGAAGTGGAATTATTAACAATAATCTATTTTAAGTTACTAAGAAATTACCGGTATTTCTTGTCAAAATTTACCGGTAATTTTGAAAGTTTTACAAGTAAATTTTTAAATTGTTTTATTTTTACCTTGATTTTCTGAATTTTACATTGACTGAATGAAGATGAATTTACAGAAGTAATTTAGTGAAATTCGTTAATGAAGGTATGACTGTATAAAATTATATTCTGCAGTGAATATTTATAATATTAATAGAGAAATTGATATGTATATTATTGTATAATCGAGATGTTTAGTAAACAAATTGTAGGTGATGTATGTTAATTGCTATCGTGATTGGAATTTCAAGGGTGCAAACTGGACTGAACACAATGGTTGCTGCCTAACTCCAGTTATGCAAAGCGGCGTATTAACATGACATTGATCCGCGAGGGCCCAATCATCTCTCTGTCAACAGCCCCTCTCTAAAATCACCCAACGGGCTCAACCCTCCGCAAGTTTGATGATATAAAGTTTAACCGAATTAACGCCGATTTAAAAATCAAAAAAAAAAAACCTCCTCCACCAGACTTTCAAAGAAAAGGAAATGGGACCGAACGTCGGCATATTTCCTGCCGTTTTACATCGCCGCCTCTCAGAATGCCGGTGATTAAATTCTGGGGCGCGCACGTGGATCGAAATTGAATTCCGCCCCGCGAATTCTTAACCAACACCACCCCCGTACCCTCACAACCCCCATCAATTTCTAAAGTCGCGCGCACCCCTTTTCGAACAAGACGCGATTGCAAAAGATACAACGAAACAAGGTGCAAAAAAAAATCGTTACTCTTTTACGCGCGATGCGAAGCGGCCGCCGATAGATGGCGTTGCGCCTGCCAATTGATTTAGCTCGGGGTACAAAGCGGAGATTGGTTTTCCTTTTTTATTCGCCGCTCGAAGCGAGGGAGATTGATAATTGAAAGCGGCAGGGGATGAGTGTGTGTGTGACTTCGCGGGGCGGTTGAGGGTTGGTTGGTTTGGAAGGGATTTTAAATAAATTCCAGGGGGATGGAATGTGATGGTGTGTGTTTGTGTGTGTGTGCAGATCTTTAAGATTTTGCGCAGTGGGCTCCGCCATGGCCGCTTTCAGCCCGCCACGCTAGGCCCGCCGCCTCCGCCACGATTTTCTGCAGTGATTGCTACAAATTTGCCGCCCCCGGGTCGCCGTTAATGTTGTTCTTGTTGCTGTTGTCGTCGATGTTGTTGTTATTATTATTGTCGTTGCGAACTGTTGGTGCTGAAAGAGTTCTTCGGATGCGGCATAGTTGTGTGATTTGAGTGCGCGCGCTCTTTGTCTGGTTCTCTTTCTCTGTCTACCACACTGCATCCGCAATACGTACGTCTCGCTCAGACAGAATGGGAATTTTCACGCGGTGACAGATAATTCAATGTTGTGACAAAGCCCCGCTCTCTGTCCCATTCTTCTTCCCCTATGCCACCTATCGATTAACGACAAGGGATAATGGAGAATTGTTTTGGTTCCTGGTGGCGCGACGGTGATCGTTCGTTCGATTCGCATCCGTTTCCGGCTTTTTAATATTTTCGGCACGCATGCTTCGAGGGGGTGTTGTTGATGAGGAGAGGAGAGCCAGACAGCTGACTTGTGGCAGACATCGGGGAGGAGGCCTGGAAACGATCAATAGCCCCACTGTTGCTCCTCGTCCCAATGACACACTAAACCCGACAACACACTGAAGACGATGCTGAGGGACAGGTGAATGGGGGTGCGACATGTTTACGATACTCTTCTGGCTGTGGTCGTTGATTCGGGGCCTCAGGCACACCCCAGCATCCGAGGCAGCAGCAGCGAAAAGAAGAAGCCTAGAAGAGGTCGCCGTCCTCCCCAGTCCGGATCTGTCGCCTCCACTAAGTCCCCAGGACTTGGAGCATCCGAGCGAACTCTCATCCATCACACGCTTCTCCAACGACAGCCGCGCCTCGATATCTTCAAGATACTCGGGCTTCTCCCGCGACTCCTCCATAGAAATCGGCAACGACAGCCGACCCTCCGTCACCAGCATATCATCATACTCCACGTCCAGCCGACGATACGAGATCATCGGACAAAGATCAATAGACTCTAGGGCAAGCGTGACAAGTCTTTGGTCATCAGACATGTCACGTCGCGACTCCGAAGCCATCCCTGAACACGAGGTCGACTCGGGAGATTCCCGCGCCTCCTTCGCATCCGCCGGTAGCGTCATCTCCTCAGACAGCTCCAGGCGGCATTCAGAAATCATTGCTCGCCGTAGAAGATCTTCAGCAAGATCTTCGCAGGTTCGCAGACACACACGCAGATTCCCTCTATCCTACGATCGTCGCAGAACAACCGGAAGGTCCGTAACAAACAACCAAACAAATTAATCAATCTATATGCACTTAAAGGACGAAAATCACCTTTTATTATTAACAATGGATTTCCTAATGACAATTACAATAATCATAATTTTCTCTGAACTATGAACTTTCAGCACAAAATTACATATAATAGAAATACTATTTCTATCATTAACTAATAAATAGTTTGGAAACTACATTTTCTTTCCAATATTATCATATTGTTTCATATATAAAAACAATTTATGTGATTTAGTAGCAAAGTAGTTTTTAAATCGTTTCTAAAACTGCTCAATTTCCGAAGCAATCATCAATGTGATAAATCCTATGAACTATAATAATATATCATCAATACAATTTCATAATAAAAATTTCAGTTGCTATTATTTTTTTAAAAATCATTTCTAAACTGTTTCAAAAGTTCAACGATTGTTTGAAAAGTTTTGAAAGCGACATAAGATTATACCATCAGTTTTTAAGATTTAATGAGAATTTTGTTAATGGATTATTTTGAGAATGGCGAGAGAATCAATTGGTTGGAAAAAATTGTAAAGAAATATAAAAAGTTTTCAATTTGACTTTGATCTTTTTTAAAATATCTAAAAAAAATAATTATTTAATTTATAACTAGGTGATACTTATAATTATGTTTAATAAACTAAGAAATTAAGTATAAATCAAGATTGATTTTTCTAAAGGACGCGAAACACCATTTATATGAATTACTAAAAAAATAAAATCAAATATAGTTTATAAATTATAAAGTATATATTATCAACATTTTCTACAATACTAACTATGACTTCAAAGCTATTATTTTGGATAACTAAGTTTTGCTTTTGCTTTTATTTTTTTTAAGCTGTTTTCATATATTGTCATAATGTTCTATAAACTTTGAACTTTATTAAAATTAATAAAAAAATAATTATTTAATTTATAACTAGGTGATACTTAAATTATGTTTAATAAACTAAGAAATTAAGTATAAATCAAGATTGATTTTTCTAAAGGACGCGAAACACCATTTATATGAATTACTAAAAAAATAAAATCAAATATAGTTTATAAATTATAAAGTATATATTATCAACATTTTCTACAATACTAACTATGACTTCAAAGCTATTATTTTGGATAACTAAGTTTTGCTTTTGCTTTTATTTTTTTTAAGCTGTTTTCATATATTGTCATAATGTTCTATAAACTTTGAACTTTATTAAAATTAATAAAAAAATAATTATTTAATTTATAACTAGGTGATACTTATAATTATGTTTAATAAACTAAGAAATTAAGTATAAATCAAGATTGATTTTTCTAAAGGACGCGAAACACCATTTATATGAATTACTAAAAAAATAAAATCAAATATAGTTTATAAATTATAAAGTATATATTATCAACATTTTCTACAATACTAACTATGACTTCAAAGCTATTATTTTGGATAACTAAGTTTTGCTTTTGCTTTTATTTTTTTTAAGCTGTTTTCATATATTGTCATAATGTTCTATAAACTTTGAACTTTATTAAAATTAATAAAAAAATAATTATTTAATTTATAACTAGGTGATACTTAAATTATGTTTAATAAACTAAGAAATTAAGTATAACTCAAGATTGATTTTCTAAAGGACGCGAAACACCATTTGTATCAAATGCTAAAAAATTAAAATCAAATATAGTTTATAAATTATAAAGTATATATTATCAACGTTTTCTACGACATTAACTATTAGCTATTATTATTTTTGATAACTAAGTTATTATTTGATTCATTCACCAATTGATGATGTAAGTCGAAAATGTCATAAATCAAATTAGGTTGCTCATAATAATTTTATGTTTTTCTGAAACAAAACTTGAATCGAGAATAAAATTTCGGTTTCATATGTTCATTATTAGTAGTTGGTACACGTGGGAAATTAATTATGTAGTAAAAACTGCGTTTCATAACTGCTTGAGATGAAAGAAGTTAAAATTAACGATAATTATAAGATTGAATCTAAGACTTAACTGAAACTCCAGCAACGAAAATTATTATAGTATACTACTATATAGTATGAAACTCATTTAGATCGAAATACATCATGCACATGGCAGAATGTCGGGAACGTATTTAAACAGCGATTTCGCGGCGATAACGCTCGTTGTAAACTGTTTATCTACAATAACATTATCTTATCCAGTTTATAACAGCGTTTCGGGATAACTTGAGCAATTGATCGCAGACGATACGGAGCTCATCGTCGTACCGTTACCCGACAAATAATAATAATCCGATGCAACATTTCCAATAAAATCCGCGAATTAATCAAATAAACTAATTAAATCGAAAACGCGCACGGTTTTCCTCTTAATGCAAGTCTGCAGTGACGCACAACAAATCATCCTCCAGACGTTATCCAGATGATGGAGATTCAGACGCGCTACCATCACATCCGTCACGAGCGCAGACGAAACTCTGATTTCATTCCCAGACGCGTTCAAAGATACATTACTATTGTTAATCCGTGAGTGACGTTCTTAATTTTCTCTCGCTTTAATATTTAATATATTTATGTGTTAATCTTTGTAACGTGTTACATTTTTTTTATGTGAATCGCGCGCGGTTACAGATGAAAGGTTATCACCGGTTCACGATAAACATCACACCAATTTCTAATTAGAATCATGCAATAATTTTATTACATTATATCTTAACATAATGTTTCTTAACATAATAGTTTGCCGGACGTGAAAAGTTATTAATAGATTTTTTTCTAAGTTAAAAATCAAACGGAATTTTGTAACTGGCTTATCCTGAACATCTGTTGATCGACCTTAAGATTTGTGTATATTTTTTATAATCCCAACGCGTGTGTATGGAAAATATTGTTTGGATTCAGTTAACACTCCTTTATCACTATTAATTGTTGGAAGTACGTTTGGCGCCGAATAGCGAGTACGTTTCAGGATATTCTTAAACGCAAAAGGATTAAAGTTCGAAATACCCAATACGTGCAAATTACTACAACTCACATTTATTTATTTGCACTTTATTAAATCTCACTGCAAATATTTAAACTAACAAAATTTCACTCTTCATTTTATCCATTAATTAAAAACTTAAAAATTTAAATGTAAAAATTTTAAAAAAAAACTAATTAATTACTTTAGAGCAGATGTGTCCAACTTTTGAAATTCCTAAGAAATATTGAAATATAAATGTTTTTTGTGTCGCATGCGGCCCGCGGGCCACTTTTTGAACCAGTCTGCTTTAGAGGCTTATATAAATATTTAAATTGAAAATAATTGCAAATATCGAAGCAATTTAATTATTTACATTTTTTATTAAAAACTAAAAAAAAATAATAATTTAGTTTTATCAAGATTATTCAATGATTGATATAATTGAAATATTAAATAAATATTTTATGAATTGAATGAGTAAATGTTAGATTAGTTTTATAATGATTGATAGATAGAAAAAGTAGATGTTTATTTGAAAGATGAGATAATATAGAATTTAAATTCTATTGAAACTTTAAATAAAAATAATAATTGATGTTTGATTAAAATCTGATATTAAATTATTTTTTGTTATAATAAAACGTATGTGGGAGCACAAAAGCAATTTGTATCTGGAACGATGCATTATCTACATTTTTAGATAAACTACTTGGTTTAAAATAACAATAATCAATATGTTTCAATTAACGTTCGATTAGAAGGACTTATCAATGTTTTCGATAATCATTCCGCTGAAATGATGTAAGGCTCTAACTATTGTTATATTTAAGTTGTAACTGATGAAATTGCTCTCCCGATCTTTTATCGTCTCCTCAACTATTAGATAAGCAATGATCGGTTAATATTACGCGCTTCTAAGAAAATAATATTAATATTAATAATTACGTAACTGCATGCACGATGTTGGAAAGAATTAATCGCGTTGCATCATTACGGGTTCGTGTCTAGACTATCTTCAAAATATTTGTTGGCCCGATCGTAACGATTCTATTTTCGTGTTTGTTTTTGTAATTGGTGCTGGATTTGCCTAAACAATCAAGCCTGAAATGGTTGTAATAAGTGGCTGTACAAATGGTGCTGGGCAGGTACAAAAGGTGTGCGAATTAGTACCGAACAGATAACTCATTATTTGCTTCGCAGTTTCCAGGATGGAAAGATTCGAGGCCTTTTGTGCATCGGCCAATTTGAGCCTGGCTTTTTCACCGCACGCCCAACTGTTAAATGTTTATCAAAATATTTGCATTGTAAAAGCCTTGCGAACGATTGCTGCAAACATCGCGTTATTATAATTGACAATTAAAAAAGAATCTTTGTTTACTGATTTTCTTGTTGTTTTTTTTTATTTCAGTTTCGACGTAGAGAATGGCGCGAGTCCTGGAAGAAGTCCTCTGGACGGGGCTGCATCCCCATCGGCCGGTCTCGTCCTTCAGAATCTTCCGCAGAGACGCGAGAGTTTCCTCTACAGATCCGACAGCGACTTCGAGATGTCCCCCAAGTCCATGTCGAGGAACTCTTCAATCGCCAGCGAAAGGTACGTCAACTTCTCACATATTACTCTCAAAACTAGAAGAAAAAAACAAAATTAAAAAAAGATTCAAATCTTTGAAGGGTAGTTTTACAGTTTTCTGTAACACCCAGATTTCCCTGGTAACGTGCTGACCGCTGGCGGCGCTTTTCCGAAGCTATCGCCATTTACGTCACGGCCTGGAAAATCAATATTGGCTTTTCCGCGAATTTCCCGGGTCGCCTCTAACAGAATTACCAATTTTAATTTCGCAAACCTACCCCATCCCCGCTCACTGTAAATTGGCATGAAAATATTTGATAAGAACTGCATCATGCATATTCACAAAAATTAGAAAGGAATATTTCAAAATATGGGATAATTTTGTTAGGGCATCGATTTATGGTGAAATTTTCGTATCCATTGAATTCGATTCGAGAGAAAAAAGAAGTGAACGAGGAGATGGGGGAAACTCCGGTAATTCATCCTTCTCTCAGGAGCCGGGAAATTCCCGCTGCTCGGAGTGGAGGCAGACAAAAAGCGGTTTTACCCAACACCTCCCCCCGTAGGGAATACTTGAATCCCGTTCCTTCAAACTAGATGAGCTAAAATAAAATATATTTATATTACACAGCAATTATCAGACTGAAACTAAATTCCCTAAATTGCAATTAAAACAACGTCCAATATTTATTTTAATCGACAATTATTTTCTAAATATAAATTGACGAAATTTGTCTGTTTTACCCATTGATAATTACTTAAAAAAACTAAATTATATTTCGATTCAAGTCAAAATATTGTATTGATGAAATCGCTTTTACCCAACACCTCCCTTAAACGAAATTACCAAAATGAATTGCGTTCACATAAAAAAATAAATTTCGACAACTTTACAGTTTAAAATATAATTGTATTGATTAGTACAACGAAAGCGCTTTTACCCAACACCTCTATTCATGAAAATTACTAAATTGAATTTGCAGTTTTTTTAAGCAAATTATATTTCGATTTAACCAAAAACTTTTAAATCAAAATATTGTTTTGACGAAATCGTTCTACACAACACCTCCCTTTCACAAAATTATCAAAATAAATTATTCAAAATATAATTGTATTGATTAGTACAACGAAAGCGCTTTTACCCAAACCCTCCCTTCAAGAAAATTACTAAATTTAATTTGCTTAAAAAACTAAATTAAAATTCGATTTAACCAAAATCTTTAAAATCAAAATATTGTATTGACGAAAGCACTTTTACACAACACCTCCCTTTAACAAAATTACCAAAATGAATTGTTCAAAATAGTCTAAAATATAATTGTATTGATTAGTACAACAAAAGCGATTTTACCCAACACCTCCCTTAAAGAAAATTGAATTGCGGATGAAGAAACTAAATTATATTTTGATAGTCAATCATAGCAGAAGTTTGACAAAAGAAATTTTACCCTACAATAATTTTTCACGATTATAAGCGTTAGATCATATTTTCGTAATTGTGTAAACATTATATTCAGCGGCTGTTCTATTGAGCGTTAAAAACGCAATTTTACCCAACACCTCCTCCCATTTGGGAACACTTAAAACGTACATGTTCCGCAGGAAACAAAACATTAATTACTGCGTCGAAACAATCGTTTTTATCTTCCTATACATAACTCCCTCCATGGGAGAGCTTACCTTTTTTTTTATTAATTATTTCATCTTTTCTCTTTCTCTCTCCGAACACATCTTCTTTCTACAATTTTTATTTTATATATTTTTAATGTCTTCCTTCAGTTTACGAAAATAAACTTTTTATAAAGAATAAAACAGCTTTCGTCTGAACGTTTACTTTTTATTTCTGTATTTTTATGCCCACGTTTCTTAATAATATACACCGAGGACTGTATGATCAATGTATTTTGCAGATTCAAGGAGACAGAAAGCGTCTTGGATCGATCGTATGTACAATTGTTATTGAATGCAAACCCCTAGCTGAAACTATTTGGATTTTGATTTTATTTTATTAATTTATTTTTATTTTCGTTACTTTTTTCTACTCCCCTTAGCTGCACATACGCACCAGAGGAACGCTAGTAACTAGTTCACGTTCTCTCTTTTTTTGCTATTTTTCTCTCCTTATTTACTTTCATCTGCTTTCAATGCAACTCGCCATTCGTTTTTCATACCCTCAACTCAGTGCTCTCCGCAAATGCCCTTTGCCACGAAAAGCTTTCGAAGCATCATCAAGCATGCTGCCTTAGATTTTTTATATATATATTTATATTTACTTCAAAGCCAACATTCAAAATAAAAACAACATAAAATACGAAAACACTCGTTACAATTTTAGTTTCAGCAAATTCGAATTGAATTCAGAGATTTGATAAATGTTAAAAACATTTTTGTTTACAATTTCTCATTTTTATAAATGAAACTGTTAAATTTGAATATGTTATAGTTACATAAGAAACTGTTACGTAAGAGTAATTGATATTATCAATATATATGTTATTACGTATACGAAAAGCTGATTAAATTTAATCAGAGATAGTAAGTGAATAATTTGATGACAATTTATTTATTGATTTTTCACAAATAAACAAATTACGTTCGTCAACGTGTAATTACGTTATAAATTAATGCATAGATAAAATGTAAATAAAATATTTAAAAGCATAATTTTAAATGCACTAACTTTATTTTTTAACAAATTTACTTAAGTGGTAAATGGTATTTTTTACTTCGAACAAACAATTCTATCAACCTTATACAATATTTAATGTTTTTTATGGTGATTTTGTCCATGATATCTGTTTACCTCACATTACATAAAAATGTACTTAAAATGGAAATAAAATTTGCCAAGGACGCATTTTCAACCGTCAAAAGCGTATTATTATGGCTATACAAGTATAACGTCTAAGCTTTATAAAAAATAACTATTGCATACAATAATTCACATGTGTAAAGGGTGGGGCGGATATATCCGCCGCTTGTACTTTTTACATAGTTTTTAAAATTTGTATAATTTTATAAAATGTTTGTTTTATATTACATAAAAATGTACTTAAAATTTAAATACAATACCGTTGCATACAATATTTCACTTGTGTAAATGGTGGGGCGAATATATCCGCCGCTTGAAGGAAAGGGGTTAATTGATGTATTTAATTTTTAACATAGTTTTCAAAATATTTAAAATTTTATAAAATGTTTGTTTAATATTACATAAAAATGTACTTAAAATGGAAATAAATATTGTAAAGAAAATTTGCCAAGGACGCTTTTTCAAATGTCTAAAGCGAAATTGCTGTGTATTATTATGGCTATAGAGGTATAACGTCTAAGATTTTAAAAATAACCATTGTTTACAGTATTTCACATGTGTAAAGGGTGGGGCGGATATATCCGCCGCTTTTAGAAAAAGGGTTAATTGATGTGTTTAACTATTTAAAAGTATTAATTTTAAATAAATTAGAAGATAATTTTATTGGTGATCGAATTACGATCACCTTACCGACAGATTGACGATCAAAATTTATTAATATTGATTTTTTGTTTTCATGTAGTGTAAATAGCAAATATTCTGATTAACCAAATTTAGGTTATCTATAATTACTACTTAATAAGTTGTGTGTAAGCTGTTTAATTTGCTTGGGAAGTAAATAAATAGATATATTGAAGTAATGTATTTGGTTTGTAACATGTACGTAATTATGAGAATACTGGTTGACAATGACATGCATTGCACTTATTGACATTGAGAGTATTGACAGGGATATTATTACATTACAAATGCATGAATAGAGGAAGAAATAAAAAATGGGACGAGGAGAAATTGTTTCAATTATCCCGTTGTGTAAATGCATCAATTTTCTTCTGGTCTCGATTAAAATTTGAGAATAGGACGCGCTAATTGGTAGAGGCAACAGCAGAATTTCTATTTCGGTACACGAAAGTTATCCGCCTCTTGTGTTTCGAGTCGAAACATTGAAGGCGAGAGATCCAGGTCCAGGGGTTGGCTGGCTGCTTGTTACGAAACAGGGCTTATTAAGTCGTGGGCACGTTATTTAATTACATGCATTAGCGGACCGCATGTGTCGCGCACAATATTACATAAGCACGTTCGCAAACTACGAGAGGGTCGTCGTTATAATTAACATAGTAATTAAGGAAAACATTAATTGCGAACTGTGCCTCCACGAATCGGTGAGATTTCTTCCGGAAATTCGTACTGCGGATGGATTGGTTGTGGATGTGGATGGTCGATGTGACAAGTGTGCGGCACAGGACGTGCTAATTGGAACGGGCATGCAATTGTTTAGTACCAGTCTGCTAGTGGACGGAGGATGAGGAGGCGGCATTGACATGCAAATCCGAATAAAATAAATTCTATATTTAGAGTCGCGGGGGCGAATTTGCATGGCAATGGCTCCAGTTCGTTCGTTTGCTCGTTGCACCTCACAAAGCTTTGACATGGAATTTGTGCGACTTCGTTACACAACGCTTTGTCGTGCTTTTCGGATTTAAGCCGCTTCCGAAGCTCATTGTCACCGCGATTCCTGCTATTCTATCATAATTTTTTTATTGTTATTATCGCCTCTACTCTTGTTATAATCTGAGTATTTACAGGTGTTACATCAAACAAAATATTACATCAATTCAAAAATCCGTTTCCAATAATAATTTTATTATTAAATAAAAGTTCACCTATAAATAATTAAAAATATTCCACTATTTTTTAAATATAATTAAAATGAGGATTAATAATTCCTTAAAATTTTCATTAAAATAAAGTAATATTTACAGTTCGTAAATTCAATAAGTTCAGTTTATTCAATAAGTTCGTAGGATGACATATAGATGGCACCTCTAATGATAAATTCATATGATTTTTAGGAAGTACCAACCTTCAGATGACACCTGTCAAAATTTCATGGCAATCTGTCTTTTATTTCACAAGTTACAGTGATTTTAGTGTCGCTACTTTTGTAATTTTCAAAACAATGAAAAAATCTTGAAAAAAAATATGAACTGAGTTGAATTCTACAAATGAACACCTAATTCAATAAGTGAAAACATATAGATGGCACCTCTAATAACAAATCCATATGATTTTTAAGAAGTACCAACCTTTAGATAATGCCTGTCAAAATTTCATGGCAATCTGTCATTTATTTCACAAGTTACAGTGATTTTAGTGTCGCTACTTTTGTAATTTTCAAAACAGTGAAAAAATCTTGAAAAAAAAAATAAGAACTGAGTTGAATTCTACAATTATTATATAATGTTTGCATTATATAACAAGATAAGGCTTCTAATATTTTGAGTCCCTTATTATATGTATAATTGTACTTGTTATAAATTCATAATATTTTTAATATCTTTAGTAATTTTTTTTTTATCAAGAATTATTTATTATATAATATTAATATTGATATTAATAATAATAATAATAATAGTTTGGCCAAATTATAATCAATTTTAATAAATTATAAACACAAATAATAATTATTATACAAAATAATATGATATTTCTACCAATAATAATAATGATGAATTATTTGCATGAAATGTAAATATTATATTGTAATAAACTTGTATAAATTATTATTATGATTTTAAAAATTAAATATAGTTTTCTATAAAATAAAATATTTTATGGTAGACATTCATCAAGAACTTTTGCTTCTAAAACTCTCACCTTAACTCATCAACTTTAATAAAAATCTGCTTGAAAATCCTTAAAATTAAGAAAGTCAATTTATTCTCGAGCTCTAGGTTGTCCCACAAGGCTCTACATTGAATATCCTATGTTATATAACATTTTTTGTTGTGATATATAAATACCATCACATAATTCTCTAATCTCCTCATGTTACCTTAGGAAATCTTCTTATATTCCTATCTCGCCCTGCAAACTACCTAGGAATCTTTCTCGAAACTAAACCTGAATTCGTCCAGAATTCCATTTTTCCATCTAATCTTTGATTATTTCCATATTATTTCCCAAAGCCGAAATCCAATCCTAAAAAACGTAGGTGAACAAAAACTCGAAATCCTAATAACCCTTAACTTTAATCCAAATCCAAAATTATTCTTCTCCTAGACAGATTTCTCTTGCTTTCCTTTAAATTAATTTCCAAAAATTCTAATATTTTGTATTCATTTTAATTTTAGCATTAATATTTCAAATTACGTTAATCAATGTATATTTTTAAAATAATAGTAAAAAAATATATATTTTTATATTATATAATAAAGCGAATTCATAGTATGAGATTAAAAATACAATTGAATTTGCTGATTCATTACATGACAAATAAGAACTAAGATTAATTTCTATTAATAAATGATGAAATAATGATGGAGCATATAGAAAAAATGTCTGAATTTATATGAAAATAATATAATGTAATTTTATTTAAAAAATAATTATTAACTATTCTTAATTAATAATTAAATAATTATACTTTTAATTATAATACGTCTAAAAATGGAATTACCTTATTGAATTGCACGTTTTTTTTTTGTTGCTTTTAATCTAAAAAGTCTAAATTCTTAAAGATTTTAAACTTTGAATTCTCTTATATCAGTTAGGAATTAACAAGAGATATACTAGTGTATTATTTTATTTTTTATAAGTTGAAAGAGTATTTTCTTTTAGAATTTAATATTAGGTTTCCAAAGGAAAAACATTAATTAATTTAATTATATTTAAGTGTATTCCTTTGGAAACGTAATAATAAATTCTAAAATATATTTAGGTTCAAGTTTGAAGTAAAATAAATATATTTTTGTTATTTTTTCAAAACTTTTTTTTAACATAAATATAAATAAATTTAGTAATAAAGTATTAAACTATAAATTCATCTAAAGCACTGGATTTGCTTTTTATTAAAAGTTTGAAGTTTTAAAAAAATGTTAACTAGTTATTAACTAGTCTTAATTAATAATTAAATAATTAGACTTTTAAATCAAATAATTGCGGTAAATAAAAAGGAATAATCTTTTCATCTGTAAAGTTTAAATTATTTAATATTTTAAAGTTTGAATCCTCTTATATAACTTATGGAAATTTATAATAACAGTAAGAGAGAATTATTCTATCTGTTATAAGTTACAATAGTATTTTTTTTAGAATTTAATTTCAGCTTTTAAAAGTAAACATTGTTAAATATAATTAAATATTTATAGGTTTTTAAGGCTAAAAAAAAATATTATTTATTGTTATTTTATGATAAAAATAGAAATAAAGTATTGAATAAATGAAATATTAATATAAAGAATTCAAAGTTTTAAGTAAAATTAAGAGTTTGTAAAGAAAGAAAAAACAGAATGAATGAATTATTCAAATTTCTGTATATCACCTACGCACTTATTCCAGAGCAATAGACTCTCGTTGAATGTAGCAAGTTCATTAGAAGTTCGTTTCTCTTTCAAGTTATAACTTGCCCGACGTGTCGAAGAAAAGGGGACTTGTCTCACCCAGCCGCAAGGTTCGAAAACCTCTCCGGCTGCGGCGGCGTCAAAAGGTTCTTAGTATCATCCTCTCCGAAAGGGAGGCTTTGCATAAATCGATACTGTTTTATGCAACATCTGCATGAATGATTTATTATGGTGCTACATACACCTCAATCCTCTTATTATTTCGGTCTTTACCACTTCGTGGAAATAGGCAAATCGCAATCATGATGATTACAATTTCTAAATGTAATGAATTTTAGTCATTACATTAAAAAATTAAAATTTTAATCATTTTCAAGTGGTTTTTTGATTGAAAATTATAATTAAATATAATTTGAGTATTTGAGAAAAAAAAATGTAATTTTACATATTTTTAAGATAAAAAAATAAGAATTTTGTTGTGATGAAATTTTTAATAATTCAAATTTCAAAAAGAAATTTCAGATTTCAAAATTTTTTGGATTAAATAAAGATTGCAAATTCTATTAGAAAATAGTTTTTATTTTGGTGTAATATTTTTTAAGTTTGAAATTTGAAAAAGTAAAATAATTATATCTATTGTCTTATACAATTTTTTTTCTAAGAATTAGAAAATAATATTTTTTTCTTTCAGTTTTAAAATATTAATACTATATAAGGTATGAAGATTAAAAGTTTCCTCTAATATTATATTTTGTTGGTTGACGAATATGGATTTACATAGTTTTCAAATTTCAAACCATTTTTTGGATTAAAAAATGAAATTAGTTCTTTCATATTTTGGTTAATACTTTAAGGTATGGATATTTAAAGTTTCCTCTAATATTAAATTTTGTCGATTGACGAATATGGATTTGATTAGTATTCAGATTTCAAACCAGTTTTTGGATTAAATCAAGATTGTCTTATAAAATCATTTAGAAATTAGTTCTGTCATTTTATGGTTAATACTTTTTGAGGTATGAATATTAAAAGTCTCCTCTAATATTAAATTTTGTCGATTGACGAATATGGATTTGTTTAATAATCAGATTTTAAACAATTTTTTGGATTAAATAAAGATTATCTTATAAAATCTTTTATAAATTAGTTTGTTCCTTTTTTGGTTAATATTTTTTTAAGGTATGAAGATTAAAAGTTTCCTCTAATATTAAATTTTGTCGATTGACGAATATGGATTTGTTTAATAATCAGATTTCAAACCATTTTTTGGATTAAAAAATGAAATTAGTTCTTTCATTTTTTGGATAATACATTATGAATATTAAAAGTTTCCTCTAATATTAAATTTTGACGAATATGGATTTCATTAGTATTCAGATTTCAAACCAGTTTTTGGATTAAATCAAGATTATCTTATAAAATCTTTTAGAAATTAGTTCTGTCATTTTCTTGTTAATACTTTTTAAGGTATGAATATTAAAAGTTTCCTCTAAAAATATTTTTTGTCGATTGACGAATATGGATTTGTTTAATAGTCAGATTTCAAACCATTTTTTGGATTAAATCAAGATTATCTTATAAAATCTATTAGAAATTAGTTCTTTATTTTTTAGTTAATATCTTTTAAAGTATGAAGATTAAAATATTCCTCTAATATTATATTTTGTCGATTAACGAATATGGATTTGATTAGTATTCAGATTTCAAACCAGTTTTTGGATTAAATCAAGATTATCTTATAAAATCTATTAGAAATTAGTTCTTTCATTTTTTGGTTAATACTTTTTAAGGTATGAATATTAAAAGTTTCCTTTAATAATAAATTTTGTCGATTGACGAATATGGATTTGTTTAATAATCAGATTTCAAACCATTTTTTGGATTAAAAAATGAAATTTGTTCTTTCATTTTTTGGTTAATACATTATGAATATTAAAAGTTTCCTCTAATATTAAATTTTGACGAATATGGATTTGATTAGTATTCAGATTTCAAACCAGTTTTTGGATTAAATCAAGATTATCTTATAAAATCTTTTAGAAATTAGTTCTGTCATTTTTTGGTTAATACTTTTTAAGATATGAATATTAAAAGTTTCCTCTAGTGTTACATTTTGTCGATTGACGAATATGGATTTGTTTAATAATCAGATTTCAAACCATTTTTTGGATTAAAAAATGAAATTAGTTCTGTCATTTTTTGGTTAATACTTTTTAAGGTATGAAGATTATTAGTTTCCTCTAATGTTAAATTTTGTCGATTGACGAATATGGATTTGTATAATAAACAGATTTTAAACCATTTTTGGATTAAATAAAGATTATCTTATAAAATATTTTAGAAATTTGTTCTGGTTAATACTTTTAAGCTATGAACATTAAAAGTTTCCTCTAATATTAAATTTTTTCGATTGACCAATATGGATTTGTTTAGTATTCAGATTTGAAACCATTTTTCAGATTAAATAAGGATTAACTCATAAAATCTATTAGAAATTAGTTCTTATTTTAGTTAATACTTTTTAAGTTCTAAAGATTAAAAGTTTCCTCTAACGATAAAATGTAAGATTGATGAATATGGATTTGTTTAGTAAATTATAACCATTTATTGGATAAAATAAAGATTATCTTATAAAATCTAATAAAAATTAGTTTTATTTTGATTATCTTGAATATTTTATATATTGGATCATCAATAATCCTAATTTTTATCAAAATTAGAAAAGAACATTTTTTTTCTTAGGTTAAAACTTTATCTATAGCTCAATATAGATTAAAACGAATGCTATAACCATAAATTCGATAAGATTGTGAGTTAGTGTTGAGGGTGTGTGTTTGCATGTGTTTCCTTTACGTTCGATAATCAATATTTGAGTTAGGATTTAGATTAGGTTCAGGCGAATTCTCATCGCGTGTTTTCCCCTTCGATTCACATCTCACTCGTATGATTTTTAGCATTTTTATCAAAATTTAGCAAATTATAGGATTATAGTTTACGCGAAAGTTTTGATGAGGTTGTACCATAGCTCATTAAAGGTAATTCCATTGAGGAATTAAGGCGCAGCCGGATCCAGCATAGAATTAATTCCAATTTAGTGGAGATTTGCTAACTTATTTATAGTGGGGCTTTCCGGTACATCTTTGATGTGCGAATAACCAAATAACGGAATGTTCTACCATGATGCAAATTTACTAGAATGACTATCAACTGAAATTCTGAATAATTCAATTAACAAATCTGTTAAAAAATTTAACAGATATATTGATGATTAAATATCGTATATAAATCCGATTATTGGATTAATTATATCATATTTTTTTTGACAAAATGTGGTCACCGGATGATATATCTGCTATTAGATAACCTCGAAGGAAGCCGCTATGACGCAGATTTATGATTCAGATTTGCGGTATACGTGAAATGTGTTTTGTTTATATAATATTGGAGGAGTAAACAAAGGTCTTTAGGAATCGATTAAATGGAAATGATTATATCTAGGTTCAAATTATTCCAAATGGTGCTAATTCAATTAACTACACTTGTACCCTAATCCCATTTTGGAGAGATCCTGATATATGCATTCAACAACTCGTCCAATTGAGAAACAATCGACAAAAGCAGCCAATCAGAATTGATGTTAAAGCCCGAATTATGACGTAATTTCTAATTTTGGATTTGTCTATAGTTTTATCTTATTTTTCTGTTTTACTCATTTTTGTCGTTTGATATTATTATATAACTTTAGTTATAAAGTAAATATCAAGATTTTTTAGTATTTTTTACTCCATATGTTTTTTATATATTTTTTTACAAGAAAACTAATATTTTCTTACATAAAATTACTGAATTTCAGATATTTCATATCTTTGCAACTATAAGTATTTCTATACATTTTTAGACATTTTAGTTATTTATAATTTATTCAGGTATTATTTATAAACGACTGCATTTTTTTAATTGTCCTGTATTTTTCAAGTTTTATTGAATTTTCGTAAAAACTTTGAATATTTTTCGATTTTCAAGAAATTCTTTCATCTTTTAACAGAAAATTGGCGTATCAAGAAGAATTTTATATATTTTAAATTTTAGCAACATTAAGTAATTCTAGAGATGCTGAGATAGTTATTTATGCTAATAGACTGAGATGTCTTAATTTTCTTTTAATTTTTACGTATCCTTCAATTTTCCTGAAAATTATTCATCTTTTTCTAATTATATAATTGTGGAGATTATTTGTTTTTTCTAGGAATTAACTATTTTTTACAGAAAATTTTTAAATCATTACTTTAAATATTTTATATTTTAGAAACTATTAACAGACATTTCACAATTTTCATTAAATTTTCACATTTCATTTTACTTTTTTCATGAAAATTATCATTTCAGATATTTTATATGTTATAAAGTAAATATTCAGATATTACAACATTTTTTATTTTATTTATTATATTACAATATTTTTTCAATAATAATGTTAATATTTTCTATTATATTTCATTTCCACATAAATAGCTAATATTATTATTTAATTTTAGATATTTTATATGTTTGGACTAATTTCATAATTTTCATTTAATTTTTACGTTTATTTATATAGAAAATTTTCAAATAATTCTTCAAATATTTTGTATTTTAGCAACAATTAAGTATTTCTAGTAATATTAAAACTTTTTAGTTATTTATATTAACAGATTTAGTTTTCAGAATTTTCCTTTAATTTTCACTTTTTTTTTTTTCATGAAAAA
The DNA here is from genome assembly GCA_963457615.1 of Nicrophorus investigator. NCBI lineage: Eukaryota > Metazoa > Arthropoda > Insecta > Coleoptera > Silphidae > Nicrophorus > Nicrophorus investigator. Next base: position 14,907,641 of record OY735144.1, read on the forward strand.
TATCACTCTTTTTTGATTTTTATTTTATATATACACAAAATTAACATTTGTACAACTTCGGATATTTTATATGTTAGCAAATATTAAGTAATTATTAAAATATTAGAACATTTTGGTTTGTATGTATTATTTTTTTATTATATTACATTTTTTTTTCAAGAATAATGTTAAGCTTTTTTCTATTATCTTTCATTTCCATATAAATAGCTAATATTATTACATAATTTTAGATATTTTATATGTTTGGACTAACAGATTCAGTTTTCATAATTATCCATTAATTTTTACATTTTCTTCAATTTTCCTGAAATTTATCATTTTTTTCTATTTCAATAATTATGAAATATTAATACTATTCAGTTATTTGTTGTTTTTTCTAAGGAATTATTATTTTTTACAGAAAATTGTCAAATCATGACTTCAAATATTAACAGACCTAGTTTTCACAATTTTCCTTTGATTTTTACGTTTCCTTCAATTTTCCTCAAAATTATAAATCTTTTAATATTTAAATAATTAGGAAATATTAATACTATTCAGTTATTTGTTGTTTTTTTAACGAATTATGTATTTTTTACAGAAAATTATCAAATCATTACTTCAAAATTTTTATATTTTAGAAACTATTAAATATTTCTAGTCATATTAAGACTTTTTAGTTATTTATATTAACAGACTAAGTTCTCACAAATTTCCTTTAATTTTCACATTTTGTTTATTTTTTTATTGAAAATTATCACTTTTTTTCTATTTTAATTTTGTTTATACATTTCCACATAAATAACTAATATTATTACATAATTTTAGATATTTGAAAAGTTAATTTATTATGCGAAATTAACATTTTTCGTTTATTCAGCTAAGTAACAATTTATATTTGTTGAGTCATAATTACATCATTTCAGATATTAAGAAAATTTATGTAATTATGAAACTTTATGTATGAAATTAGGATTTTTCGATAATTTGTAATTTCTTAATTTTCCATTATTTGGCAATTTCTATTTTTTTTTTATAATAATACAACTTTAGATATAACATAATTGTCCAGTATTTCCTTCTTATATAAGACTTTCATTATTTTATCGATTTTTAAGAAAATTATAATTTTCATTAAAAATTATGTATTATTTTTTATTTTGCAGAAACTATACTATATAAAACGTTATGAAATTTTATGTTTTTAAAGACTTTTTCTGTATATTACACTTATTTTAGTCATTATTCGCATTGAATACATTTTCATTACTTTTCATTAATTATTGAGTATTTTCTTCTTATATAAGGACTTTTTGGTTCATTATTTTATCGATTTTCAAGAAAATTATATTTTTTTATTTCTTTTCATAACGAAAAGCACTAAAATCTTATGTTTTATTTTTGATCTTCCAGAAACTATATGAAACGTTATGAAATTTTATGTTTTTAAAAACTTTTTCTGTATATTACACTTATTTCAGTCATTATTCTCTTTGAACATTTTCATTACTGAAATACCTACAGGAATAATATTAAAATCAATAAATCGTGCAAGTTATATAATTTCAATAGATTACAATTCAATATGCAAATATCAACTAATATATTCGCAAAGAGATTTTGCTATCTCTACCATTACAGAAATCAAAGCTAAACCTCAGATTAAAATTCAAATAATTTATACTTCATTCCGACATTTAGTTTATTTTTATGTTCATATTTTATTGATATTATATAACGTTATTTATTCGATCGGACAATAAATTTAAAGCCATTTAGTAATGAACGAGAAAATAGCAAAGTTCATCAACCCTCGTGTTATTTGTTTCCATTCTGGCATCCCTAATTATGCAATTGCCTTCGTGCAATGGGTCTTCGAAATTATCGGAGCCTCTCAATATGCAAATCGCGTTTTAATTTAATAGTTTAAAGTCCCCTCACTTATGAATATGGAAATCGTTCAATTTTCAATTAATTAGTTTTCGCTTCCATCCAAGATTACCGCATCCTGGTATATTTTTTATGTTCACGCAATTTGAATAAAATTTGTAATTTCTTACTTTAATATTTAAGTTGATTATAAAAATTTATCAAATCAATCTTTAAATTTATTCTAATTTTAAATAATCCAAATAGAAAAATTACAAAAATCCTGTAATTTTTCACTTTTAAATTAATTAAATTTTAATTATTAAAACATAAATATTTTAAATATAACATAAAATATAAAGTATTGAAGCTCAAAATTATCAAATTTAAAAAAAATATATATATTTTTTTTTAATTAATTAAATTTTAATCATTGAAACACATACAAATGTTAAGTATATAAAATCTAATTTGATTGATAATATTTAAAGTATTGAAACTCAGAATTATGTAATTTGGAAAAAAATACAAAGGATTGAGTAGAATTCAGTTTTCAGCTTGAATGATTTCGATTCACCACACTAAACGTTACCTAAGAAGATTTATGTAAATTGTAGAATTTATGTAAAAAATATGAATTTACAAATAGAAAAAATCAATGAAATTATTTAAAAATAATAGCGGAGACATTGTATTAATGTTTACAATTTTTTTATCGTCTAGACTGGAATTATCTACAATTCTTTTTTACGATGATTTACTACGTTTCATTCATCTTCATTCATTGTTTGAGCGTGTTTCCGATAAATGCGGCTCAAATTGTTCCTTATCGATATGTGTTTGGAATAAATTATTTTTTTTAGACTCGAGATGGAATTTTCTACACATCTTTTTAGGACTTTTTACTACGTTTCATTCATTCATTCAATGTTGGTGCGTATTTCCGAGAAATGGTAAAAAAAGCTTCGATTTTATTGCTGCATTCCTTTGAACTCGTAAATATAGTATTTTTTGTCAATTTTATTTTACATCAATGAATGAATTCTAAATATTTACATGTTGGTTGCATAATTTATATTTATTAATTAAAAATTACCAAAATTAATTATTATTTCTTTAATAAAATAAATTTAATAAACTTATATTAATGAAGAGAATCCTTGCTTTCGGAAACTTATTCCATTTTTTACATAAGAATTTATGTAAAATGGATAAAATCCTTTCTAAAAGTCGAAATTATTACAAATTTAAAACTTTATAACAACAATGTTAAATAATTAAATAAAATCTTAAACACAAGTTGTTTTCATAATTTACATTTATTAATTAAAAATAATAAAAATTAACCATTATTTCTCTAATAAAATAAATTTATTAAATTTTTATTAATGAATAAAATCCTCGGTTTCGGAAACTTAATTCATTTTTTTACATAAGAATTAATGTAAAGTGGACAAAATCTTCTTTGGAAATCGAAATTATTGCTTATTTAAATATTTATCTCAGAAATGTTAAATAAATTCAAAAAATCTTAAACATAATTTACATTTATTAATCAAAAATATTCAAAATTAACTATTATTTCTCTATTAAATTAAATTTAGTTGGAAGATTTCCGATGGGAAAGAGACTCCTCAGTTTCGAAAACTTAAACCATTTTTTTCTTCATAAAAATTAATGTATAGTGGATAAAATCCATTCTGGAAGTACAAATTATTACATAAAATCTTAAACTAAATAAAAATTAATTGCAAATATAAAATTACTTAAAAAAAAAACCTTGTAAAATATGAATGCAGAGTATCTTAAAATATCTGGAAAATCTCCAATTAATTAAATTAAGAATTTTAATTCAATTTTGTTATAACTTATTAACTTATTATTACTAAAATTGTCTGACTTTTTTAGGAAATTCTAAAATATTCAAACAGAAAGAAATTGTAATATTCTTAAAACTAAAAATATTTCATTTAAAAAATGAAAGTATCCTTTAAAATACATAATAATATCAAATATATAAAAATGTATAGCATTTTATAAATTACTAACTGAAAATTCGTTTTATTTAAACTTAAACAGTTCTGCTGTGTAGTTTATTAATACCAGAAGCGAAGAATCCTGAAGTTTAAATATTTGTCCTTTGATAACTTTAATTTTAATCTTGTTTTTAATCTATAATCTCATAATACAACATTTTAAGACCGCAAGAGGCTATAGTTCTATTATTAATATTATTACATAATTGTAATAGGATCAAAAAATTAAGCATATTTTAATTGAATTGAAATTCCTTGCAAGAAGTGCCTTATTAAAATGGTAGTTAGTTTTGGGGAATACGATTTATAACAACTACTAAGTGTTGAAAAATTACTGTTTTGAGGCTCGTTTTACTAATAAAGTTTTTATTATTAAAAATATTTTAATAGCATTGGAAAATCTATAATCTCATAACACACCATCACAAAACCGCAAGAGGCTAAAGTCCACATATTATTACACAATTGTAATAGGATAAAAAAATTGAGGATATTTTAATTGAATTGAAATTCCTTGAAAGAAGTGTCTCCGGTTTTGGGGAATACGATTTATAACATAAAGAATTTTCAAGTCCAGCTACTACTAAGTGTTTAAGAATTACAGTTTTGATCCTCGTTTTACTAATATTAAAAATAATTTTATTTTATTAGAAAATTATCATCAAACCTTGCTGATAATTGCCAATGTGGTTAATTTTGAAGATCAATTTCAGAACTTTCCAACCCATCGACATACTGTACGTTCATTAGCCACATCCTTGCCAAACATTTAGTTTTCACTTTAAGTTAAATGCGCTGCATTAGTTCCACCGCGATTTTTTTATTTATCCACAAATTTTTCAGGATCTAATTTACCGAGTAAAGATTATTTGTCAATTTTATTATATATTCTTGAAATGTGATGATTTTAATATTTGCTAAAATTTGATGTCAATTAAATTAATTTTGATTGAATAATTAAGGACTATTAACAAAATTTGCAGTCATACGGTTGAATAAACAACATTTTGATGAAAATTACAGGTTCAATGCAGATTTCAATAACAAGTTTGCATTACCGAGGAAATCCTTCCGTATTGCATAATAGGTGATAATTAATACAGCGTCTTGAGTGATCAACGTGTTGATCTGAAACGCTCCGAAAACTTTCCGGTTACTTCGACACAGACTGCTTGTATATATATATAGTTTATACAATGTTGTGCAGAATAATCTGTTCGAGATGAAAATACACGTTTTTTCCTTGCTGTTGGTGTTACCTAGCAGATGGATCGTGTGGGTGAAGGGGTGGAAGAGAGATCAGGGTTGCAGGTTCGTTGCGTATTGGATGCTGGAAACCCGCCCTCCGATCATCACCATCATGATCATCATCCCCTCCCGGTTTGCAGAGACAGAGAGTCCTGGTTTTCAGTCTTTCAGGCTTTCAGTCACGGGCACGCGGGCGCAACACACAGTCATCCACTATACCGACGCCACGGCTGGAAAAGCTTGTCACCGTTCTTGCTGTCCGCACATCACGCGATCTTCTCGCGCGTACCTCTCTTCCAGTTCTAACCGAAATTTTCATGTGATTATATAATTATTTTTTACACGTGCGTGTATCGATTTTGTTGTGAATATTCAAGTGGTAAAGCATAGATCATGAATATCTTTGTTCTTTAGTTTTATCTTCCAATTTTTGCTGCATCTCAACTCATCGCTTCGATTTAAAATAATAAAGAGTGAAACTTGACAAATTCAGTTTTTTTTTTAAATATTGAAATGTTTTACTAAATAATTTTAATCTACAATAAACTAGAGTTTTTCTAATTAAATAATTACAGAAATTATTACAGAGAAATAAGTAAAGCACAATAAACCATAGGATATTGATGGTATTTTTATTTTCAAGGTAAAAATCGAGTATTAATTCTGTGAACAATGTGAAAAAAATCGGTCTTTTGGTCTTTAAATTATTATACATAACATGAACAATCCTTCTACCAAGAAGAATTTAATATATCACATTTTTAAGGGAAAGTTTTTTTCATTATTTTTTTTTTATTATAACAAAATTATTCCAATATAAAATTCTTTTGATCGCAAAAATCAATTCAAATAAAATTAATATTTTATAAATATTCTTTATTTCCTATGTTTATAAGAAAATCTTAATTTTAGTTTCAATTTCTAAATAAAATCTACAACTTAAATGCAACAAAATGTACCGAGTTTATTATATAATTTATATAAACTTTTTTTTTACAAAGACTTTAAATGTTTGTATATAAAACTTTTATTTTAAGAATTTCATTAGAAAACATACAGTTTTCAATAAATAAATATTTTTTATTTCCTATGTTTAAAGGAAAATGTTAAGTTTGGTGTCAATTTCTAAAAAAAATCTACAAGTGCAACAAAATGTACCGAGTTTATATAATCTGAAAGTAATTATAATTTATATAAAATATTTTTTTACAATTTAAATTTTTGGTATAGAAAACTTTTATTAATTATTAGATTTCGTAAATATTTTTCAGTTTAATTAATATTTTTAAGTAGAAAAACATTGCGTAATATTTTTTATTTATTAAATAAAATCTGATAAAGTTGTTGTGTTTGTAGATATTGAATTACGTATCTGATATTTCAATTTGAAACTTATTATTAAGTAGTAACAAATAACTGAAGTGTATCAAGTTTTAACAAATAGAAAACAATTTTATTAAGAAACTCAAAACCTCATTGAAATAATAATTCTCGGATTTCGCTGCTTTCCGACGATGATCTTAATCATTTCAGTCTTGTATTACATACATTTTATATTTGTTGTTTACCAACAAACAGAAATTAATATTTTCATATCTTAATAAACAAGTTGAGTTTCAATTTACTTTATTCAAAGTAATCAATTTTTTTTTTCAGCATTTTTCAGAAATTATTATGCATGAAATACATGTAATTTATATCAAACAATTCAGATTTTTTATTGTAAATAACATAATTATTATACGCATTGTTTGAAATATTTAAAGTTATGTTAAAATATACTGAAAAATGATACATGCTTTATTCAAAGTAACAAAGGATGAAAGGTTTCAAACGTGGAATATCATGTGAAAATGTATTTAAAATTTATACACAAAGAATATTTAGTTATTATAAAATAGGAATGTATTTTTTTAATGAAAGTGAGTTTGAAGTAGTGAAAATCATACTGAAAAAATGAAAACAAATTTATCGAATTTTTTTTCAGATTTGTTCGAAACTTTAAAAATAATGCAATAATATACTGAAAAATTATGAATTTTTCACATTTTATTCATATAATAGGAAAGTCACAAAATTATTTATTGAATCTTTTCAGCATTTATTAATATATTAAAAAATCATGTAAAAACGTACTGAAAATGATGTACATTTTATTGGTATAAAAAAGGAAAGTAATAAATTTAATTATTTTTTATTAATCCTTTTAACAATGTCTGAAATATATTTTGTTATATGATTTTTTTTTATTGAAAGTAACTCATCTTTTCAGCATTGTTTAAAACGTTAAAATTATGTAAAAATATACTGAAAAAATATTCTTGAAATACATTTTGTTATATAATATGAATACGAAATCAATAGAATTTTTATTGAAAGTTACATTGTTTAAAATTATGTAAAAATATACTGAAGATATTTTATATGCGTAACATAGGGTAGGAAAATTTTACGAATTCTAATAATATTAAAATTGATAGATTTTCTGAAAAATTATGTAAGAAGTTGTATAGAATAATTGAAAGTTGTATAAAATGTGTGCTAAATATAATAGAAGTTGTTTAATTATGAGCAAGCTGTGGTGCGACGTGGCATCGATCACGTTCGTTTACGTAATTTGTTCCGTTTTCCTGCAAATCGAGCCATGTTTTCATGGAAAACTAATAATAATCCTAATATTTCCGTTTCGACCGTTCTAATATTAAATTACATCAAAGGCGGGCGACCGATTTTCCGCTCTGCACGCCGGAAAAGTTTACCAATTAACTGTTGCTATGACTACACGATTGTTTTATGTAACATGACTGATGACTTGTCAAGTTAGGTTAAAAATACGTGAGCAGTGTGTAGTCACCTTTATTGAAATTATTTGCGCGTAATAATATTTCTTGGAAAATTGTGTAACTCACAGTCTTGAGGAGGAATTAATTGATTGATGGAATATGAGTAATAGGTATCTCGTACTACCTAATTGGAACAAAGTAGGATTTAATGCGATGTTTAATGAACCCGTTTTGCTGACGTGTGGGTAGTGAGGTAAATCAGAACCTAAAATATGCATGTAGCGAAATCGATAAATTGATTGAATTGAATCAGTCGTAGTAACTCATTCATCGAAAACCCAGTTCCAAGTAAATATTATCGCATTTCTGGTGTTAAAGTTATTACCGCTACCAAGTTGGAAAATAACCATTAATCCACTTAAAATCCTCGCCGATCGCGATTAATTCGGTGAACGAATAATGGTGAATGGAATGGGAGAGGGAAACTAACAGAAAGAAAAAAAAGTTTGAATGGAAGAAAAGGAATTCCTTACGGTTTTACAACCGACCCGTATACGTTACGCGGATTATTTATGGCCCCGGGAGGTATGCATTCGAGCCAAGTGCAAAAACGAAGAAATGCCTTCGGAAATAGTTACGCAACCGACTCCTCCGTCTCGCTTGGGCGCGTGGCGGAAACCGGTTGTTTCGGAATGGGAAGGACTCGCAAATCGCGATCTCACAGATACGATACATATCTAAACAATTCAACCGGAGAAAGGATGATTGAAAACATTTGCATTCCTATAGTTCACCTGTCCATCGGCATTGAAATATATTTCAACCGGTAAATTCCAATCGGATTTTTTTATAGAAATATCAACACTGACGTTACGCAATATTCAAATATTATACGTCAAACTTGAATTGACATTTGCTCAGTTTTGACATTTCGTAAAACAACATTTATTTATATTTCTACTAAATAATAGTAACTTCTCAATTTTCAATGATAATAAGTCGAATATTACATAATAAGAAATGTGAATGTTCGTAAGTCAAAAAGTTGATTTATTTACAATCCTGTACTAAAATCCGTAAATTTCATGATTAAGTTCACTATGAAAATTTACAATAAAATTAAATTAACCTTTTGACATTATTTCTAGAAAGGTTGTAGTTTTAATGCAGTTTGAGAATTTTAAAATTAGATTTCGTATTAAATTGAATTTTTCTAACTTCCCTCTGAAGTTTTAATGAGCTGCTCCGTTCAGCTGCGGTCATTTCGCAGTCAATAATATAGTTTTGGAGGGAAGAGGAAATAATGTATAATAGTGGAGCGCTTGCAAGCGAAGGGAATATCCGAAATGGTAAAAGTTATGAAATTCGGTTCAATCCCGCAACTTCCGCTGCAGCTTTACAAACGATTTAAATTTATATCAACATTTCCGTAAATCGTTTAAGAAAACTTTTTATATTTACTTTGGTGCTAGTTAAATATAGTTTTTTTTGTTTGTTTTCGTAATGATTTTACAAAGTTATTATGGATTAAATTGATTAACTTCCAAAATGACAAGTAACTTGCGAAGTATCACTATATTTGCTTCGGTGATAGTTTTATAAAGTCAATTTGATTTTGCAAAGTTAGTATGCATTAAATTGATAAACTTGTATATTGACAAGTAACTTGTGAAGTATCACTTAATTTACTTTTGTGAGTACAAGTAACTTGTGGTAAACTATTTATTTATTTTCGTAATGATTTTACAATGTTATTATGGACTAAATTGATTAACTTGTTAATTGACAAGTAACTTGTGAAATATCACAACATTCGGTGATAATTTTATAAAGTTAATTTCATTAAATCATTTTACAAAGTTATTATGGATTAAATTGATAAACTTGTAAATTGACAAGTAACTTGTTGTTGATAGTTTTATAAAGTTAATTTGATTAAATTGCCAAATGAAATTTTTTTAATTGTTTTCGTAATGATTTTACAAAGTAATTATAGATTAAATTAAAAAAACTTGTAAATTAACAAGTAATTTGTAAAGTAAATCTATCGTTGATTTTGTATGAGTTTGAAGAATTAATTGTAAGAAATTTTAAAATTGAAAAGTATTTTCTGAAGATTTTACTGAAAAGTGAGTTGTATCTTTTGTACTGCGATTGTGTAACATGTAGCGCCTTTTGTAATTTCTGAAATAAGACGTTCACATCTGTTTCTTTGTGTAACTTTAATCAACGTTTGTGGAAATAGCAGAAAGAACTCGACACGTAAAAACATCAAATTTTTTTGTTTGTTTTCAGTATTAAGTCTGCCGTAATATAATTTATATAATGTTAAAGTTAAGAATGAAGGCAAAAAATATATAAGAAATGCGTGAGTTCAATTTAACTTTATAGACAGTTGTAACGTAATTAATTCAACTCGAAAATTAGCATATCTATCTTACGGTATTTGCGTTTAGCAGAAGCGAAAATTCCGTTGGGGCCTCTTTCCGAAAGATGAAATTTCCCTGTTTATAATTTCCTCGGGATTGTCCCATCTCCGTAAAGTAATGAAGCAATTTGAGATGGCGATGAAAGTGGGAAGGCCCCGCGGTTTTTGCCACCGGAAAATGGGCCATGGGGGATGAGATGGCTGAGATACGTGTCCTAGTGGAAAATTTAATATTCTATTAAACGCTTTTCACCACCCCCGCACGAAACGCGTTTCATGGAAATCCCTCGTTCAAAGGGAAAATCCGTCCGAATTCCCAGATCGTTTTCCCTTCTCTCCCATATTTTTTTTATATTATTTTTCTTGTTTTATTTCACATATTGTTTCTGCAATTCGTTTGCGCTCGGTATTCGATTCGGAATCGTTTCATCCCTAAACAAGATTTGCTTTCCTGGAATATTTCATTCATTTATATACATGCAGGATGATTCACTAGAAATGATTTTATATTCGGATCCTTACTTGAAAATAGCTCTTATACATCTATTATTTAGTACAAATAGTATTTAATTACTTGCCAATTATTTTACTTTATATTATAGCAGACTACTGTCGGAAAGATCAAACTATAATTACATGGAAATATTTATAAGTTACTTGCCATGTATCTTTCTTATGTAGACTAAAGTCAAAAGAATCAAACTATATAATTATGTGAAAATATTAAAAAGTTACTTTCCAAGTATATCGTATGTTATAGCAAATTAAAGTAGAAAGGATCAAACTATAGTTATATTGAAATATTTAGAAGTTACTTGCCAAGTATCTCCCTTATTATAGTAGACTAAAGTCAAAAGGATCAAACTATATAATTATGTGAAAATATTCAAAAGTTACTTCCCAAGTATATCGTTTGTTATAAGAGACTAAAGTAGAAAGGATCAAACTATAATTATATTGAAATATTTAGAAGTTACTTGTCTAATATCTTCATTATTATAGTAGACTAAAGTCAAATGGATCAAACTGTAATTATATTAAAATATTTCGAAATTACTTGCCAAGTACCTCCCTTATTATAGTAGACTATAGTCAAAAGAAACAAATTATAATTATATTGAAATATTTAAAAGTTACTTGCCAAGTATCTCTCTTATTATAGTAAACTATAGTCAAAAGAATCAAATTATAATTATATTGAAATATTTAGAAGTTACTTGCCAAGTATCTCTATTATTATAGTAGACTAAAGTCGAAAGGATCAAACTATATAATTATGTGAAAATATTCATAAGTAGAAAGGATCAAACTATAATTATATGGACATATTCTGAAATTACTTGCCAAGTATCTCGCTTTTTATAGCAGATTAAAGTTTGATTCTTTCAATCTATAATTATATATAAACGATCATAATTTACTTGCCAATTATCATGTTTATTGAAATAGACTAAAATCGAAGGTAATAAACTATAATTAATTGCAACGATACAGAAGTTACTTTCGAAGTATTGGTTTTGCTAACGTACTCTAAAATCGAAACAAACAAACTTTCAAGCTTTATTAAGGTAGTTGAATAAACTATAAATAAATGTAACTATTCAGAAGTTACTTGCCAAGTATCTTACTTGTTATAGCAGACTAAAATCGAAAAGATCAAATTATAATTATGTGGAAATATTCAGAAGTTCCTTGCCAAATGTCTTACTTGTTATAGTAGTCTAATTCAACTATAATTATATAGAAATATACAGAAGTTACTTGCCAAGTATATCGCTTGTTATAGCAGTCTGAAGTCGAAATGATAGAAGTATAATTACATGTAAATATTTTGCTTGTTATAGCTAACTAGAGTAGAAAGGATCAGATTATAATTTGTGACAAAAATCAAAAGTTACTTGCCAAGTATCTTGCTTGTTATAGTAGATTAAAGTAGAAAGGATCAAACTATACGGACAAATTCAGAAATTACTTGCCAAGTAAATCGCTTGTTGTAGCAGTCTAAAGATTAATACTTTAATTATGTGTAAACTATTATAATTTACTTGCCAATCATCATTATTGAAAAAGTCTAAAATTGAAAGCAAGAAACTATAATTAAATTTAACGATACAGAAGTTACTTTCGAAGTATTGGTTTTGCTGAGGCGTCTGCAAACAAACTTGTAAATTTTATTGAAGTAGATGAATAAACTATAACTATTCAGAAGATACTTGCCAAGTATTGCGTGTTTGAAGACTTTAGTCTAATCAAATTATTTTTTTTATTATTAATTAAATTATTGTATGTAATCAATATTTTCTAGACTATATAAACCATTTAATTAAGCATTTAATCTTATCCGAGGCTTTAACGAAATCCGCTTAAACGTGTGAGAAAAAGAAAGAGGATTATTTCGTATATCTATAATTACTGTAACTAGTGAATGTGGTAGTATTAATTCACACAGTTTTAATAAGTAATTACCGTTTCGCTTTAACGGTCCGAAAATAATCGATTGTTTGTCCTATGCCGTAATCCGTCGTCTTTCGTAAAAGGGCTGACCGCAATATTAATTGAAACCCCACGAGGGTTCCACTCCCTTTATCCGGTCTACAAATCCGTTGCAATAATAGCTCCATTGCGGTTGATGCGTGCCATTGACGAGGTGAAGGTCCTCAATCAATATTACACCTAAATTCATTAACACCACATAAATTACATAACAAAAACGATTATTATTTTTTAAATATTAATTTCTTTATAATTTTACAGTAAAATCATTCATTGTTAGTTTTGATGTTGGACAGATAAATTGCTAAAGCCGATTACGTCACGTAAAATTGCTTCTAAAAATGATTTATTTTACCGAGAAATAGTAGATTATATAACTTTGAGGAATTATTATTATTATTATTATGAGCTCCGTCCAATATTGATTTTAACTTAGCTACTACATTTTTTTTTGTCTTATTCTCAGGGGAAATACGTTTACGTCATAAAACGGCGATTACGAAAAGGATTTAAATGATTGACAGTTATTTTCAAGATGAATATTCAAATACACGTTTGGAATGAAAGGAATGTTGTAGTAATAATTCGAAAAGTGGAAACCTGTTTAGGTTTAATTGAAATCCAAGTTGGAATGATTTCTTCTCTCGCTCGATTTACACTCGAATGAAATCAATGTGAGAGTGTAATTTAGGTGCAATAAAACGGATTATTAATTCCACATATTAGATTCGATTCAAAATGATACGTTATTCTACCGGAGGCGACATTCAAATCGATTTTATCTTATTAAATTTTATTGCGAGACGAAAACGAAGTAGTTGAGAATATTCTCCAGTCTCTTTGATTCGCGTTTCTGCTAACGAGGAAGAAAGGAAAGGATTCCTGCGCTTTACGGAACTAATTAAATTACGTAGCTTCCTTGAATTCGGAACGACGTTTCTTTTGATCCTCCGAAAAAAAAATAAAAAATAAATAAAAGTTGTTTGCTTTTATAAAATATGAAGGATGGGTTTTGACGAGGACGATGAAGTGTGTTGATGGTTATGGTAATGGTGATGGTGGTGTCACGTCGAGGCCCGTTAAATATTATATACGGTGGACATTGCTGGTAATTAGAGCAATTAATTCGGACGCACGGATCATTATTTTGGCTAAACACAAATTTGCAATTATAATGAACAACTATAAATCCCGCTTTGCCCTCAGGAACTGAAACAAACACCCGGCGGATCCACCATGCAACCGCGGCTCAAATAATTGCGTTTCCACTTTAATCTATTTATTATCTTTTCGTCTCTTCCCAATCAAAACTTTATTCTACATTTGTTCATCTCAATTTCAAATTGCAACACAAGTTATAATTATTTCTAATACACAACCTCAAGTTGTCCATAAAATAAATTTATCTTCAATATTTAATGAACAAATTAAACTTTAAGTCCCCATAAAATAAATTTATCTTCAATTTTTAAAGAAGAAACTAAACTTCTAATTAACCCAATTATTTTTTGTTACTTCAATGCCAGATAAATTATTGCACAATCTTTAATCTATTGACTTCCCAATCGAAATTTTATTTCAAACTGCACCACAAGTTATAATAATTTAAACTACACAACTTTAAGTCACAATAAAATTAATTTATCTTCAATTTTTAAAGAAGAAATTAAACTTTGAATTAACCAAGTAGTTTTTGTATCTTCAATACTAATTAAATTATTACATTCTTTATCAAATTAAAATTTAATCCCGAATAAAAATTATGTCAAGTCATACAAAATAATTTAGCCACAATTATTATAAATTGAAATTATACAATTTTTTTAAATTTTAAAGAACTTAAATTTCTAGAAAATTTAGTTTAATGTATGATGCTTTTTTTTAATCAAAATATATTGGAAAATATTAAATTATGTAATTTCTAATTATTTCCACAGTTTAAGTTCAAATTACTACAAAATGGAATTATCCATAGTTTTAAATCAGAAATTTATCATACTAAAAAAAATATTTTTAAGTCATAAAATAATTTCATATAAATTTAATAATAATTATTTATTTTCATAAATTTATTTTTCTGTAATCAATACTATTTATAATATTTACTACAAACAATTAATGAAATCGTAGTAAAAAAAAATTACCCTCATTTTCTACATAAAGTTAAACATTAAGTCACCTTTAAATCGTATTATTTTAAATCAATTAAATTTGTAGTAAATTTAGTATTGAAATTCTTTTCTATATTTTATATAAATTTACTCTAAATAATTGATAATAATATCATTAAATAATCGAAATTTGTAATAATATCAACTTGAATTTTCCAATTTTTTTAAATAAAAATTTAAAATTAAAAAAAAATGTTTCATCAATAAAAGTTTAAAATTAAATTTTATATCAAAAATTATCTACATTTTCTACTTGCAATTGAAATTTCAATGCAATAATTTTTTAAATGTAAAATTGAATTTTTGTAGACTAATTAAATTATTTTATATCATTTTATTAAATACAATATAATAAATTTTCTGAAACTTATATTTTCTACTTGATTTGAAATAATAATGTAAATTGTAATTATATAAAATTCTAATTATTTAAATCTAAAATTAAATTTTCAAAAAATTGAGTCTTTGTTTAATTTCATATTTACTGTTATTTTCTTGCAGTTATATAATATTAATAGACTTTTAAATTTATGTAAATAAATAACTGCTCTTTTATATCTACAAAAAAAAATGTAACAAATACTCCTACAATTTTCAGTTATATAAATTTATTCGCATTACAATTATTTCTTCAAACACACGTGTCTCTATACATAATTGTGACTTACATAAATTATTCATTAAATACCGTATTACCTTGCAATTAATTCCTTTGGAATCGTGGGCGTACATATATTAAGAAAAAAAATCTTGACTAATTGAATTTTCTTTAATCTCCATTTTTTTATTAAAGCGAAACCTTCCAACACGTTTTTACGCAATTAACGATTCTTAATTATTAATTGCTTATACAA
This sequence comes from Nicrophorus investigator, assembly GCA_963457615.1. Lineage (NCBI taxonomy): Eukaryota > Metazoa > Arthropoda > Insecta > Coleoptera > Silphidae > Nicrophorus > Nicrophorus investigator. The sequence continues at coordinate 14,923,502 of OY735144.1, forward strand.
ATTTCAATTTGAATGAAAAACATATTTTTATATACATTTTTTTAAATAATTAAAATGCTATTATTCTACTACGAAAGTTCTAAAATGAAACGCAATTTTAATTAATATATATTTTTATCTAATAATTATTACGTAACTATTTCAGTAAAAAATACAATGAAAGTTTTCAATTAAATTAGGATACTTTAAACTTTTTGTACAAAAAAATTATTACCATTTTTATTATAAAGCGCCTCATGCTTTGACATTAATTGGATTTTCGTGTGAAGTAACTGGAAACTAATTTGATTCATTAAATTTCGACGAGGGCAATTATTTAAAGTTTCTTAATTTATATTGGAGTGCGGCTTTTATAAAAGTTACATAAAACTAAATTGTATAAAGTTGGAGAATCTCCTAAATATTTCATCTTTCTGAATTAATGAATGGACGGACGAAAGGATTAATTTTTTACTATTTATTTTTTAACAATTATTATTTATCAATTATTACTATATTTTCTTAGTTCTTCAATTCATGAATGAATGAAAATATTTAATAAATCGTTTTTTAGAAATATAATTGAAAATATTGAAATATTATGTAAATAATTAAATAACTTTAATCTAAATGAAACCTGAAAAAACTGAATTATATAGAGTTGGAAATAATTAAAGGAGTTTAGAATGTTAATCCAGTAAAGAATTACTAGAAATTATTTTTGAAAAATATTTTTGAAATAAACAAATTTTAATTTTTACAGTGGAAGGATTACAGCAAATTGTTTTTTTTTAAGAAATTACAATATGAAAGTTGTATGAAATTGGAACAGTTTTTAGTGAATTAAGAAATTGATGAAATAATGAATGCAAATTGTTTGTGAGAATTTGTCGTAAATACAGTTACGATTAGTATAGGTCGGAAAGATAGATAAATAATTGAATGAACTTAATTAGAATGTAACAGATGTTGTAAGATGGGAGGGTGCAGCAATAATTGGAAGGTAGAGGGCGGAATAATTGCTTTTGTTTCATCTTAACAAACAGATTGGATTTAGCAGAACCGTTGTTACTGTTGTTGTTTGTTGTTGTCAAGGGGGGAAGGGCCCCCCGAGACGAAGGTGCGTTTGCGCAATTCGCAGTTGCGTCAAGAATGTGCCAGAGGAAAGACCTTACAGTGCTAGTGTTGCGACTGGATTACGCGACGATGATGTCATGCTGTTATCGCCGTTGACGATGATCCCGAAGCAGTGAAGATATTCGCAATAGATTTAAACCAGAAATCCATCAATCTGGCGTCCCCGGAGATCACGTCGATCCAGCTGCCGCATCAGAAGGGCGCGCCCTCATCTCCAGAAGATAGTCCACCTCTGAGTCCGCTCTCGTCGGACGGAAGTCCTCCCTCCAGGATCTCGCATCGCGGATCCTTGTCCCGCGCCGCATTGGGCAACTGCTCCAGTCCTTCGTTGCTGATGGCATCTCCTCCGCCGCAGCAGGATCATCCTCCTGCACTTCCGAGGACGCTCTCCACGTCTGCACTTCGCATCAAGACGCGAACCTCCTTCTGGGATAAGTTCTGGCACGAGCGCAGCAAGCGCGAGTAAGTCACTTCACACACAATCTCGCAACCGTCCCCAATCAGACACAATTACCGCTTCTGTCCGACGTATAAACAGGATCTGAACAATTTTACAATGAAAACGTGACGATCTTGCTTAAAGATCTGGAACTCATCCAAGGTTATTTCTCTTCCGATTTTTCTACAAATATTGATTCTTACTTTTAATAATATACCCTTAACCCTTTCGTCCTTGGCGGCGCACATGTATTAAATCAAATTACATGTTTTATACAAACGTTGTAACATTTTCATAAAAGAATAATACTTGAAGTTGTTCTAAAAAAAATAATTCTACTGGTACACATATGTTAAGGGTCATAATTCTTAATCTTATTGATTCTATTTCCGACTTCCACTACTTTTTATTAGTCTTCTTATAACCTATTTCCGGCATCTGTTTGATCTTCCACATCTTCCTCCTTCCTATGATCTAAAATTACATTAATATTTTAGTTTTCCAAAAACAGCTTTCATCTCAGCACCAAATTGTATCTTAATACGAAGAAAGTTTGAAAAGTTTTGATAACTATTCCATCATTTTTTTTTAGATGTAAAGGCAATTTTGTTAATAGTTTATCTTGAAAATGATACAAGATAATTCAAGTATAATTTTTTGATAAAAAGACCTGGTAATGTTTTTAAAGAAAACTTTTCAAACTGTCCTTGTTTAACAAATTAGAATTGTTGAACAAATTTATTAAAATATTATTATATAATTTCTAAAATTACAATTTTTATATTCTTTCAAAATTGTTGAAATCATTATTTATGTTCCTGAAAGTATTACGCTTCAAATAATATATTTGCAAGTTTTTTCTTATTTTCGTGAAGCTTGAAATTAAGTTCTTGAAATCATTCCCATCCGACATACAATTTACATCATACATTTTTTATACGATAGCATTACCTAACTTAGTATTCTATCTTAATACGAAGAAATTTTTAAAAGTTTTCATAACTATTCCATCAGTTTTTTTTTTAGATGTAATGAAAAGATCTTGAAAAATATACGAGATAATTAGTAAAATTAATGAAAAAAAGACCTGGTAATGTTTTTAAAGAAAACTTTTCAAACTGCCCGTCTTGAACTAATTAGAATTGTTGAAAAAAATTATAAAAATATAATTTCTAAAATTTGTATTTATTTTAATTACAAATTTAATATTCTTTCAAAATTGTTGAAATCATTATTTATGTTTCTGAAAGTATTACGCTTCAAATAATATATTTGCAAGTAAGTTTTTTCTTCTTTTCGTGCAGCTTTAAATTAAGTTCTTGAAATCATTCCCATCCGACATGCAATTTACATCATACATTTTTTATACGATATTCCCGTCACTCATGTTCCGTGAAGGAAACATCGATTATTTTTTACATTAATCTAAATCGTATATAATACACTAACATATCTATAGTATATTTATTTTATTATATAATCAGTTAAATATACATATAGATTACATATTTTTCAAACAATTACATTAACTAAAAACTAAAACTAAATTAGACAGAACTCAAATAATTATTATATAATATTTTGAACTTATCTAATCTTATAAAACTTACTTTATGACTGATATCATGAAGTCCATATTTTTTTAATATATGAAATAATGTATCTATTTAATACATAATAATTATATTAACTAATGCTACTTAATTTCTTATTTATTTAAGATAATTTAGTTTAGATTATAAAAAAAATAGAGTTAATTATCAAGTTTAAATATAAAAATGTAATATAGTTCAACTTTATATACAAATTCGTTTAGAGTTTTTTAAAGGATGTAGCTTGAAACTTCAAGAAAATACGATACATCCGGTCCACTTCACTCCTGAAAATACTTTCAAATCCCTTTCGCACCTCCTGCGTCGCATTTTTATATGGAAATCTTTTTTTTTCTGCCTCCAGGGATTCCCCTAAATCCGCAATCTCCATACCAGCCTTCTATCCATCCAATACCATTCAGATATTTACTTTCTATATTTACTTACACGAACTTTATCTTCAGAACCAGATCATAATATCCAGACGATCCCAACTAAATATTCACATTATAGCAAATATTGTCCACTAAATCCAATTCGTATTTAGTTTATTTTATTAAATTAAGATCATCTGTGATAAACATTTTTTTCAGAAATTTGAAACGGTTGAAAATTTTCGCAGATCACATAAGTTTTGCTGCGCAATTAAATAACTATTAATTTAGTTATGCTTTGTAACAAAGAAGTAATAGAGGTACAAAGTTTGTGGATGCAAGGCGAAAGACGGTTGACAGGGTAGTAAAGGCGGAATGTTTAACTACCCCCGAGGGACGTTCTTGGTGAAATTAACGGGAAATTTTAAACAAGCCACGTTACTTTGTGATTTCATCGGGTGCGAATTGCAAGAATGTTGCTCTGCCGCCCCGAACTTTCCTCGGCAGTTGGTGGCTCTTTATGGATCCTCTAAACCCTGATTATTCCTTCATTAGTCTCGCAGTGTCGAGGGGGATAAACTCCTGAGCTGAGCTCGTCCATTACCTAAGCGAATACGTGATGGGGTCTTAATGCCAGCAATTCAGTTTATTTGCTTCGATTTTACGATCCTCGTCCAAAAGAAGAATCTTTTCATATAAATCCTGTTTATTAATATTATTTGCTGAAAAATGAAGCGAGATATTAAATTCCCTTGGAGCTAGATTATTATATTATTATCTTGGCCAGATGAATTACGGAATATATTTTTATCTTGAAGAGGGAAATAATTAGTAAATGAGACTGCAATCCGAAGAAACGGAAACGAGTTTTTCTCTTTCTTCTTATTTTTTCCCTTTGCTTCCGTTCTTTGTACAACCAAGGAGGATCGATACTGCTCCACCGGGACCAACCCTATATACATCTTCTTCCCGTTTTTTCATCTTCTTCATTCGTTGTCCGTCTATCCCTTAGCACGTCCCAAGTTAAATATACGGTCCCAGGAAACGAGGAATTTAGTATTCCGAGAGAGTTTTCGAGCCCGACCTTAATAGATGCTAACTAGACGGCGGAAAATCCGCTCCAGTTTTTAGGTAGGTAGTCTAGGCAGAGAGTTATGAATAAACTAGAGATGTCCCTTTCGAAATCATCTCTCCATTTTTTTTGTTCCTCACAAAGAAGTACAAATATTTACCGGAAAGGAGTTTTCCTCAATCGCACTCTAACAATATTACCAACAATCATTTAATATATATATAGTTCTATAGAAAGAGAGAGATTACAACCTGGGAAACTTCGCTCGCTCCAATTGAATTATTGTTTAATTGTAACACTCGAGGAGATACGAGCTGTGCAAACAATTCGGAGATTGCAAGAGGATTTCCTCTCTTTCTGGTTCACTTCAAACATCCCCTAGCCTTTCGTACAAATTGAACGAGAACCCATTGACCCGAAGTCTGGGCAAATTTCAATTCAACAAACGCTTCAGTTTTACAGCAACTACAATTTCAACATCATCAAATTAAATAATAAAATAAAAACACACACCCTCCATGCCGAATCAATAAACGTGGCGCTCTGTTTACTCGATTCCAATTCCTAAAATTCCATTGGATCCGGTTTATTTTTAATTAAAAGTTTTCACAAATGTTGCTTTGATAAAGATACATTCTATATGACTACACTATTAAGTTACATATACACTACTCACTAAAGAATGCAGATGTTGTATTTACTACATATAGTTAGTTTTAGTTATTTATGTTAGTAGTACCATTACTTTATTACAATTACTCAAATGGGTCTCCATAACTACTAGTTATTTGTTTTTAACCAAAAAAATGACAGCTGTCGCCATGTGTCAAAGTGAGGAACTAATTGTTGCTTTGATAAAGATACATTCTATATGACCACAGTATTAAGTTACGTATACATTACTCACTAAGGAATACAGATGTTGTATTTACTACATATAGTTAGTTTTAGTTATTTAAGTTAGTGATACCATTAATTCATTATAATCACTCGAATGGGTTTCCATAACTACTAGTTATTTGTTCTTAACCAAAAAAATGACAGCTGTTGCCATGTGTCAAAGTGAGCAACTAGTAAACAAAACGGTTACGTAAGTTGCAGTACAGATGTAAACAAATATATGTGGGAAAATAACTTAAAATTCAAGTTTTTGGTAAATTCAATGCAACAAGAGGAATAAGCTGTGCACACATTACTTGAAAATTAACGTGTATATAATTAATATTTATACAAGCAACTAAATATAGTAATATTTACTTTTTCAAGTTGGTAGTATCATCACGACTATTACAATTGCAGTTATTGGTTTCCATGACTACCAAATAATAAGCACCAGTAAAGAAACTTGCCAATTACAACACAGTGCGCACGCATTTTTAAAAGTATTTCCATCTCCTGAAAAACGTGAACAAATTTTAAAATAAGTTAAAACTTTTTTGCAACAATAAGTACAAGATATGTATACACTATTTTAGGGTTGTCTAATCTTAAATCCGTCTATAAATGTGACTTAGCTATGAATTTCATGAAATTATTCTTAAGGAACTAAATTTGTTAGTAATTCAGTTGGTAGTACAATATACGCTCTAATTAGACTTAATTACTAATAACAATTATCATTATCTATAGCCTCCTGAAGTTGTTGCATTTTGTTCATAACTAACAACAACATGTTTATTATCATGATCTTATAATATATAGCCTCTTCAACTTCAAGAATATACGAAAATTTCCATTTGAAAATTTCCATTTTTCATATTTCAGTAGTTAATCTTACTTACTAAATATATTTATTTGCTGAAACGTCAGCAAATCTAAAACTAATCCCAAAATAATTTATAATTATATTAATGTTTACCAGTCTAAAACAGTGAATTAAAAAAGCGTCGGATTTATTTTTTGTGGGTGGAATATGAGTTAATCTACTATGATCAATATTTAAACAATATTTCACAATTAATTAATTCCGAAATTGAACGGTGAATGGAAACGCAAAAAATATTATCGTAAATATTTAGTTTCGTACACTTCATCATCAACGCGACCCGAGGCTTAGTTTAACATCGTTCCAAAAGATTTATCGCTTAAATTATTATTGTTTCTTTTTCCTTCTAATTACTCCCACATCTTTATTGAACAAAAAACACCTCGATTACAAAAATAAAACTGTTTTCTATTTAACATGTTTATTAAAATTTTCAACGTAACAACACAATTATATTCTTAAATTCAAAAATTTTTCCGTGGGCCCCAAAAAAAATATCGAGGGCCCAAGGAATAACGGATGAAAAAACACTTAATCACTTTTAACCAGTTTATATCTCTATTTTTTTTTAATTTTAAATTATTGCGAAATCTAAACGCTTCAATTGATTATGAAACACAATTATGTACTTAGTGAAAGTGAAAAAATGAAGTGGATTATTTAAACTTCAATTATCGGGATTAAATTTGTGCAATTGCAGGAGATGTAATTGATAACTACACGCCAATACACGTGCGCTACTGATATCCGTTAGATTGCGTAACTATCGTTATTATTATTATGAAAAAATCTCACGCGACTTATTTTTTTAATTATAATTATGCAATTATTTTAAATTTATTGCTTAATTATTAATAATAATAATTTGAGAATCTTTCTATTTATTTATGTACTATATTTAATCTATTGTTGCTTTACTCCGCTTGTTCTTATGCAATTCGAACATCAATAGGTGTAAATTCAAAGGTGGTATGTAATCGAAACTGTTTGAGGTGGTAACACTAGGATTGTAATGAACTTGTTAGTAGTCAGTTCAAGGCCGTCAGGCAAAGTTTGATTAGGGCTTAGCAAAATTTACACACAACAGATATGAATGAACTGGGTGGAGACAAACAACCTGCCGCGATGTTGCACAGACATGATTTCATGCAGTGGAAAATTCCTGCTCGTCAGAGGAGTACAAACATACACCGCACGGCCTCACGTTTATCCAGATAATAAGAAATTTATTGACCCATAAAAGAATTACCGCAGCACGCATTAAAAACTAAACTAACAAAGCGAAGGCAAATGTAGAGAAAGAAAGCATAGTTAACAATTTTTTCCCCACTCTGAGGTGTCAAATCTTCGCTCTTGATGCGAACAGGGGGAAGAGAACTTCACTTCATTCGCAGAGTTCGTTCTTTATCTGCGCGGCGAAGCTTGCTGCAGGATTACAACAAGTTTTATTAATAAACGTGAAGCCAAGTACGTGACTCGAGGCATGTTTTCCGCAAAGAAAACTTGGCCACTCCAAGCTGCATTGTGTTTTCTCCAACAAGTACACAACGCTCTCATCTTGATGTCGGTTTGAACCTTGACATCTCTTTGTTATTCTAATTGTAAATTTTGAGCTGAAAAGTAGTGCAGATCCTTTCGAAAATTTTGAACTACAACCTCACATCTGATTGAGTTTGCGAAGCTTTCGTGAATTACGTTTGATAAATTTAGGCAATCTATTTCACTCTCGTGTTTCAGGATTGCGGCGAAACTGATATTATTATGCGCATGATGCATACGGCTAATAATTTCCTCTTCAGGATGTAATTATGTTCCTTTTAATTTTCATATAAATTTGATTTAAATATATCTAACATTTAAGTTTTGATTCTAATAGTTTTATCGTGGGCCCAACAAATCTCTGAAATTTTATATCGTGGGCCCCAAAAAATACATTATTATGGACCCTAGGCGCACTTTGCCCAATCAATACGGATGTCCTACTTTAAGTGGACGAACGACTTCGACTACCTCGACTTACGACTGTTCGCACTTATCATGAAAGAACAATCATAAAATATTTATTAATAATTTTGATACATTTTTGTCAAATCTATTGTGGGTCCCAAAAATTTTCCAAGGACCTCAAAATTTTCGTGGGCCCTGACCCTTATCAATTATGTGATAAGACACTCTAAACTTGCCAATAAAATTATTTTTCAGAGAAGTATAAAAATTAAAATTTAATGGAAGTAATGGACTAATTTCGACTTTTCGAAGAGATGATGATGATGTATAGTTCAAGTAGTCTTATTTAGCTTCCGTTAAACCGGTATGAATGGAATCATTTATTCGGATTTAATTACTTTCAAGCTGTTCACAATTTCCATTTCGATTACATCTGCTACGACGAAAGTCCTCAGTTGCTATGGGAACAAAAGACACCCTCGATATGGTGGATTAAAGGGTAGCGGAGGAGAAAAAGAAGAAAAAAAAGTTGAGGAAAAAGATATGAGTCAAGTGGAAGGGTCGCATCGATTTGCCGGGCAGAGACGAGAGTCATTAAATAAATTGAAGTTAATATTTAAGTTGGGATTCAATGGTCTCGAGGGCCGTAGGACCAGCAGTGCTCACTTACATCAAAGCTCAAAATAAATAAATACAGCACGAATTTCCTTAATTGAAATTTGCATTTGGTCTCTATGCAGTGTTTATTTTGTACCGAAGGTCAACAAAGCGCACCACCAAGGAGATCGATGATCTCCGGAAAGTTTTTTGCAAGGACAATTTGCTTTAGTTTAGTTTCAGTTTTGCGGAATCTGCGTAAACTGCGATTTAATCCCTGGCATTTTTTGTGCGGTCGAATTATTGTTTGCAAAAGCCGGAGGTCGACTCCGCGTGTAAACCGATCCGCATTTGAATTAGTGATGGTTTTGAGCCCAGAATAGATTCATGGAAATCGCACGGTCCGTCGATGAAAATTTAATGAAACGATGAATGAAAATGGTTCGAAATCAATTTTTCTTTAATAAAAATACGTTTCATTTCCGTGACACCAGGAAGCGTTTGCTATTGTTTTCACGATCTGTCAAGCGAGCTGTCAAAAAATTCCTAGTCTTCCGACATCCCGCGGATCCCAGCCATGGACTCCTCATCCGATGATCCTTTATTGACCAAAGATGATCTAAACACTATGGATAACGTGTACAGGTATTGCTCCAAAACGATAGTGCACTTTATCCAAACCACAATTTCCTATATAATTCAAATATGGAAATCTCATTCACAAATCTATGTATAACACGTATTGCTCCAAAAAGGCATATAGCTTGAGAAAAAATCATCTTTAAATTATGGTAATTCCATGCAATCCTCATTCCCAAGTTGATTTTGATCGATTTCAGGGTCAAAACCTTTTTTGAATGAAGAGATTTTTTATATTTTTAAACACAATTGAATTCTCATTACCATTGCACAAACAGAGCCGCAGATTGCCGACCCATGATTTAACTAGGTAACAAAATAAGTATTCCCTCAAATTGCTTAAGAAAAAAATCATTTGATAAGTCATATAATTAATTTGCGGTAATTCCGTGCAATTTTATTTACATTTACGTAAATTCCAGAAAAATATAGTTATAATATCAGTAATTTGTATTTTCAAAAAGATTTATTTCTTCACTGTTTAATTTTCGTTGACATTTATTTATGCTTTTCTTTGTTTCATTATCGCGATTGTTAAGCTGTTGATTTATTTGTTTATTTAAAGTCAAATCTTGCGATTCTTATGAAATGAAAGTGATTACATGTTTAATTACTCGTTATTTTAAAAATGCGTAATTTGTCTAATATTTACTTGTCCATTTAATATAATTCGTTCAAATATAGAATAATTTCCTATTACTTATGACTCGTACTTGACAAGTAACTTATTTAAGTCATTGATAAGATGTTTATTAGGCAAATTGGATTAAATAAATCTACTAACTTAGAATGTGATACTTGACATGTAAATTATTTAAGGAAATTACGCTTATATTAAACAATTCGAAATGAGCATTACACTTTACTTGACAAGTAAATTATTTAATTAATTGACAAGGAAAATACGCATATATTTGAATTGTGTATTACACAATAAGCAATACTTGTCAAGAAAATTTACTTACTCGTGATACTATACTTGACAAGTAAGTTATTCAAGTAATAGACTAGGAAAATAGTCATATATTGGGCAAATCGAAATGTGCATCGAATGTAGATTACACAAGAAGCTATACTTGACTAGCAACATTTTCAAGTACTTGACAATAACTTAAAGCTATTCATCATGTGATACTTGACACGTAAGTTATTCAAATACTTGACTATGAAAATACGCATTTATTAGACAAATCCAAATGTACATTTACATACGATTACACAAGACGCGATATTTGACAAGTAACTTACTTAAGTAATTGAAACGACATTTAAGCATTTACTTGACAAACTGAATTATTTAAATTCACTAACTTACGATGCGATACTTGACAAGTAAATTAGTCAAGTTATTGACCACGTAAATAATCATTTATTAGACAAATCGAAATGTACATTTACATTCGATTACGACGCGATACTTGAGAAGTAAGAATGTAAGAATGTTACATACTTAGTTGATAATTAGAATTATTCATTTGAATTCACTTACAATGAGATAATGCACAAGTAACTTACACTTTACGCTCGCTATCATAAGGTACTTGACAAGTAAATTGTTCAAGTAATTGACTATGAAAATACGCATTTATTAGACAAATCGAAAGTACATTTACATCCGATGAAAAGTAACTTACTTAAGTAATTTATACAAAGTTTAAGCGCAAGTAAATTAGTCAAGTTATTGACCACGAAAATACTCATTTATTAGATAAATCGAAATGTACATTTACATACGATTACATAGAATGCGATACTTGACAAGTAACTTACTCAAGTAATTGACAAGAATGTTAGGTACTTGGTTAATAAATAGAATTATTCATTTGAATTCACTTACAATGAGATACTTGACAAGTAACTTGTTCAAGTTATTAACGAGAAGTTTCTTTTTACATATTACTTTCTCGTGTAACAATACTTGACAAGTACTTATAATGAGCAAATATGGTGATGCGAATTGTTATTGCATAATTTTAAAATATAATTTAAGTTTTAGTATATAATTGTGACCTGAATTAGGACTACTCATTTTATTTTTGGGTTGTACTGAAATTGTTTTAAATTCGAATGAAATGTTTATTAAATATTTAGTTTCATCGGAAAATTTTACGAAATTAAATATATCATTAAATAGACTGTTTATTTATATCAAGACTCAGAATCATTTATTGGAAATAACAGATGTACTCACATGTTATTTCCATTCGATACTTATCTAGAAGATTTCAAGGATCTCATTTTTGTTTTACTTTTTTTTACCTTCATTTCCCAAAATGTCTGGGGTGATTTTCAATAATGAGTTCAGATGATTTTTAATATATTTTTCATAAATATTTGTTTCCAGTTTGTAAACCGAAACTAATATATGATTATATAATTAGTAAGTTTAAATATCAATAATATATTGATAAAATAACAAATTTCAGTCTTAATATTTTTTTTTAATTGTAAAATATTAATTTCAAAAATATAAACCCGGCGCATCCACCATTAATTTCATACATATTTTAATTCAATAATAATTTCTATAATTTAACTTCTAAACCTAAATTCAATAAATAAAATGAAATTATTTAAATTTCGTATAAAATTTAATATATGAAGAAAAATGTATTATATTTATTTACGTCAAAAATATTTTTTTTTATTGAAAACTTAATGAATTTCTGGACATAATTGAGTGGGAGTTTTTAATGTTGCGCAATATTGGTGGGTAAGGTATTACATTTAACTTGCAAGAAAATATATAATCTAATAGTAATCCACTTGCGAGTTCTTCATCGCTCGAGAAGCAATTTTCCCCACAATATTAAATACGTATTTTTTATTACGTTGCTAATATTATCAGTTGTATGCGAAATCTTAAGAATATTATAAAATTTATATAATATTTTAAAAACTACTAATTTCTTTGTTTTAAAAGTCTGAAATTATTATTAAATATTATTTTTTAGAGAAATTATTATATAAGGTATGCTTCTTACAATATATTTTATGCATCGTGTAATATAATTTTTTAATTATTATTTTTTTAATTATAATATAATATTAGAAAGTGGTAGATTTAATTAGTAAAAAAAAAAAGATTAATTTTGTACAAAATTTTATAATATTGTATTTCTTCATTTTTCAGCCATGGAGAGGATCTTATCGTCACACCATTTGCACAAATTTTGGCCAGTCTCCGGAGCGTCCGCAACAATTTCCTCTCACTCACCAATGTGCCCACCAACAAGTAAGTAAAAATTTATCCAAAATTTACCAAAAAAAAACCTGATTTATTTCAAATCTTGTACGTGACTTCAGACATGTTTCTGCTCTTCAATCAGATGCAAACGTATAATTATGCACAAAATCGAGCGCGTTAATGAAATTGAAAATGTATGATGTAACTCTTCGCTTTAATGTGCCTCAAGGCTTTAGTCTTAATTGGAATCAAGCAGTTTTACGAGCAACAACAGAAAATAAACTTGTATCCATGTTTCTTTTATGTTTTTCTTGGAAAAATAAAAACACTGATGAAAATATTCCTTTCATCGTTTTTCCTCGTCTTTATTATTTTATTTTTTTGGTATGAAACCTTGCAACCAGCGAGCAAACATTTCTCGCCCTTTAACGAAACTTCTCTCTCCTCCCATTCAGCCGTCTCCCTCCCAATTATGATAACTTCTTCGTTTTCTTTTTGTTTATGTTTGTGAGCGAAGCGTAAACGACTTCGGCGCAATTTTCATAAATGAATTAAACTTGAAAGTCTTTTCATACAACATTCAAATTTGTTTAGATGAGAAATCAAAGCAAATTTTATTTTTCAAGTTTCAGATCAAATCTATAGATGGCGTTATTAAAATAATCTCAAATCTATTTGAAAATCATTTATTTTTAATTAATTGAAATCTAAATTCGATGTTACAGATCTCGGCGATCCTCCGGAGCCGCCGCTGGGCCAACCCCGCAGCCCAGAAATTACGTCCCCGGTGGTAAGTTTCTACCCTATTTTATTTTCGTCCCTAGTTAATACTGTTCCTTTAAAATTCATTTTTCAATGCTAAAAAAAAATATACTGAAATTGCTTTTCGATGCATATTCTTCATTTGTTGTCGTGGGGACGATTGAATTCGCAAATGGATTCCGAAATTGGAATTGGTTTTTGGTTGGGTCTGGGAATTGGACCGAAAGAGCTAGATGGGAGGATAGGCGTGGCACGAAATATTATTAATTTGTGATCGGTGAGCATGGGACAATTGTCCTCCCCGCAAATTATCATCAAACGAGTCGAGTGCTAATTAAGGACAATGGATTCGGGTTCCATTTGGAATCTGCATTCGCTATAAGTCCACCTTTGACCCTGGAAATTCCAATTAATTTTCAATCGCTTCCTATTAATATAATAATGCATCGAAATACATACAATTCAAGTTTAATAATCAACAATTTTTTTCACATTGAAAAAGTAAATATATAAAAAAAAGTTATGTAAATGTTTATTATTTCAAATCTTCAATTAAAATCAGAAAAACACTCATAATGGGTTTTTATAAGTTTTGTTGTCGCCTGGAAAAAGTAAATTTATTTAAACAAATATACGCAAATGTGTTTTTTTTTTTCGTATTAAATTTGTTGAAAAATTTGGGTATTTCTGTTGCAAGAATTGGCAGATTTCCATCTGAATTTCTACCTTGCTTTAATTGATGTATATTTGGTTTTCCGTAGATGAGGGTTACATGAAGATGGCTTTGGAAACAATGGAGGAGTTGGATTGGTGTTTGGATCAATTGGAAACCATCCAGACCCATCGCTCAGTCTCCGATATGGCATCTTTGAAGGTAAGAATTGGGTTGATCTTAATTATATTTTACCGTTGGGATTTGAACGATGTATCCGGGTTTTCCGAGGATAACAATTGTTGCTCCGCTCGTTTGAAAGTGAACGAAGCGGACCCCTTTTCGCACATGGTACAAGTCTTATTCCAGATAGTAGTAATTAGCACCGCGGTGAATGGCATCATCATGTTTGCTCAGGTTTTCCAAGTGTTGTTTCGCTCGTAGCAAACAATAATAGCAGCATCCATTCTTATCCAACTCGACCTCATTCGGCGTCTCCTCATCTTCGACATCATCATCATCATCAACATCATCACCCATGTTTGTTTTATTGAGCAAAATCATGCTAATTGAACGCGACTATTTGCTGAAGTAATTGAATAACCCAACATTGAATTGCAGGTTTTCCTGAATGATTCACATTAATATAATACTTTAAAAACTATACTTCATTCTTTTCTCGTGGGACGTGAAAATTTATGAACAGAAATCGGTTTGTTTTATCTGGCCGCTCGCCTGCAATGCACGCACGAGCATCTTCTCTACATGCAAAAAAAAAATTATAAAAGAAAATCAAATTTTGAGGAAGCAAATAATTCCGATGTTTACGTTGGCACCGCTTTTCCGCTTGGCGCTTGTCGGACCTGCCCTGACCTCAACGGAATACACAAAATTAAGGTGCGATAAACTTGCAACGCGCAAACACGCCGCCTTCTGTTTGTTTACTCGTTGAATCCGTTTTAATTGTATCTTCCTTCTTGTTTCTCCATTTAATTCCACGGCCAGTTTTATTCCCGTTTCTAACGGCGAAAGGTGTAATGATTGTATCGGAATTGGAGCGGAAAATGTTTTGATCGTTGCGGGAAAGCTAAATATTTACACGGGTCCAGCGCGTTAATTGATTTTACGATGCGGATTTTGTTTTCCGATCGTTGCGGTATTGTTTTTATTTTAACGTTTTCAGCGCGTGCCTTGTTCTTCTGCTGAAACATCCCTTTTCGCGTCTCCTCGATATGCTGAATTCACCTCTTCAACTTTTCCCCTCTATTGTTGGGGATTCGATTTAATTACGTTCTGCCCTACATTCGCATCTCTCCTAGTTTTCAGTAATTGCTACGACTTTTTGAAACTGAATATTCAGGATGCCGCAGAAATGCCGCTCCGCTCCGTTCTATTTGTGAGCAAATTTACTCGGATAACTTAATGAGTATGCTTTTCTCTTCTCTTATTTTTTTCTTGCATCATTATTTCAATCTCGGGAGAAATTGTGTTTTCTCCCACTTATATTTCTCTTCAATTTCATTATAATAACGAAATATTGTTCCACTTATTTTCCTACATTGTATAAATCTCAATCTGCAAAACAATCTGCAATATACAAATTGTGACCTTGAATTACTTACTTACTGTCATATTTATAGTATTTATCATTTGCTTTAGTATTTTTACATTTTATAGTAAATTTTTGAATTCGATTTTGCATTAACTTGAAAGCTATAACACTTTCTATTTTTTATGAATACATGATCTTCTATTGATTTAACAATTCTTACATAATTATTGATATGACGATTTTTGCATTTACATTTTACTACAAAACAGTTAAACTACTACTAAACTATTACATAATGGTAATTACTATTAGAGTTACGGCGATTTTTTATAATTTACTTTTGCATTTATATTTTACAGTTTTACTCGAAAACTTTCTATACATTTTATGATAACATCAGAAGCGGTTTTCTTATCCGCTTCTATTGATATTAAAATTTTTACATAATGATAATTATTATTAGAGATACGACGATTTTTTACACTTTATTCTTGCATTTACATTTTACAGATTTACTCGAAAACTGTACAACTTTTTATATATTTTTTGATAACATCAGAAGCGGTCTTCTTATCCGCTTCTATTGATATTAAAATTATTACATAATGATAATTATTGTTAGAGATACGGAGATTTTGTACACTTTATTTTTGCATTTACATTTTAGATATTTACTCAAAAACTGTATTTTTTTAGATATTTTATGATAACATCAGAAGCGGTCTTCTTATCCGCTTCTATTGATATTAAAATTATTACATAATGATAATTATTATTACAGATACGACGATTTTGTACACTTTATTTTTGCATTTACATTTTACAGATTTACTCGAAAACTGTACAACTTTTTATAATTTTTTTGATAACATCAGAAGCGGTCTTCTTATCCGCTTCTATTGATATTAAAATTATTACATAATGATAATTATTGTTAGAGATACGGAGATTTTGTACACTTTATTTTTGCATTTACATTTTAGATATTTACTCAAAAACTGTATTTTTTTAGATATTTTATGATAACATCAGAAGCGGTCTCCTTATCCGCTTCTATTGATATTAAAATTATTACATAATGATAATTATTGTTAGAGATACGACGATTTTGTACACTTTATTTTTGCATTTACATTTTACAGATTTACTCGAAAACTGTACAACTTTTTATAAATTTTTTGATAACATCAGAAGTGGTCTTCTTATCCGCTTCTATTGATATTAAAATTATTACATAATGATAATTATTGTTAGAGATACGGAGATTTTGTACACTTTATTTTTGCATTTACATTTTAGATATTTACTCAAAAACTGTATTTTTTTAGATATTTTATGATAACATCAGAAGCGGTCTCCTTATCCGCTTCTATTGATATTAAAATTATTACATAATGATAATTATTGTTAGAGATACGACGATTTTGTACACTTTATTTTTGCATTTACATTTCATAGATTTATATAAAAACTGTAAAACTTTTTATAAATTTTATGATAACATCGGAAGCGGTCTTCTTATCCGCTTCAATTCATATCAAATTTGTTACATAATGACAATTATTAACTGAAATACGATTATTTTTTGCAATATATTTTTGCATTTACATTTTAGAGATTTACTAAAAAATTGTAAAACTTTCTATACATTTTATAATAACATTAGAAGCGGACTTCTTATCTGCTTCTTTTGATATAACAATTATTACATAATGATAATTATTAACTGAGATACGGTGATTTTTCAAATTCATTATAAATATAAAGACGTTTTCTTTACTTCGTTTTTAATTTTGAACAATTCCTTTGAGTTTATGAAATTGAATATTCTGAATTCGTCGCATTTATATGTAAATTTGCGAGTGAAATTTTCTTTTTCATTCAAACTCAGGAGAAATTCTGTTCTCCGCTCATATTTTGAGCATCAATTTGTAGAATAACCGTAAACCAATCATTTCGCTTTATGCAAACCACAATTTAAAATCACCATGTATTTATAGTGTAAACTTTCACAAATAATTGATTATACAATAATTATATATATATTTTCACAATCGTTCCGAAATTACTGTAATTGTTTGAAATTAAATATTTGGAATATGAAATAAATTACAATTTCTCTGAAATTTCTATTTAATTTCAAAACTATTTGTTTTGCATATTATAATGCAAAATTCTTGTATGAAAAAAGGGTTGATTTTTTTAAAGTTTCGATTTTTTCTCTGTTTGAAGTTCGCTGTAATTTCAAACGTAAAGTAAACTTTATTGGATTTATTTACCTTTACTAGGTAGAAATTATAAAATGAACGACAAAAAATCTTGTGATTTTTATGTGCAAAATTTCGGTCGTTTCTCTTCACGAAAGGTGCTTTATTGATCGAACGGCCGACCGCGATTCTCGAATTTCTCTACGCATGCACGTAAAAAAAGTGCGTGCCCAAAAAGGCGGAAGCGGGTTGCATCTGTGTACCCCGAATTCATTTCCACTCGTGATAATACTTTCGTATGTTGAATTGTGTAGGGGGAAACTTGGCTCTCGGGATGGTTTCAGGATAAACTAGTTTCGTAGAGCAAAAGCAGTACGAATTTGTTCTCGCGTTAAGGCTAATTCGATTCTTTTCAGCGCTCTCCTGGAAAAGGGACGCAGTCAATGCGAATTGATTTTTCAAAAAAAAATATACAGCATGTTACTGAAAGCAGACAATAGATTCGTGAAATAAAACAACGTAATTCAATGAATACACACGCAATTCAATTGGGAATAACATTATTTTTAACCTGTCAAAATATAGACAAAGTTTTGTAAATAATTGAGAATTTTGTTAAGTTTCCACGTGGCAAGAAAAATTTTTTTTTTCAATAATAATTGCGAATTTATTTTATTTAAAAAAATACAACTATAAATACATTTTTTAAAACCTTGCAAAATGTAGACAAAGTTTTGTACATAATTGACAATTTTGTAAGATAAGAATTGATTTTTCCACGTGGCAAGAAAACAATTTTTTTTTTCAATGATAATTGCGAATTTATTTTATTAAAAAAAACTACAAGTAACTAGAAATACATTTTTTTAAACCTGTTAAAATATAGGCAAAGTTTTGTACATAATTGACAATTTTATAAGATAAGAATTGAAGTTTCCACGTGGCAAGAAAAACAATTTTTTTTCAATGATAATTGCGAATTTACTTTGTTAAAAAAATGTTTTTAAATTATCAAAATATAGAAAAACTAAAAATAAGAATTGAAGTTTCTACGTGAATTTTGAATCGGAATAAAAAATAAAAAAATAAATTTAATAATTGAGAATTTAAAACTTATTTTGCAAAAAAGCTAAACATAGACATAGGTGTAATGTGTAATAAAGCAAGCATAATAAATTGTATACACACAGACAATTCAACACTGAATAACAGTTTCAAATTGTAAAAAAATTTGCTTTGAAAAATACCTCGAAATATTATTGTAAGATAAGAAATGAAGTTTTAACTTAAATTTATTACTTTTTTCTTTTAAAACGTATTTAACAAATTATTTTTCATATAAGTTCTAATATTTTATATAACTATAAAGTATTTTTATACCTTATATAAAAACATTTATGTCTTTTATCGCACACAGTGTGGATGTTAAACTTTATATTAATATATGTTTATATTAGAAGGTTTCTTCTTATGTAACGTTTATGTTTTAATTGAAAAATTGTGTATTTCTCTGAAAAGTATAAGTTTAATATTTTCCCATAATA
Source organism: Nicrophorus investigator (assembly GCA_963457615.1). Classification (NCBI taxonomy): domain Eukaryota; kingdom Metazoa; phylum Arthropoda; class Insecta; order Coleoptera; family Silphidae; genus Nicrophorus; species Nicrophorus investigator. The sequence goes on from OY735144.1 coordinate 14,942,947, forward strand.
TTTATTTAAATAAGTTTAACGTTCTCTGTAATATTTAATTAGGTAATTTACATGTTGACGTGAGTTTCCCAGATTTATTTAAATAGATTAACGTTTTATAATCCGGCACATTTTCTATTGATAACGGACAGATAAGAAGCGCTCCTGTTGTCAACAGATGGCGTCACCGGTCAATTTCCGGTCGATAATGTGTAGAATTTTCTCTGATTTGTGGATGAAAGGGAACGGATTTATTTGCACAAAAACCGTCAACATTATTTTCTGTACGGTTGCCAAAACAAAGTGTCATCATTTTCCCTCTGAAAACAATAAGCGAGGAAAACATGTGTACAAACACTCGACTCTGTTTTTTTTTTCTCGCATTATCTCGCAGAACGTTTTCGAGGAAAACAATAAACAAAGTGTCGTGGAAATGATCCAAATCGCGTGGAAAATTTATCTTTATTGAATCTCCGTTTTTTGCATTTTATTTTTAATTATTATTTTTAGTTTGCTCAGTGTACAGGCGTACACTGACGTCAAAGCTCGCTAGTGTTAATTTCTTTAATTACTTCACTAAACTCGTTAACTTGAAGCCGGCTATAGCACATACATAAAAAAAAGTATCCCGCTTTATCGGATACCGACGTGTTCACGTTCTTTGTTTAAGTTTTCCTGTAGTTTTCGAAGTGCTTCAAGGATGGCTTATCGCTGAAAAATTATTAATATACGCGTTCGGGAGCACGTTTTTCAGTGGTCGCCATGGGAACGAGCAAATATTTTTCTGTTTTCGTTTCGCTCGTCGTAAATTACCTGTGTAGGCACAATGTGCCTTAAGTCCTGGTTAAATATTTGATCGGGTTCTATTTTATGCTGGAAACGATGTCACGAGACACTCCGACATCATAGCCCCTACGTGTTACATAAACCTCTGTCGTTCAGAAAACTTGCCAAGCCTTATTTTTGTAGTCACTTAATTTGACGCACTACACACATACTTTTAATCTTAATTCCATCTTTAAATCAAGATGAAATAATTTCTTCATTTATTTTTAATGTTAAAAAAAAATCTAATTTTACATTAAACTTTTACATTTGGAGAAAAAAAATCAATCATTTTCATATACATAATAATTTAGTATACTAATTTGTTAAAACTTACTAAAAACTGCATATGAAACGATAATATAAATTGCAGTATGTTTTATTCAATGAAATTATTTTTTAAATTTCCCGCCAGAATTATTTATTTTCTTTGTAAAAAAATATCTTAAATCTTACTAAACTAAAAACTTTAATGTTTAATTTAAAAATTGTTTTTTTTTTCAAATTTCCCGCGTGAATTGTTTTTCATTTGAATTGTAAAACACATTGAATAACTTGCCGCCAGGGAAATTGGTCGGAATAATTTCAATGCGATAACATAATTGAATCAAGTTTCAATAACACGAAAGAAGATAAATTCGAATCCAGTTATCTAATTGTTATTGGCGAATCCATTGCGATTCAGCTTTTCAAGGCTCAATAATCAATACATAATTTATTTATGTTTCTGCTTTCAAATAAACATTCCCTAAGAAATAACAAAAATCGAATTGAGATTTCAGCACCATTTATTTATTATCACTTCCGAAGAATAAGTGGTTTCGCGGAAGTGTTTCTCCTTTTTACGCAAATTAATTGTTTTCGCGTGTTCTAAAATAATTGGTGGCACCGATGCTTCCGCGAAATTCAAGAAACTCAAATAATTTACAAATATAAAGTCAAAAAATAGATTCTCAATCGCGATTTTTCAGAAATATGTTTTTTTCTTGTTACTGTCTTCTATAAATACAGTGAATTGAAAGATCTGAAACTGATTTTCTTGCAATTATATTTAATGTGAAAAAATACGCTGAAATTTATTTTATTTGTTTTTTAAACTAAACTAAAGTAAAGTTTTCAAAATTATGTAATAATAGAAAAAAAATGTTTTTTATTTTATTTTATAATACATATTTTGTTAGATGAATTTTTAGACCAAAATTTATAAAAATAAATTTATTGCATTGTGAAATGTAACATTTTTGTAATTATTTTTCTTAATTTAATTTTTCTTAACAAAAAAAATATTTAATTAAAAAGCAATAAAATGTATAATTAGAAGAACAAACAATTTTGATTAATACACTTTTCTTAATTTAATATTTTTTTTGGAAGAGTAAAAAAATATTTATGAAATTATTAAAAATTTTATTTTATGTTTTTTTATAGTTTGTTTTGTAAGTAATAAAATGTATACTTGGAAGAACAAACAATTTTGATTAATACTCTTAAATTTGACACGTGCCAAAAATGATGTCACCAAACAGTTTTGTTTTCACACAGCGAATTGCGTTTCTGAATATACTCTGTGCTTTTTATATTCTCGAATGATTATGTAATTAAAAAAAGAAATTGTTAATAAAATTAGAGACATAAATATTCAATTTTACATTTAATTCTGTTTAGTTAGAATGAGCATAATCGCACATAATATTTGTATTTATAATAGTAAGTGCATCAGACAGCCTTCGAATATCGATATTTGTCGAAGCGTATTGATTGTATTGAAAATTGTTTTATATAATCTGTTGTTTCCGTTTCCGTTGATCCTTTCGTTTCCTGCATTCCGAAACCACGTTTCGTCTCTGTGGTCCTTACTTAACACCGAAACCGGATTTTTTCTGGTTTTATGTCACGACCTTAAACCAATCGTGCAATATGTTTATGTTTTTATCTTCTTGTTTTTTCTTCAATACGGATTCTCTGTACGTTCGTTCCACGCTAGACTGTTTATGTTAAGATGGGATGAAGCACGCATCGACCGTGTGATTCCGATTTCTCGAATTAGACTTTTCGTGCATATGTAGTCTCTTTCTTGCTTCGTTATCAGAGAAGAGTACAAGAAGAAAACGTCTTGTCCGTGCGTCACACGGTCTCGTGTCAAAAGGTCCCCCCAACAATGCCAGGATTATTAATTAAATGCACGAGATTGCGGATGCAAGCTGTTTCACTTGTTACTAAGATTAAAGGGGGAAATGCGATTAGTCAACAACTTCTGATCACGTGAGAAACGTAGTTTTTTTATTACCATTCTTACGTGCCGGATGTTATCTTTTTTTTGGATGAGGTAGAATTTTTTCAGATAATTTCTTTGAGACTTTCTCTTTATATTAGTAGAAATTCATAAGGCCCCACGAGTGAAATGGCCCATTGCACATGGGCCCACGCTCCAATAAAAGTTGTTTTTAATTATCGACACTTGAATCGTGTTTAAATTCGATGTGGTCCTCAAAATAAAGTTTGCCTACAAATAGAAATTTATGTGGGTCCCACAAATTCAATCAAATTTACTCGTAAAACTTCTTAATTTGTAATTCAGTTAATTGAAATTTACACATAATAAATAAATTTATTATTCTCACGTGTCGGATGTTATCTGTTTTGTATAAGGTTGTTGGACCCACACATCAATTGGGCCCATGAAAGTTGTTTTTATTTAATAGGCACTTGAAACGTATTTAAATTCGATGGGGCCCTCAAAATAAAGTTTGCATGCAAATGAAAATTTTATCGGTACCCACAAATTCAATCAAATTTACTCGTACTGGACTCCATTATTTTTTTAATTTGTATAAATGTTTTTTAATTCCTTAATTTAGTTAATTGAAATTAATACATAATAATTTACTTATCTTAATGTTTTTAATTATCGACACTTGAATCGTGTTTAAATTCGATGTGGCACTCAAAATGAAGTTTGCTTCTAAATAAAAAATTGCGTGGGACCCACAAATTCAATCAAATTTACTCGTTCAGGACAACGTCAACCTCTTAATTTGAATAAATGTTCTTATTTCAATTAATTGAAATGAACACATAATAATTTATTATTCTTACGTTCAGGATGTTACCTTTTTTGGATGAGTTAATTGGGCCCACGCGCCATTAGGGCCCATGAAAGTTGTTTTTAATTATCGACACTTGAAACGTGTTTAAATTCGATGGGCCCTCAATCGAATTTATTCCTACTGTACTCCATTAACTTCTTAATTTGTATAAATGTATTTAATTCCGTAATTCTGTTAATTGAAATTAACAATATTTTCTTATTTTTTGGATGAGGTACACGAAATTTCCATAAAAAATTTGGATATGATATTTAATTTTCCAGATAATTGAATTGAGACTTTCTCTTTATATTATTAACACGACGAGTGAAGTGGCCCATTGCACATGGGCCCACGCGCCTATAAAAGTTGTTTTTATTTATCGACACTTGAATCGTTGTTAAATTCGATGTGGCGCTCAAAATGAAGTTTGCCTACAAATAGAAATGTATGTGGGCCCGCCAATTCAATCACATTTACTCGTACAATTTCTTAATTTATATAAATGTTTTCAATTCCTTACTTTAATTTTAATTTATACATAATAATTTACTATTCTTATATATCGGATGTTATCTGTTGTATATAAGGTAGAGGGACCCACGCACCAATTGGGCCCATGAAAGTTGTTTTTAATTATCAACACTTTAAATTCGATGGGGCCCTCAAAATGAAGTTTGCCTACAAATATAAATTTTCCAAAAAAAAAAATAATATTTCACAACCATGACTTTGCAATTAATGTTTTGTAACTTCTTGAGTACAAAATATAGAAACGTAATCTATTTTAAGTTTAAGTAAAAAATTATGTTGAATTTAAACGAAGCATCGTAAAGGGATCATTAATAATGCTTGTTAAAAAGCGCGTCGGAGATTTCAGTGTAAAGTATTTAATTTCACGAAAATTATGTGGTTTTAATTAAAATTTGATATAAATTATAATTAATATGATTAATGTTATAAATATCTTTTTTTTTGTATTTTTATGTAATTAATACGAAATGTAGTTTAATTATTGATCCACAAAATGTATAGAGTTTTAATGAACTTTTAATGAATTTAAAATATTTAATTTTACAAAAATTATGTGGTTTTATTTAAAATTGAGGTAAAGTATAATGAATTTGCTTAATTTTATAAGGAAATGAATAGGGAATATAATTTAAATGTTGATCCACAAAATGTATAGAGTTTCAATGAATTTTGAATATAAATTTAATATTTCCATTGTTAAAAATCGCGGCATAAATTCAATTATAAAACATTTCATTTCACGAAAATTATATATTTTTTTATTAAAATTGTAAACGTTACAGTCTTTGTTACTTTATGAATGAATGAATTTAGTTATTAGTAAAATTATTATTTCTGTCTTTATATGGAAATTATATGTATCACATTTTCATTTAATTATATTTAATTAATGTGCATTAAAATATCTTTATACAAAAATAATTTATTTAAAAAATAAACAACTTTATTTAATTAAAATTAGTTTGTTGCGTTCAATGGCACATGTATATATATGAATCTCATTAGCTTTTAATTCCACGAAATGTGTGCAGTTTTAATGAGCATTAAATTAAATTATTATTAAAATCCAGGAATTTTATATTATATAACTTTGAAAATGCATTCAAGCATTTTTTTGTGTCGTAATAATTTTATTTACTTTGTGGATTTTTTTTATTGTTATTATTATAAATATTTGCCACCATTCAAGTAATTTATAGGCAATAATTAAGATTTTTTCTATTGAGTTAATAAAAAGTTTTTCCACATTACAGCAAATTTATTTACTAAGATAATAAAAAGCTGATTTTTTTCACAATTTATAATTAGTAGAAAAAATGTTTTTTTTTCAATTTCAGTTGACTTTTTCAACATTCAATTAATTAATAAAAACATTTAGAATTAATAACATTCAAGAATTTAATTGTTAAAAATTTATTATTTTCCGTTTAGTTAATAAACGTTTTTTGACATAAAAATTTAGTTAATAAAAATATTTGAGTATTTCAAAAATTAAATATTTAATAACAAATTTTAGTTTTTTCTTTTTCTCATATTCATTTTCATATATTTTTCCAATATTCAAGTAATTGATAGCCAAAAAAATACTTTATTCCCTTGAATTAATAAAAATATTTACTTTTTTCAACATTTAAATAATTGTATTAGTTTTTACAGTTCTTCAAAAATTAAAATATTTATAGCAAAATTTACTTTTCCAACATCCAAATAATTGATAATCAAATATTTAGATTTTTACTTGCAGTTAATCTAGTTATTAATTTAATAAAAGGATATAAAAATTGTATAGAACTAATAGCAATTTTTTTTTCAAATATAATTTGAATTTTCCAACATTTAATTAATTAGTAGACAAATTTAGTTTTTTTTTCAATTAGTTAATAAAAAACTTTGAGTTTCTCAATATTCAAGTAATTAATAGCCAACATTTAACACTTTTCCCTTGAATTAATAAAAATATTTTTCAATATTTAATTTATTGTGTATTTAATACATTTTTTAAATATTGAATAGATAATTTTTTTTTCATTCTCACATAACTGTTCCAACATTTAAATAATTAATAGATAAATTTTGTTGTTTTCATTGATTTAATATAAAACGTTGAGTTTATTAACATTCAAATAATTAATAAACAAAAAAATAGATTTTTCTTTTGAGTTAATTTAATAAAAAGCTGAGTTTTTCAAAATTTATAATTTTTCTTTTAAATATCATTTGAATTTTTCAACATTTAATTAATTAATACACATTTAGTATATTATTGAATTAAAAAAATCAACATTCAAGAATTTTATTGTCAAAACTTCAATATTTTCCTTTTAGTTAATAAAATGTGTACGTTTTTAACATGAAATTAATAATAAAACCCAAATTATTTTTTCTGTGTTTAGTTAATAAAAAGCTTTGACTATTTCAAAATTTAAAGAGTTAATATCAAAATTTAGTTGATTTTTTTCTTATTTGAGTTTTCTAACATTCAAATAATTAATAGGCAAAAAAATAGTTTTTCTCGTCCTCATTTGACTTTTCCAAAATTCAATTAAATAGTAGACAAATTTAGTTTTTTTTTTCAATTAGTTAATAAAAATTTTTTAGTTTTGAATTAATAAAAATATTTTTATATAGTTCTTTTCAATGAGTTAATTTAGTTTTTTTTTTTCATTGAGTTGATATAAAGCATTGAGTTTATCAACATTTAAGTAATTAACATCTAAATTTAGTTTCATTGAGTGGTAAAGAAATGTGAATCTCATTAGAGAATTGCGCGTTAAATATCGTTTCTGTTTGTAATACTTCAAAGAAAAACAGATTCGGATATGGCCAAAACGAAAAACATTCTCTATTTATAGAGTTACAGTAATAATAATAATAATAAACTAAAAAGAAGTTATATAAGTGACAAAAACAAAATTAATCTTCTTTGTCGGATTGTTTTCCAGAAAAGCGTTTACGTTCTAATTATTATATTTCAATATTACAATAATATTGGCAATAGATAAATTCAATAAACAATCGCTAAAATTATTTCGGTCAACTCCAATAATGCAATAATATTTACTATTAGACTTCCTCTCTTCTACGTACCGTACAAGAGACATGTCTGTTTACGCGAATCTCAATTTGCTTGCAATTAGTGTATTTTACTCCTCTTTTTTAGTTGTTTTACAATTTTCGTTTCGAGTTGCATTCGATTAGATAACTGTCGGGGGTCAACAATGTTGTCTTTCGTTATCGACCGTTGTTGCCGTTACCAATCGTTTCTGGTTCGAGCAGATATTCCTGCCCGCTCTCAACCAGACCTTGGATGCCAATTATATTTAGAGCTTTTGTCCAGGCGTTCGGAATCATCAACCTTTTTCCCGAAAGAATACCTGATTTATATATAACCTTAAAAGAAAGTCTCTGACGGAAAAAGCTGGAAACAACGTACCAAAATGAACAAAGGCATTGGTTGTTGGATTTGCTACTAGTCCCAATGTGATTTGTCGGTATTAAAGGCTTGTTGTCTGCGTGTTTTTATTTATTTATTTCTCTCGCATTCTGATCTCAATGCCGTTGTGATGATAATTCCGTCGTGGTGCTACGTGCCACGAGTCACGGATGCCAGCAGGATCGGAACCAATTGACTTCAATTGCCCAGAAATTCTAATTAACCAATTCGTATTATCATTAAAATAAAATGGAAATAAATTCGCAGTTAAATTTTCGTTTGATAATTTCTAAATCTACTTTTGTGTTGTTGATTTTTTGTTTTTGTTGATGTTAGCATAAAAGCGATAAACAACAATGATTGTTTTTATTTTTCATCTTTATGAATATTTACACTACACTTTTCTGAATTATTATTTTTTTAATACTGATTTCAACACTCTTAATTCACAAATTTGTATGTAAATTTACATATTTTGAAGTTATAACTTTATTATATAACTTTTTACCACATGTATTTTATTAAATTTTATTTAATTTATAATTGATATAAATTAAAATTTATTTAATTTTAATAAAAATAAATTTTAAAAATTTTTTAAACAAAATTATTTTTTCCTTTCAAATCTTCGATTAGTCCGAGTTTCACTACAGTTTTCTTAATTATTTTTTTTTAAATTTTAATACTGATTTCAACATTCTTAATTCACGAATTTGTATGTAAATTTACATATTTTGAAGATATAACTTTATGATTTAAGTTGCTACTAAATTTATAATTAATACAAGTTGAATTTAATTTAATATTAATAAAAATAAATTTTTAAAATTTAGAACAAAATAATTTTTTTTTAATATTTTTATAGTCCTCGATTACTGCGAGTTTCAAATAGTCCAAGATATTGTCGTAAACGATTACCCGGACTATGCGAGGTATATTTGTTATAAATAATAAGAATATTTGTCACTAAAATTATTATTAATGCAATATAATAATTTCACTATATTTCTACATTCTTTTTAATGATTTATTATTATCAGTTATTATTAAAAAAAAAACGAAATTTTCAAATTTGTTATGAAATACACTGAAATCTATGTATGCAATAAAATGTGTTGTTTTTTTTTTATAATCGATCTGGATAAACCTTGAAAATGAAATATCAAGTATTCAAGGTTGCAGATATTTTATGAATTATTGAATTTAGTACAAATTTATATATTTTAAATTTATTAAATAAGTTTTTACCTCGTATAGTCCGGTTTGATAATTTAAAAATAACTAAATTCTATTTAAAAATAATAAAAATAATTTCTAAAAAATTTGTACACAAAATATTTTTCTGAAATATTATTTTATTTTTCTTTTTGAAGTCCTCGATTAGTCCGAGTCTTAAATAGTCCAAGATATTATTGGAAACGATTATCTGGACTATAAGAGGTATTTTTGTAATAAAAAATAAGATATTTTTTGAGATTTTCAGCAAAATTTATTAAAAAAAAAATTCAAATTTGTTATGAAATACTCTGAAACCTGTGCATGCAATTAAAATGTGTTGTTTTTTTTATACAGTCGATCTGGGTAAACCTTGAAAATGAAGTATCGCGTATCAGTTTTCAAGGTTTCAGATATTTTATGAATTATTGTATTTAGTACACTAAAATAAATTTTTTAAAACAATTTTATTTTCTCGTAAATAGATGAAAATGACTAAAATTAAAATAATACCTTAAATTGCGTTTTTTTAAATTATTTCTTAAAAATTAAATAAAAAGGAAATAAAGTTACATTTATTGTGTAAATATAAAAATACTTGTAAATACTTGTAAAGTATATTACGAAACATATATGAAAATTTTAACAGTTTTCAAATTAATGTTTAAAATTATTAATATTTTAAATAAACTACTATTTTCCATATCGCAAAAAAATTAGTTCAAAAAATATCAAGTTATTACATAAAACATGAAGATGTGGAAAATCGAAAACTTGACATATCTCGATCATTAATTAACATTGCGTAACTGTTGTTATATCAAAAGATGCGCAATAAAAGACCGCTTTTTATAATTGGTTTAAATATTCTGAAATGTTTAAAACCGCACTAATCGAGGAAATAAATACATATGATTATAAAAAAAAACATTTTTTTGATGAAATAAAATGTAATTTATTTTCTTAGTTTAAAACCGGACTATATGAGGTAATTCCAACAAAAACGTTTATGCACAAATCTAGAAAATTCTTATGTATTAATTAAATTTAAATTTTCGATTTCAGAATATTAAATGTATTTTCATAAAAAACAAATTAAACACATGCATTTATGACGTTTATTGATTAGAATCATACAAATATGCAAATCTTTGCAATTTTATCAAGGAAAGCGAAAAATGTAAACTTCGCAGTTTAGAATTGAAAAATTTCTATTAATTCACTTATCAGTAAACGCAGTTTATTTATTCTTAAATGTATTAATATTAGTTTGCTTTGTAATATGTATAAAGCAATACCTCGCTTAGTGCGGGTAATAGGACTAATCGAGGAACTAATAATAAAAAAATATTTATTTAAAAAAAATATTTTGTGTAATAATTTTGTGGAATTTATTTATGGCTTAGTTTATTAAAAAAAAACGTGCTATCTGAGGTATTATATTAAATAGTTGGAAGGTTACAAAATCTTTAAAATATTTGATGAAAAAAGAAAGGAGTGAGAAAAATAATTTATAGCAACAAAATTCCTAAAGTTTACAAACGACTTTCATAACTAGTTAACAACGAAAAAAGAAACATCAATAAATATCTACCAAAAATTAAAGAACACCGACGCTTATCACACAGCGTGTTACACAACATTATGATTGTGCCTCAGCTCTGATGTAAGTCATACGAGCGATGAATCATACGACACTTTGCGAATAATTTCCGTATTGAATTTTCATACAATTTGATTTGCTGTTGTTGTTACACGGCTACTATTACTCGTTTTTCGCCCCGCGCTTCCACATAATCCCATATTCATTTTCCGAGAGTCATGCAAATAAATGGTTATTGTATGTAAAGAAGGACTATTGTTGATTTTTTTTTTGTATTTTTAAAAATCTTGAAATTGTGAGGTGTACGTGCCTCCGTGGCACGTATACAATTCTATAAATTAGGATTTCCGACATATGTTGAGCCTCCTGCCAAGTTGAAATCGGAATAAACGTTGACTCACTGAAGCAACAACAGCTATTTGCAATGTAATAATGCTGCTTTCTAGAATGCGAGAAAATTTAATAAGTTCATCCAAATATTTGCACCTCCGCGTGCTTTATCTCCAATAATACATACGCACGCATTCTCGTGCACATCTTCCGGGAAAGACAACAACTTTTTACGTGAGAAAATGATAATATTTGGGTTAATGATTTCTTGAATTCAGAATTTATTGTGACGGGAAAACGCGTTTCGGGAAATCCCGAGAAAGTAAAATTATCGAATCACGAATTATTTATTATTTTTCAATTTATCAATTAAAAATTATCTAATTTTCTTTAAAAAAAATTAACAATTTGATAAATAAATTTTGATTTTTTTAATAACAAATCTTTTATTATCTTCCAGTTTATCAATTAAATATATATAAAATAAAATAAACCAATATTTTTATGAAAATTAATTTAAATAAAAATGTGGAAAAGTAAGAAAATTTTTATTATATATAAATATCAATTTTAATTGTTGTTTTTTTTTATAATTTATCTATTAATATATTTATTTTCTATTTTTTTTGTCTTATTAAAATTAATGTCTGTAAATAGTAAAAAAAAACGTTTCAGTTTAGAATTTTTTTTAATTAAAAATAATGTTTTTTTTTCCTAATTAAAATAAATTAAATATAATAAACGTTTATTAAAATTTCAAATAAATTTTAATAATTATTTCTTGTTTTTATTTTATTTTTTAATTTAATAGATAAAGCAAATTTTAAAAATTTTGATAATAACTTAATTTTTAGTTAATTACATTTTCCGACTTTAGTATTTTAATTTCCACTGCGCAATTATATTTTTTTTATTCCGTGTTAAAAAAATAGATGTTTATATGTAGCAAATGGGAAACGATTTATTTAATATTCATTGGCAATTGTAAAATATTTAACAACGACGATTTTATCCCTGAAAACTGTAATAAAACTGGACTTATTATTTTTCCATTTTATAGCGCCGATCGTTATTATTTTATGTTTGTTATTTATTTTATTTTTTTCCAATATTGCGTTTCAAAAATTGCCGGTAATTAAACCACTGAGCTTTATCATATTAAATTATCAAACACACCTGAATCACCTGATATTTTCACCTGCTGAAACCTGTGGTTTTATTTATTTGAAGGAAAAAATGTGTATTTAATTAATCCACAGTTTTTTTTTTTTTAATAATTATAAGCATTTTTTTATATAATTTACTCGTGTTTTTATTTTTGGTTGTTTTAGGTTTAGTAAAGTGATTTTCAATAAAGCTATTGTTATATAATTTAAATACCTGCATGGCATATTGAAAATTTTGGACTTTGGTCAATCTGTAATTAACAACAAGAATGTTTAAGGAAAACTAGACTTTGATCTTAGGACCAATTGACGTCACGAAAGTCCTCTGAATGATGCATTATAGATGATTGCGTAAGCGAAACTGATTCGGTCTTGTATTAATTACCGTTGTATTAAATTTAAATAATACTGTTGATCCGTATGAAATGTGTATCTGACGACGGCGTTATGCAACTTGATTTATCCCTGAGAACCGCTATAAAAAGAGTTTCCTCCAAGTTTGTCTGACGAAAATACGTTCTTCTCCTAAGTCGATCTATTTTCGTGTTTATTGGGATGTCCGGGACCGCTCCGACGTCGCAATTCATGGAACCTCTCGGTATTCTCAAACATTATAGTTTTGGCCCAATTGTATCAATCTCTCGGCCGCGAAAATGATGATCGCGAATAAATCGTTCCGGGAAAGTTAATTTTTCCTCCAAGGAAGAAGAAATATTTTAAAAAGAAATATATAGTCTATCTATTAATACACAAAAGCCGTAAACTTGGCCAGAAGTAATTCCCACTTATAATATTTACATATTCATCTTTACATTCGAAATTTCGTTTTTTCTTTCCTTTCTTTTTTGCGCTCGGTCGGATTTATTTTTTCGCTGGATTTCCGCGAATTTTCTCTCTAAACACACCGAAACCCATCCTGGATGCGTTCAAAGGTCGAAAGCGTACACAATTTGCGTACATCACCGCACTTTGTTATTGTTTCCTTGCTCCTGTAACAGCACCTTTCGATAAGGCTAATTGCCTTTCCTCGATAAATCACATTACGCAACCAGTTAGCGTGACGAAACGGCGCCACAATCCAAATAATAGTATTCTAGAAGTTAAGACAAATTCTACTAGTTGCAAACAATTATAATACAACTTTCTACGAGTTTAGACAAAATCTACTAGTTGCAAGCAATTGTATTCATTATTCTACAATTTAAGATAAATACTAGTGTGTAGTGGTAATAAACAATTATATTTATATCTTGTAGTTAAGACAAAATCTATTAGTTTAAAAAAATGTATTTGTACTTTCTACAATTTAAGACAAATTTGTAAATAATTCTTTTGTTACCTTCTACGAGTTAAGACAAAATCTATTAGTTTTAAAAAAATGCATTTTTGCTTTCTACAATTTAGGACAAATTCTACTAGTTATAAAATTATATTCCTACCTTCTAGGAGTTAAGACAAAATCTACTAGTTGAAAATAATTATAATCCCACCTTCTACGACTTAAATGAAATTTTTTACTAGTTGCAAACAATTATAGATTGTAGAAAACAGTTAATTTTTCTAATTGCACCGCTTGAAAAACTTTCCCCAATTACGAACCAGATGACGACCGCTCGCCCAAATCGTCTTATGTAATTGTTGTTGATCCCGCTTTGTTCGTTTCTGTTCTCAAAAAATCGGCGACGTCGACGAAAAACCTGAACATAAATAACATAAAAAAAAATACACAACACCACTGTCTTAAACAATGCCGCACGTGTCGGAACTAACTGCGTTTGGACAGAAATCAAAAAGTTAAACAGGAATTTTGTAACGCTTAATTTTCTCGTATTTTTTTTAGCAAATTTAGATTTTGTAAATAACACTCATCGCAATTAATAATACTCGATTATATTTTTTATAGTAATTTACGAATCGAAATGAATCCAGTGTAATTATTCCAATTATTTCGAACAAAAAAAAAAAAATCTTATTTTGCAAATGTAATTATTTTTAATTTCCCATTAAAAAAAATATCGATAATCATTTTATGGTTAAAAATTACAGATAATTGTGTTTATAAATAATAAAATATTTATTTTTGTCGACACTAAAATTATAGCGGCTTCTGTCAAACGACTCGTTTCGTAACAGTTTTGGATGGATGATCTTTGTAATTTGTTCATTTACTTTAGAGATTTCACTAATTAATTTTTTAATATATTTTTTTTTAATATTTTACAAAATGGAATTTGGTGAAACTTTTAAATATTTTTATTATTTTATTCAATTACATGAAAGGACAAATACAAAGTATTATATAATTATCTACAAAATGCATAAATTACTATTTTTGGCAATACTTAGAACTGTCTTAACTGTAGACTTGCACAATTATTTCTGCGTAGAGAAAGTCCGTCGGGGAAAAAAATAAAACGCCGAAATTGAAAAAATTTTCGATGAGACATGAAGAATGAGATAATTAACCTTACATAAGTCAATATTTACACAGTAAATACGAAACCGCTTTTTTCTGCTTAATTTGCTCTACGAGACAATTTGCGCCAATCAGCAATTCGTCTGCGTACGCAAATCGTTACGAATTTCGCATAAATACCGTTTCAATTTCCGTATCGGACTTCCTCCGGATTTTCAGCAAAAAAAATATATTTTTATTGTGCAATTTTTATGTAGAAGAAAAGGAAGAAGAAGAAAACAGACGCACGTGGAAATGCGATTCCATTTGATCCATTGCAAATTGCAATCACCTTGAGGCAGCCGGGACTAATGCTGTTGGTTCTCTTTTAACTTTTCCTTTCGCCATGTAATCGCTTTTGTCGACAATGGTAATGAAACCTGTCGATACTATGTATTTACACAGAAATACCGTGGCAATTGCAATTTTCTTGAACTTGCTGCGCACGCTTTTTTTCTCACCGGAATTTACCTGCGTTTTGTTTACTCGATATTTCTTGGCATCATCGAATTCTTCAGATGCTTCTCAAATCCTTATTATCTTCCAATAAATTAATTCATCTTCATTAAGAATTTTAATCAAAATTTAAGTAGAACTTAACCCTGTTTTTGGAACGATGACCGTTTTGTTATTATCGTTACATTTTATAATATTTTGGTTTTCATAACCATTTATACTTCATAGGCAAAAAAAAAGACACGCGCATTACATAATACAACTTTTCGTAAACGCTCATTGAACTGTTCCCGTTTTAAATAATTTAATTTTAGGAAAATTTTCTTGCTTTGATAAAATCTGCCCCAATTTATGTTTTTTTATCTATCTATATTTAGATACAGATTATTATAGATTTATTTTTAAAATTGTGTTAATCTTCCTATAAATTTTATTACATTTTCTAACCGGTTTAATAAAAAGTGTTAAAAATCTTACGCAATTAAAATTCAGGATTTCTCAATACATTTTCCGGTAATTGCTGAAGGCGTTTAGTATAGAAAATAGACCGTAGTTTGATTATTGATTGGTTTTTCCCACAATTGGTCTTAATGTTTGTCCCATGAATTTGCAACAATTTTTGCGTTGCGCAAACATCTATCGTCCAACTACGAATTACGTGTTTAATTTACGTTCTGGAAATATCTTTAATTGCAGTAATTTATACGTTTTGTGATTTCCAAATAGTTTTTTACTTTTTTCAAATTAAAATAGTTTTTTTAATTTTAAATGTCATTTTATATATGATTTTGTTATTTCCTATTATTCACTTGTTTATTAATAAGTTGGATTAGTTTGACATTTGACAGCTTTGTAAAGTTAAGCGATTAGTTTCACGGATTATACTTGGATGGAGACAAATAATACAATAAATTGATATAGAGTTTGCACAAACTGCGCCAAATTTGTAATTTTAAATGTCATTTTATATATGAATTTGTTATTTCCTATTATTCATTTGTTTATTAATAAGTTGGATTAGTTTGACATTTGACAGCTTCGTAAAGTTAAGCGATTAGTTTCATTGATTATACTTGGATGGAGACAAGTAATATAATAAATTGGTATAGAGTTTGCACAAACAGCGTCAAATCCATAATTTTATATGTCCTTTTATATATGCTTTTGTTACTTCCTATTAATCATTTGTTTATTATTAAGTTGTATTAGTTTGACATTTGACAGCTTCGTAAAGTTAAGCGATTAGATTCACCGATTATACTTGGATGGAGACAAGTAATATAATAAACTGGTATAGAGTTTGCACAAACAGCGTCAAATCCATAATTTTATATGTCATTTTCCATATCCTCTTGTTATTTCCTATTATTCATTTGTTTATTATTAAGTTGGGTTAGTTTGACATTTGACAGCTTCGTAAAGTTAAGCGATTATTTTACGGATTATACTTGAATGTCAAAATAAAATAAAAAAATGGTAAGTACTTTGCACAAAAAGCGTCAAAACACAAAATTTTAATTATCATTTTTTTTTTAGTATTTTTTTGTAATGTCCTGTTACTAATTTATTTTATTATTAAATTGGAATAGGTTCAATTTTGACAGTTTTTAAAAGTTAAGCGTTGAGATTCATGGATTGTGCTTGGATGGAACCAAATAAAATAAAAAATTGGTATAGAATTTTCACAAACATTAAATTTTAATTGTCATAATTTTTATTATTTATCCTGTAAGTTTATTTATTATTAAATTGGAACATTTTCACGTTTGACAGCTGTGAAAAGTTAAGCGATGAGTTTCAAGGATCTTACTTAGATGGAGACATTGAAAATAATAAATTAGTTTAATGTTTGGATAAAAAAACAATTCTATTACACCCTATATTAGTATTTTTTTATTATTAAATTTAAATAGTTTGACAGTTTAGGAAAGTTAAGCGATTAATTTTATTGGCTATACTAGGATGGTGACATTGAAAATAATAAATTAGTTTACAGTTTGCAAAAACGTAATTCTAAGTACCAGTAATTCCTATTATTATTTTTTTATTATTAAATTTAAATAGTTTGACATTTGACAGCTATGAGGAGACTATGAAAATTTGAGTTTGACAATTGACAGTTAATAAAAGTTAAGCGATGTGTTTCAAGGATTATACTTGGATGAAGACAATTATAATTACTAAATATAACGAAGAGTAGTGATTTTTAAAATAGTAATTTCTCGATTTATAACATTTGTGTGGATATAATCTAAATAAGAGAAATATAATAATATTGTGATTTCAAGTTTTCTGTTGAATTTATAAAGAAAGTGCAAATAGAAATGATAGTTATTGGAGTAAAATGAGTATGAATACGTTTTTGATACACGTGTTATGTCCGTTTTAATGTCACTTTCTCTTCATTAAACGAAATTTGTGTTTTGCTTCTTTTTGTCTGCGTTTCGATGCGAAACGTGGTAGGAGTGTTGTTGTTTTTTTTTTTTTTTTTTTCTAGGTTAACACTATTCAAAATAATCGCGCAGGACATTTGCATACTCTCACCGTGATCAAAACATTCGAAGCAAAAATAAGCTACGAAGTTTTTCAGATAGAAAATACGCCGTTTTGCTATGAAACGGAATGTAAAAATATGCGAAAAAACTGATAAAATGTTAAGTATGTGAAGGAGACGGTCGTGATCCAAATTGTTTGACAAACGAGCGCAAATATTTCAAACGTTACAAACTATCACGAGTATAAGTAATAATAATAATAATATTACTCGTCCTCGCAAATTTTTTACTGAATTGGACAATTTCCAAAAGTATCGTCGTTTTTTGAATCACATGCAAATTTCACACGAAAACAACTTCTTCGGATTAACAGAATTTCTACTTCAAAAAAAAAAAAATCTTTTTGACTAATCCTAACGGATTTTCCTCATTGATGCTAAAATAAGTTAGGTTTATTTCGTACCACCAGAAACGGATAAAGAGATGGTAAATATTTGCGTGGTTCAGCGAAAATCGCCCATGCTATTTTCGGGATCGGCGCGATTTAAAATTAACTTCGGCGCCGATTATACCGAGAGATCTGGTTTAAAAATATGTTTATTCATCCGAGGCGACATCCTAAAAAACCTATGTATTTATTTATTTTTGTTTGCATTTCTTTGTACGAGTTTCATGAATCACCGTGACTCGAGTCACATCATCGCCTTTTTTTTATTCGGAAACGGAATCATAATCGAACCAATCAAAACAATAACAAAGTTTATCGCACGTTTTGTTTTTGGGTTATTCTCTGCGTAACACCCGTAAATTTCGCATAAAATCAAACGAAAAAAACTTAATTAATATTTGCTTTGTTATCGTTCCACTTTTGTGTATATTCGATATTGATACAATTGCAATTCCCGAAAATAACAATCTAATAATTGATTAATTCTCACCTTTTTTTTATATAGTTTTTATTTATTTTTATGCTCATACTCGAAAATTAAAATATCTAAAATCTATTTTATAAATTACTTAAATATACATTTGTTTATTATTAAGTTGGATCAGTTTGACATTTGACAGCTTTGGAAAGTTAAGCGAAGACTTTTATGGATTGAACTTGAATGGTGACATTGAAAATAATAAATGAATTTAGAGTTTGCAAAAAACCGTTGTTAATTCGTAAACCGAATACTTGTTCGAATACATGAAATGTTTGTAAACCGAATACGTATTTAGACCGAACTGTTCGTTAACCGAATATTGGTTCGTTATTGACATTTGATATTGAATTCAATAAAAGGATAAAATAGATTTTTTTAAATAAAATAAATTATATAAAAATAATCGATGTCATTTGGGATGATTTATTAAAAATATCGTGATGTTTATAAAATGATTAAATAAATTAATCTCTAAATTTAATGCGGTTTATTTGCTCTATCAATAAAGATGTTGGAATTCTTTCAGAGTTTTCCACTGTATTATTTAATCACTGTTCGCCAGTTTTTAGATGCAGCTGCATTATATTCGTAGCCCTGCAAATATTTTCTGTATTTATGTAACCTAGTTGTTCGGAGCGCCAATAGCAAACATCGTCCATTAAATTTACGTAATCTCAACAAAGATTAAAGATCTGCTTAAAGAGAAAATGCAGAATCTGTATAAATGATGTCGTTCGCAATTAGGCACGATTGACGTAAAGCGAACGTGGAAAAGGTATGGAAAAATTGTCATAATTGTTTGTTTCGTTACATAAAGCGAATGCGGTCGTTTCTGGTTTGGATTGGATAAGGAAAAAATAACAAGCTTCGTGACCAAATATGTCCAGCTGCTTAGAGCTGCGCGTCCCGTGGGCGAGTCCTCCCGAGAAACCTCTGTTTTTAGTCTTTATTGCCACTCCGAGTTTCTCTTTTTGTCGCAGACCCAATCTTAGGCATCTCCGTGATGATGATGATGATGTTTTCTTATTATTGTTGTTGATGATGATGATTTGACGCCCCCGCTCTATTATTGAACATCGCCGTGGCCCGAATCCGCAGAAAATTGATGCTCCTCATAAATTGATACCGAAATGCATCCACCGCTGAAACGAATACATTTTTGAGTTATGCTCCTGTTTACTGCACTCTACAACCGAAAATACTCGCCTGGCCTCACAGAAAACCGTTACAAAACGAACTTATTATATTATTACTTTTTTTTTCTCTCGTTATTATTATTACTACCATTTCGTTATGTATTATATGCACGTAGTTGGTTACGTCCAGCTCGTTATTTTGCGTCGGAAACAAATAGAAACACAATGAAATCCTTGAGCGCCGAGCTACGCACTCCCACGAAGGGAGCCATTCCAAAACCAGATATTCCCATTCTTCTCTGCGCTGTCTGTGATGAGAGAAAATAAATTTAAAAGAAAAATTGCAATCTTGGAAATGGGAGAGAGGAAAGCGCAGATTGCGACTGCCAATTAAGATAAGATTTATTTCATAACTATTGGAAACTATTTTTAGAACGCGTTTGTTTGTTATTATTAAAAAGTGTAGGTGATTGTTTGTTTTTGTTCTTTACCTCGCCTCACGCGTAATGAATAGGCGACGGGTAAAGGTAATCATCAGGTAAGGACGGTTGCAATTCGTGCTGGTTTGGATTATTAATTAGACGCTGCGTGCAAGATGACCTAACTTTTAAAGAACAGTAAACAGATTCGTTAAGACTCAAGTGATATTATTGGATAATCTCTTTCGATCTTGCTATTATAATCTGTCGTAGTTTTTGTTTCAATTATTCGATGCATTCCGAAGATACCGAACCGATTCGTGCTGCACGAAATTACGCCACGTGGCATGTCCACGATGCTTTAAAAATACACGTTTATTTTAATCGAATTGATTACATTTGTGGACACATGTGCCCATTATACACAACAATACACTCAAATTATTTGCAAAATAATTAAATCAATCAATATAAAAAAAAATAATCAAATTGAAAATTTTTGTTTAAAAAATAATTATACATTTATTTTTTCAAATTATGAAATTTAGTCATAAATCAATATTAATCTTGCGATAATTTTATTTTGATTTGAAAATGATTCAATTATGTCTGAGAATTAAATAAAATCAAAATAGTTTTAATTGTTTTAATTGGATCTTTTATCTGGCGATTCCCGGTATTTTTAGAAAATTTGTTATGAATCCACAAAAAAAAAATCAAAATTTCGATAATAAATCTTATTGTTTTTGACCATAATTGATTTTAAGAATCACGTAATATTTTTAAAAAAAAATGTAAATATTGTATTAAATACAATGGTTGTAAGATAACTGCATTTATCAGTTTTTAGTATTAAGGGATTAGTATTGTTTTAAATGCGCTTCATAGAAAATTTATTGCGTTTGAAAATTTTATATAAGCGAGAAGTAAATAAAATTTGCAATTTATGCAATTTTTGAGGTATTTCCATATGTGGGCAATCGTCTGTCCGCAAATTCTCATCGAAATTCACTAGAATTTTACCTTGACCCGATGATGAGAATACCGGATTTATGACTGTGTAAAAGTATCGTTATTCTGAAATGTATGATTAGATGTTGAGAAAAGTAATGGAAATGATGATGAGAATTGAGTTAATGGAAATTGGAAAATTCCTTTAGTGAGATGATGAGTTAGGAATTGTGTTTGTTGCATTAGTGGCTCGGGGAAAGTGGGAAAATTCATTTGTTTTCATTTTGTAGATGAGGTATTTTCTTGGGCGATGAAAAGCGCGTTTCAGTGGAATTGGGATTTGGAAAAGAATGTGAATCAGAGCTCATCCGAATGTTTGAGAGTTATTTGCGCCTGTCGTTGGCGCGAGCGTACGCTGCGCGCAGGATAATATATAAGAGTGGCGCGTCGACCCACAGGCTCAGTATTCAGCAGGATTACATAGACTGCAAAATACAGAGAGCTCTGAATCGTTCAAAACGAACACACAAATCTAGTGCAACATTGAAAGTGTTACAACAAAAAATCCATAAGGAATATTTTACCACCTGAGTGATTTATCTATTTATTTCTGATCTTGTCGCGTTGATGAGTTGAAATGTTGACGGAAGATAAGACTGTTACCCTGCGAAGGGTTGTGCCTTGTGATCTGGCCTCCGAGGAAGTCGGCCGCATCCCGCCAGCAGCCGAAAAACTCTTCGAATCCGTACCTTGGCTTACAATCATGACAGACATTGCTATCACAGCTGCTATTGCTGAACTTAAGGTATATATCATCAACGCGATTGAAGCAATATCCATACATCATCAACTTATTTTATAACGCATACTTTCTTCACTTTCTACATGAATTTTAATCAAGAGATTTCATTTAAAATAATTTATTACTTCTAAATTTAATTAATTAAATAAATTGCAAAGTACTAATTAGTTAAATCTATATTTAAACTACTTTTCTAAACGAAGTTAGAAATTTCGCTCTTAAAACAATTAAGTAGGTCATTTTTTCTATCTGCGAATTAAAACAAATATATGATAATTTTGTTGTAGTAAAATTAATTATCCAAAGTTAAGTTTTTTTTTCTAATAACGTCATATTGGATTATTGGAAATTTTGAAGACTAATTTAAAATTAATTTGCTTTCGAGTATTTTCCATCATTATCCTACAAAGTATAAAGTGAGATCGTTTGAATTTTACGTTTCAACTAGTAATTTTATTCGCATTTGGCAAACGTCTTGTTTTAAATACCTTAAGGAATTCTCCGACTTTGATGTTGAATTCAACAGTCTTAATTAAATGCGACGTTTATTTCCTGATCGCGGATCTCGCTTTCGCATCTACAACTTATTAATAAATGTATTCGCGTTATGCAACGATCTACAGTCAGGTTTACCATTCTCGGGCTGTTGACTCCCATTTATTTAACGCATTATGCCGTATTTTCGATTAACGTTTCTTCTGCCGCTCCTTCCCCGTCCGTCCGGCCACGGAAACGCAACGGTTACGCAAACCGATTGGAACCAATGCGTTGCGCAAATGCAGATCTCTGCATGCAATTTCATAAACTCAGAGAAATTGCCGAACAGGATTTGCAATTTCTACTATTACTACTACTGTATTAATCGATGTCCTTAGACCCTTCCGTATCCTGGTTTTTGTTGCACAGCTGCGTTTCTTTCTATTTATTTGTTGTTTTTTTTGTACGGCGCGATTTCAAGATTAACGAAATAGTTAATTAAATCAAATGCAGCGCTTTATTTGCATATCTATATAATAATTGAAATTGCTGGTGCTGTTGAACTTGGAACCACGTACTCCAGTGAATGGAGATTATGGTTTTGAAGGGAGGCAGAGATAAGCTTCGCGGGATTAATTAAATTTCGTTGATCCCGCATCTACCGGTCTCCATTCAATCAGTTGTTTGTTACTTTTCGGACTTTCAATTATCGTCCGGATTTATGGTCTCAGTGTTTTACGTCACGACGAATGAGAAATTATCAAAGGCCTGTTAAAAGCCGGTGTATATCTATATTTAAAAAAAAAATAACCGAGCGATTCTGTTGTTGGCAAACAAACAACTGTCCTGCTGTTGCTGGGCCTCCTCCTTCTCTTCTGCTCTCATCCGATGAGTGTGTTTAGGGTACAAGTGTTAAGGACGACCATGGCTATAATTGAATTTATGGCGTTTAGCGTGCACGCTGTAAGTCCGAAATAAACACACTTTATCGCCGAATTAAAAGTTGCTGAAATCGATTAACAATTTTTTTCTTGTTTGCCTCCAGTTAGGAACAATTTGCGACTTTGTTCAACTTTCGAATTTAGAAATTTTTGGTCGAAGCACATTATTTTACTTATATCAAGTGCGGATTGTTTGAGTAATATCGCACGTCGCGGTTTCCGATCTTGATTAGTGAGGATTAACTCATTACGAAGAAACTAAAAATAAATTCATTAGAAAGCGGATAAACAATGGTTGTTAATGTTGTTAAGCTGTTGGGTAAACGATACGCAAATCGCACGTACCGGCAATTAATAGCAGAGAAACAAAAGAAGGAATTCGGAATCGCAATTAGAGATAACGGGCCGGACAGATAAAGGATTCTCCAAGGACGTTGCCGTAGATGCATTTAAGCCCGTCGGCAAATAGTTGATCTTAATTAATAATTGCTCAACCTATTATGTTTCAACTCGTACATTATCGAATTGACAAGTTTAATCCATGTTAAGCGCGGGCTTATTATTTTATATCGTATTTTCGGTTTATGTTTGTTGATCATTTAATTAATGTTTTTTTTTTTTTTCATTCTCGTTTCAGTTCAAAAGGATGCTCAACAAGGAGCTGTCGCACTTCTCGGAGTCCAGCAAATCGGGAAATCAAATATCAGAGTACATCTGCTCCACTTTCCTCGGTTAGTACCGATTAGCTTTCGATGATTATGATGATACTTATGATTTTCTTCTTTTTTTTACTTATAGATAAGCAACAAGAGTTGGATATACCATCATTGCGCATCGATGAAGATAGCGAAGCAGTATCGAAGGCGGCTCCACGCAAGGAACGTCCTAGGGGTGCGCACACCACGATGTCGCAGATATCGGGGGTGAAAAAGCCGCTGTGCCACACGAATTCGTTCACTGGTGAGCGTTTGCCGATGCACGGTGTTGAGACACCACATGAGGAGGATTTAGGAAAGAGTTTGGTTGATATCGAGAGATGGGGAGTGGACATCTTCCGCATCGGCGAGCTGAGCAACGGCAGGCCGTTGACCTGCATCGCTTACACTATCTTCACATCGCGCGATCTGCTGAAGCACATGTTGATCCCACCAAAGACCTTCATCACGTTCATGATGACCCTGGAAGATCACTACGTGAAAGACAACCCGTTCCACAACTCGCTGCACGCAGCCGACGTTACGCAGAGCACCCACGTGCTCTTGAACACACCAGCTTTGGAATCAGTGTTCACACCTCTTGAAATCACTGCGGCTCTCTTCGCCGCCTGCATTCACGATGTGGACCATCCCGGCCTGACCAACCAATTCCTCATCAACTCCAGTTCCGAGCTGGCTCTGATGTATAACGACGAGAGCGTCCTCGAGAACCACCATCTGGCCGTAGCGTTCAAGCTGCTGCAGAACGAGGGATGCGACATCTTCGCCAACCTAAGCAAGAAGCAACGCCAGACGCTGCGCAAGATGGTCATCGACATGGTCCTAAGCACAGACATGTCCAAGCACATGAGCCTTCTGGCCGACCTTAAAACTATGGTCGAGACTAAAAAGGTAGCCGGCTCCGGCGTCCTCCTTCTCGACAACTACACGGATCGCATCCAGGTGCTGGAGAACCTGGTGCACTGCGCCGACCTGAGCAACCCAACCAAGCCGCTCGCTCTGTACAGGCGATGGGTCGAGCTGCTCATGGAAGAGTTCTTCCAGCAGGGAGACCGCGAACGCGAAGCGCGCATGGACATCAGCCCCATGTGCGACCGCCACTCGGCCACCATCGAGAAGTCCCAGGTCGGCTTCATCGATTACATCGTGCACCCACTCTGGGAAACCTGGGCGGACCTCGTTCATCCCGACGCACAAGATATCCTGGACACCCTCGAGGAGAACAGGGACTGGTACCAGAGCATGATCCCGCCGAGTCCGCCCGCGGAGGAGGTTCCGGATCCCCAAAGACCCGGCATCCGGTTCCAAGTAACGGTTGAGGAGGGCGAAGAGGCTCCGATGTGACGGAGGATGGTGAGCCTCTGCAGGAAGCTGACCGAAAAGGTGCAGCAGTGGTGGCGGGTGCGGCAATGAGGCGCTGGCGCCCCGCACCGCCACCCCGCGCTGGCGCGGCCTTTTGTTATACATAAATATAAATTATATAATATATAAACAAAAAACAAAAACAAAAAAAAAACAGAGAAAAAGAAGAAGTAATATATAATCGCTTTTGACTGAATCTCGTGTCCCCTGGGAGTTTATTATGTTTATTCTGTCCCATGCCTTACCATGTAGTAGATGAGGTGCCCCGCTCTCAGTACTGATACATCTGTATATATTTCATATTGTCTGTTGGTGTAATACTCAGCCCCCCTTTCCCCCATATATGTATAGATACTACGTGTCATGTCAGCTGATGTACCACAAGAATAAAGCTCTCTCCATTTTAATGTCTACAATTTATTTTGTATTATTATTACTATGTTATTCTCTAATTTTCACCTTCCCAAATCGGAAGCAAAAGAAGCAGGAAACAACAGCAAACAGTCTTGTTTTTTTTTAATCGTTTGAAGAGAGAACACTGACAAATCGAATCGTTTTCTTTTGATTGATTCTTTATCAAAAAAAAAGAAATAAGGGAAACTACAAAATCCTATACAAATTCGACTAATCCTACAGTGCGTAGTATCTAATTTGCTAAAATACCAAAGAGAGAAAAAAATAAATAAAATGCTCTGAGATATATACCTTCTTATAAACAAAAAAAATAAATAAATTAAATTCATGTTAGTGCGTGATGTATTTATAAACAAATATATATACTACTCTGTTTTTAATTGCGTAGCATACGAAAGCACACCACAAGTGTAAACTTAGGAAAGAAACTTTGATTAGGAGAGAACTTCAAAGCCACATTTAAAGAAGAAAAAAAATAATGATATATATATATATATGATAATGAATATATGATGTTTTTGCGTTTGTACTATTCCTCCTATTATTATTATTATTCGATTTTCGGAAAGTTCATTTTATTTTACTTGATTTTTCTTTTCTTTTGACTGACTTGCGATGATGGAAAACTGAATTAATTGTATTGTGTTGATCCTACAAATACGAAAGAAATTGTAACTACTTTACTGCGGTTAGTTGTATTGTTATATAAACAAACAAAAAAAAAACTTATGTTAAGTTATGGAAGAATGGAAAAAAAAAGAAGTTTGGGCAAGCTCAAGACTAATGCGAGCGAGGGCAGTTTGTATTTGTAGGATAATGACGATTTTATTATTGAAGTGTGTATTATTGAACTTGTATTTGACATGACTATAATATGATAATAAAGTTGGTTTTCTTCTACGAAACGTCTCTTTCGAAACAAACACATCTATCTTTTCCTCAGATCCAAATTATTTGTTTTCTATTTTGATCGTGATATTTATTGAGAAAATGCACACACAATTTACAATTTATTTATTTGTTTACTCTTCTATTTTTTTCGTTTTTTATACGTATGTGCGAAATTGTCGAGAATAACACGCAACAATTAATTCTATTTTTACATCTATTGAACTTGGAATTACAACAGAAATTAAAACAGCCTTCACACACACATTGTTATTTTGTTTTCAAAGACGTATATTTTCCTTAAAATTATATAAGCTACTATTGAATTACAGTATGTAATTTTAGGATTCTTTTTTGCTCAAAATATTAGCTTTTATCAACATCGAGCAACACAATTTACATAATACTTTGTAATTCAGAAGTCAGTCGCAAATCCTTTATTAAGAATATTTTTTAACTATTATATTTACTAAAATGATGCTATGATTTTCGAAATAAATGAAAGATATTAAAGAAAAAGAATATTTATTTACTCGTAACTATAATGGTTATATAAATTAAAAAATACACAATATTATTATTTTCTGTTCTTCCTATGCTTCCTCTTTCTATCATCCTCTGAGTCTGAAGAATCCCTCCTCTTCTTAATTTTCTTCTTATGTTCCCTCCTCTCGATTTTCTCCAATTTTCTAAAAAAAATCACAATTAATAAACAATTTTTTTAAATTAATTTTCATTGACTTACTTGAGTAGTGCTTTCTTCTGTTTGGTGTTTAACGCATTCAAAAATGTTTCTTCAGCATTTGGATCCTCATCAGCTATCATCAAATTTGCTGAATGCCCGTTTTGAATATGCTGTTTTTTCAAGGCTAGCCCATTCTCCAACATCTGTTGCACCAAAGAGTTTTCATCCAATAATGGCCCAGCTTCTAAAGATCTTGCAGCGCTCATCGATAAACTGTAGATAGGACATTCCTTGTCTGCAATAAAAAAAATGTATTATTAATCATTTTAACCTAAAAATATATAATTTGTAAAATGTTTAGAATAATAGTTACCTGTGTTGATGTGACCCCACTTGTGACATTTAATACATCTCACATTCCTAACTTGAATACCAAAAGGTTGATCCCGGATTTCCTGATCACCCTTGCAGTAGCTCTCTCTTGGGGCATTGTACTTCCTCTGCCACTCGAACTTGTATTCTGGTTCATCATCCTCACGTTCCCTTTCCTTCTTCACGCCTGGTGGTGGCTCGTACATGAAGTTTATACTCAGCTTATCTTTGCTGTCCTTACTAAGCATAGCTTTGTTATCATGTAAATCTTGTTCCTTTTCATATTGTTGCCGTAACTCCTCCTGCTTCTTCTTGTAGGCCTCAGTTTTCTGCTCTGCCATCCATACCTAAATACACAAAGTACAACGATCAGTTTATGGTAAGTATAAGAAATAAAACACAACTACTTACTCGCTTCAAATTGTCTCTGGAAGCTGGATGGAAGAACTTCTTACACATGTAATTGTTGAAACCTTTACCCATTTTGGCGATTGGTTATCTACACACTTCTTGAATGAAATCAATTGCAATATTAAAGAATTGCAAGAATAAACAACTCCTATGTATTTCACAACTAGTCACAACATCAACTAGTTAAAAATTTTGCCGCTTGGCGATAATTCGCAACTGCTGCCACTACAAAATAAATAATAACAAATATGAATACAGCTTACCCAACGTCTAAAAAAAAATAATCAACTCATTAACACACTGTGTACTGATTTATCAAAAGTTATGAAAATTATGAAATCTAAAGTATTTCTCAAGTTATTTACAGTTATTGATAGTTTACACCAAATCCAACTACTTCTTTATTTAATACAATTCTCTATAATTTTTCGTGGTACCGAAATATCTTCGTAACTTTTGTTACATAATAAATTAGATTATGATTGCTCCCTTTATACACAACAACTATTATACAAAAAAGTTGTAAAAATTTCAAGATATAGAGAATAAAATCGAGTTGTAGTCTTAAATTAAATTAAAACCTTCAGATGAGAAATGGCACTTTTTAACAGCACATAATGGACGATTGCGTAAAAGCACCAATATGCCACTATAACGGTCGGAAAGGTAAGACTTTCAGCTTCAATTTGAGTGCAAGATTATGTAATTAGCTCGCTCTGTTCTCGAGTTATTAAGAGAAAATTACGGATATACCTAAATTTATAGGTGAACTCGAAATAGAAATATTGGTGCTAGAGCTACGCGGATGATCCCATTCGAAAGGTGATAGCTTCATTTAAATGATTCCTCTTAAATTATGTAATTATCGCTAGTGGTTGTCCTGAAATTAAATAAAAACCGAAATGTGAAAAATCGCACTTTTTGACAGCTCATAGCGAATGATTGCGTAAAAGCACAAACATGCCACTGCAACCATTGGAAAGGTAAGACTTTCAGCTTTAATTTGGTTTTAAGATTATGTAATTACGTCAATCTGTTCTCGAGTTATCGAGAGAAAATCAAAGATATACCCGAATCCAATTAGTTTTTTCAAATTTATAGGTGCACTCGAAATCGAAATATTGGTGCTAGAGTTACGCGGATGGTCCCATTCGAAAGGTAGCAGCTTCACTTAAATGATTCCTGCAAAATTATGTAATTATCGTTAATGGTTGTCCTGAAATTAAATAAAAACCGAAATGTGAAAAATCGCACTTTTTGACAGCTCATAGCGAATGATTGCGTAAAAGCACAAACATGCCACTGTAACCATTGGAAAGGTAAGACTTTCAGCTTTAATTTGGTTATAAGATGATGTAGTTACGTCATCCTGTTCTCGAGTTATCGAGAGAAAATCAAAGATATACCCGAATCCTATTAGTTTTTTCAAATTTATAGGTGCACTCGAAATCGAAATATTGGTGCTAGAGTTACGCGGATGGTCCCATTCGAAAGGTAACAGCTTCACTTAAATGATTCCTGCAAAATTATGTATTTATCGTTAATGGTTGTCCTGAAATTAAATAAAAACCGAAATGTGAAAAATCGCACTTTTTGACAGCTCATAGCGAATGATTGCGTAAAAGCACAAACATGCCACTGTAACCATTGGAAAGGTAGGACTTTCAGCTTTAATTTGGTTATAAGATGATGTAGTTACGTCATCCTGTTCTCGAGTTATCGAGAGAAAATCAAAGATATACCCGAATCCTATTAGTTTTTTCAAATTTATAGGTGCACTCGAAATCGAAATATTGGTGCTAGAGTTACGCGGATGGTCCCATTCGAAAGGTAACAGCTTCACTTAAATGATTCCTGCAAAATTATGTATTTATCGTTAATGGTTGTCCTGAAATTAAATAAAAACCGAAATGTGAAAAATCGCACTTTTTGACAGCTCATAGCGAATGATTGCGTAAAAGCACAAACATGCCACTGCAACCATTGGAAAGGTAGGACTTTCAGCTTTAATTTGGTTATAAGATGATGTAGTTACGTCATCCTGTTCTCGAGTTATCGAGAGAAAATCAAAGATATACCCGAATCCTATTAGTTTTTTCAAATTTATAGGTGCACTCGAAATCGAAATATTGGTGCTAGAGTTACGCGGATGGTCCCATTCGAAAGGTAACAGCTTCACTTAAATGATTCCTGTAAAATTATGTAATTATCGTTAATGGTTGTCCTGAAATTAAATAAAAACCGAAATGTGAAAAATCGCACTTTTTGACAGCTCATAGCGAATGATTGCGTAAAAGCACAAACATGCCACTGTAACCATTGGAAAGGTAAGACATTCAGCTTTAATTTGGTTATAAGATGATGTAGTTACGTCATCCTGTTCTCGAGTTATCGAGAGAAAATCAAAGATATACCCGAATCCTTTAGTTTTTTCAAATTTATAGGTGCACTCGAAATCGAAATATTGGTGCTAGAGTTACGCGGATGGTCCCATTCGAAAGGTAACAGCTTCACTTAAATGATTCCTGCAAAATTATGTAATTATCGTTAGTGGTTGTCCTGAAATTAAATAAAAACTGAAATGTGAAAAATCGCACTTTTTGACAGCTCATAGCGGACGATTGCGTAAAAGCACAAATATGTCACGGCAACCATTGGAAAGGTAAGACTTGCAGCTTTAATTTGGTTATAAGATGATGTAATTGCGTCAATCTGTTCTTGAGGTATCGAGAGAAAATCAAAGATATACCCGAATCCTATTAGTTTTTTCAAATTTATAGGTGCACTCGAAATCGAAATATTGGTGCTAGAGTTACGCGGATGGTCCCATTCGAAAGGTAACAGCTTCACTTAAATGATTCCTGCAAAATTATGTAATTATCGTTAGTGGTTGTCCTGAAATTAAATAAAAACCGAAATGTGAAAAATCGCACTTTTTGACAGCTCATAGCGGACGATTGCGTAAAAGCACAAACATGTCACTGCAACCATTGGAAAGGTAAGACTTTCAGCTTTAATTTGAGTATAAGATGATGTAATTATCTCACTCGCTTATCGAGTTATTAAGAGAAATCTTGTTCATAATTTTTATTACATAAAACCTATATACAAACAGGTGTATGTTTGGTTGCAGTCACCTGAAAACACGTGCTTAGTACAGTGACAGCAGCTGTCACATTGACAGCTAGATGTTAACCTCAAAAATTCCGCTGGATAATAGGATTTGCCCAAAGTGGTCGTTTTCGTCGAATATGTCCAGAAATACTTAAGACTGGATAATGTTCAATAAGTAATTAGTTGCGTATTCCAATGCTCTTTGATATGCAATAGTCAAAGTTATATAAAGTGCAATAGTTTTCCTGAAAATCGTGAAAGTAAATAAAAACCGCAAGGTGAAAAATGGTACATTTTGACAGCTGATAACGGACTATTGCATAATAATACGAATATGCCACTGCAACCATCGGAAAGGTAAGACTTTCAGCTTTAATTTGCTTATAAGATGATGTAATTACGTCAATCTGTTCTCGAGTTATCGAGAGAAAATCAAAGATATACCCGAATCCTATTAGTTTTTTTTAAATTTATAGGTGCACTCGAAATCGAAATATTAGTGCTAGAGTTATGCGGATGGTCCCATTCGAAAGGTAACAGCTTCACTTAAATGATTCCTGTAAAATTATGTAATTATCGTTAATGGTTGTCCTGAAATTAAATAAAAACCGAAATGTGAAAAATCGCACTTTTTGACAGCTCATAGCGAATGATTGCGTAAAAGCACAAACATGCCACTGTAACCATTGGAAAGGTAAGACTTTCAGCTTTAATTTGGTTATAAGATGATGTAGTTACGTCATCCTGTTCTCGAGTTATCGAGAGAAAATCAAAGATATACCCGAATCCTATTAGTTTTTTCAAATTTATAGGTGCACTCGAAATCGAAATATTGGTGCTAGAGTTACGCGGATGGTCCCATTCGAAAGGTAACAGCTTCACTTAAATGATTCCTGTAAAATTATGTAATTATCGTTAATGGTTGTCCTGAAATTAAATAAAAACCGAAATGTGAAAAATCGCACTTTTTGACAGCTCATAGCGAATGATTGCGTAAAAGCACAAACATGCCACTGTAACCATTGGAAAGGTAAGACTTTCAGCTTTAATTTGGTTATAAGATGATGTAGTTACGTCATCCTGTTCTCGAGTTATCGAGAGAAAATCAAAGATATACCCGAATCCTATTAGTTTTTTCAAATTTATAGGTGCACTCGAAATCGAAATATTGGTGCTAGAGTTACGCGGATGGTCCCATTCGAAAGGTAACAGCTTCACTTAAATGATTCCTGCAAAATTATGTATTTATCGTTAATGGTTGTCCTGAAATTAAATAAAAACCGAAATGTGAAAAATCGCACTTTTTGACAGCTCATAGCGAATGATTGCGTAAAAGCACAAACATGCCACTGTAACCATTGGAAAGGTAAGACTTTCAGCTTTAATTTGGTTATAAGATGATGTAGTTACGTCATCCTGTTCTCGAGTTATCGAGAGAAAATCAAAGATATACCCGAATCCTATTAGTTTTTTCAAATTTATAGGTGCACTCGAAATCGAAATATTGGTGCTAGAGTTACGCGGATGGTCCCATTCGAAAGGTAACAGCTTCACTTAAATGATTCCTGTAAAATTATGTAATTATCG
Source organism: Nicrophorus investigator (assembly GCA_963457615.1). Lineage (NCBI taxonomy): Eukaryota > Metazoa > Arthropoda > Insecta > Coleoptera > Silphidae > Nicrophorus > Nicrophorus investigator. Next base: position 14,975,728 of record OY735144.1, read on the forward strand.
TTAATGGTTGTCCTGAAATTAAATAAAAACCGAAATGTGAAAAATCGCACTTTTTGACAGCTCATAGCGAATGATTGCGTAAAAGCACAAACATGCCACTGTAACCATTGGAAAGGTAAGACATTCAGCTTTAATTTGGTTATAAGATGATGTAATTGCGTCAATCTGTTCTTGAGGTATCGAGAGAAAATCAAAGATATACCCGAATCCTATTAGTTTTTTCAAATTTATAGGTGCACTCGAAATCGAAATATTGGTGCTAGAGTTACGCGGATGGTCCCATTCGAAAGGTAACAGCTTCACTTAAATGATTCCTGCAAAATTATGTAATTATCGTTAGTGGTTGTCCTGAAATTAAATAAAAACCGAAATGTGAAAAATCGCACTTTTTGACAGCTCATAGCGGACGATTGCGTAAAAGCACAAACATGTCACTGCAACCATTGGAAAGGTAAGACTTTCAGCTTTAATTTGAGTATAAGATGATGTAATTATCTCACTCGCTTATCGAGTTATTAAGAGAAATCTTGTTCATAATTTTTATTACATAAAACCTATATACAAACAGGTGTATGTTTGGTTGCAGTCACCTGAAAACACGTGCTTAGTACAGTGACAGCAGCTGTCACATTGACAGCTAGATGTTAACCTCAAAAATTCCGCTGGATAATAGGATTTGCCCAAAGTGGTCGTTTTCGTCGAATATGTCCAGAAATACTTAAGACTGGATAATGTTCAATAAGTAATTAGTTGCGTATTCCAATGCTCTTTGATATGCAATAGTCAAAGTTATATAAAGTGCAATAGTTTTCCTGAAAATCGTGAAAGTAAATAAAAACCGCAAGGTGAAAAATGGTACATTTTGACAGCTGATAACGGACTATTGCATAATAATACGAATATGCCACTGCAACCATCGGAAAGGTAAGACTTTCAGCTTTAATTTGGTTATAAGATGATGTAGTTACGTCATCCTGTTCTCGAGTTATCGAGAGAAAATCAAAGATATACCCGAATCCTATTAGTTTTTTCAAATTTATAGGTGCACTCGAAATCGAAATATTGGTGCTAGAGTTACGCGGATGGTCCCATTCGAAAGGTAACAGCTTCACTTAAATGATTCCTGTAAAATTATGTAATTATCGTTAATGGTTGTCCTGAAATTAAATAAAAACCGAAATGTGAAAAATCGCACTTTTTGACAGCTCATAGCGAATGATTGCGTAAAAGCACAAACATGCCACTGTAACCATTGGAAAGGTAAGACTTTCAGCTTTAATTTGGTTATAAGATGATGTAGTTACGTCATCCTGTTCTCGAGTTATCGAGAGAAAATCAAAGATATACCCGAATCCTATTAGTTTTTTCAAATTTATAGGTGCACTCGAAATCGAAATATTGGTGCTAGAGTTACGCGGATGGTCCCATTCGAAAGGTAACAGCTTCACTTAAATGATTCCTGTAAAATTATGTAATTATTGTTAATGGTTGTCCTGAAATTAAATAAAAACCGAAATGTGAAAAATCGCACTTTTTGACAGCTCATAGCGAATGATTGCGTAAAAGCACAAACATGCCACTGTAACCATTGGAAAGGTAAGACTTTCAGCTTTAATTTGGTTATAAGATGATGTAGTTACGTCATCCTGTTCTCGAGTTATCGAGAGAAAATCAAAGATATACCCGAATCCTATTAGTTTTTTCAAATTTATAGGTGCACTCGAAATCGAAATATTGGTGCTAGAGTTACGCGGATGGTCCCATTCGAAAGGTAACAGCTTCACTTAAATGATTCCTGCAAAATTATGTATTTATCGTTAATGGTTGTCCTGAAATTAAATAAAAACCGAAATGTGAAAAATCGCACTTTTTGACAGCTCATAGCGAATGATTGCGTAAAAGCACAAACATGCCACTGTAACCATTGGAAAGGTAAGACTTTCAGCTTTAATTTGGTTATAAGATGATGTAGTTACGTCATCCTGTTCTCGAGTTATCGAGAGAAAATCAAAGATATACCCGAATCCTATTAGTTTTTTCAAATTTATAGGTGCACTCGAAATCGAAATATTAGTGCTAGAGTTATGCGGATGGTCCCATTCGAAAGGTAACAGCTTCACTTAAATGATTCCTGTAAAATTATGTAATTATCGTTAATGGTTGTCCTGAAATTAAATAAAAACCGAAATGTGAAAAATCGCACTTTTTGACAGCTCATAGCGGACGATTTCGTAAAAGCACAAACATGTCACTGCAACCATTGGAAAGGTAAGACTTTCAGCTTTAATTTGAGTATAAGATGATGTAATTATCTCACTCGCTTATCGAGTTATTAAGAGAAATCTTGTTCATAATTTTTATTACATAAAACCTATATACAAACAGGTGTATGTTTGGTTGCAGTCACCTGAAAACACGTGCTTAGTACAGTGACAGCAGCTGTCACATTGACAGCTAGATGTTAACCTCAAAAATTCCGCTGGATAATAGGATTTGCCCAAAGTGGTCGTTTTCGTCGAATATGTCCAGAAATACTTAAGACTGGATAATGTTCAATAAGTAATTAGTTGCGTATTCCAATGCTCTTTGATATGCAATAGTCAAAGTTATATAAAGTGCAATAGTTTTCCTGAAAATCGTGAAAGTAAATAAAAACCGCAAGGTGAAAAATGGTACATTTTGACAGCTGATAACGGACTATTGCATAATAATACGAACATGCCACTGCAACCATCGGAAAGGTAAGACTTTCAGCTTTAATTTGCTTATAAGATGATGTAATTTCGTCAATCTGTTCTCGAGTTATCGAGAGAAAATCAAAGATATACCCGAATCCTGTTAGTTTTTTCAAATTTATAGGTGCTCTCGAAATCGAAATATTGGTGCTAGAGTTACGCGGATGGTCCCATTCGAAAGGTAACAGCTTCACTTAAATGATTCCTGTAAAATTATGTAATTATCGTTAATGGTTGTCCTGAAATTAAATAAAAACCGAAATGTGAAAAATCGCACTTTTTGACAGCTCATAGCGAATGATTGCGTAAAAGCACAAACATGCCACTGTAACCATTGGAAAGGTAAGACATTCAGCTTTAATTTGGTTATAAGATGATGTAATTGCGTCAATCTGTTCTTGAGGTATCGAGAGAAAATCAAAGATATACCCGAATCCTATTAGTTTTTTCAAATTTATAGGTGCACTCGAAATCGAAATATTGGTGCTAGAGTTACGCGGATGGTCCCATTCGAAAGGTAACAGCTTCACTTAAATGATTCCTGCAAAATTATGTATTTATCGTTAATGGTTGTCCTGAAATTAAATAAAAACCGAAATGTGAAAAATCGCACTTTTTGACAGCTCATAGCGAATGATTGCGTAAAAGCACAAACATGCCACTGTAACCATTGGAAAGGTAAGACTTTCAGCTTTAATTTGGTTATAAGATGATGTAGTTACGTCATCCTGTTCTCGAGTTATCGAGAGAAAATCAAAGATATACCCGAATCCTATTAGTTTTTTCAAATTTATAGGTGCACTCGAAATCGAAATATTGGTGCTAGAGTTACGCGGATGGTCCCATTCGAAAGGTAACAGCTTCACTTAAATGATTCCTGTAAAATTATGTAATTATCGTTAATGGTTGTCCTGAAATTAAATAAAAACCGAAATGTGAAAAATCGCACTTTTTGACAGCTCATAGCGAATGATTGCGTAAAAGCACAAACATGCCACTGTAACCATTGGAAAGGTAAGACTTTCAGCTTTAATTTGGTTATAAGATGATGTAGTTACGTCATCCTGTTCTCGAGTTATCGAGAGAAAATCAAAGATATACCCGAATCCTATTAGTTTTTTCAAATTTATAGGTGCACTCGAAATCGAAATATTGGTGCTAGAGTTACGCGGATGGTCCCATTCGAAAGGTAACAGCTTCACTTAAATGATTCCTGTAAAATTATGTAATTATCGTTAATGGTTGTCCTGAAATTAAATAAAAACCGAAATGTGAAAAATCGCACTTTTTGACAGCTCATAGCGAATGATTGCGTAAAAGCACAAACATGCCACTGTAACCATTGGAAAGGTAAGACATTCAGCTTTAATTTGGTTATAAGATGATGTAGTTACGTCATCCTGTTCTCGAGTTATCGAGAGAAAATCAAAGATATACCCGAATCCTATTAGTTTTTTCAAATTTATAGGTGCACTCGAAATCGAAATATTGGTGCTAGAGTTACGCGGATGGTCCCATTCGAAAGGTAACAGCTTCACTTAAATGATTCCTGTAAAATTATATAATTATCGTTAATGGTTGTCCTGAAATTAAATAAAAACCGAAATGTGAAAAATCGCACTTTTTGACAGCTCATAGCGAATGATTGCGTAAAAGCACAAACATGCCACTGTAACCATTGGAAAGGTAAGACATTCAGCTTTAATTTGGTTATAAGATGATGTAATTACGTCATCCTGTTCTCGAGTTATCGAGAGAAAATCAAAGATATACCCGAATCCTATTAGTTTTTCAAATTTATAGGTGCACTCGAAATCGAAATATTGGTGCTAGAGTTACGCGGATGGTCCCATTCGAAAGGTAACAGCTTCACTTAAATGATTCCTGTAAAATTATGTAATTATCGTTAATGGTTGTCCTGAAATTAAATAAAAACCGAAATGTGAAAAATCGCACTTTTTGACAGCTCATAGCGAATGATTGCGTAAAAGCACAAACATGCCACTGTAACCATTGGAAAGGTAAGACATTCAGCTTTAATTTGGTTATAAGATGATGTAATTACGTCATCCTGTTCTCGAGTTATCGAGAGAAAATCAAAGATATACCCGAATCCTATTAGTTTTTTTAAATTTATAGGTGCACTCGAAATCGAAATATTGGTGCTAGAGTTACGCGGATGGTCCCATTCGAAAGGTAACAGCTTCACTTAAGTGATTCCTGTAAAATTATGTATTTATCGTTAATGGTTGTCCTGAAATTAAATAAAAACCGAAATGTGAAAAATCGCACTTTTTGACAGCTCATAGCGAATGATTGCGTAAAAGCACAAACATGCCACTGTAACCATTGGAAAGGTAAGACTTTCAGCTTTAATTTGGTTATAAGATGATGTAGTTACGTCATCCTGTTCTCGAGTTATCGAGAGAAAATCAAAGATATACCCGAATCCTATTAGTTTTTTCAAATTTATAGGTGCACTCGAAATCGAAATATTGGTGCTAGAGTTACGCGGATGGTCCCATTCGAAAGGTAACAGCTTCACTTAAATGATTCCTGTAAAATTATATAATTATCGTTAATGGTTGTCCTGAAATTAAATAAAAACCGAAATGTGAAAAATCGCACTTTTTGACAGCTCATAGCGAATGATTGCGTAAAAGCACAAACATGCCACTGTAACCATTGGAAAGGTAAGACATTCAGCTTTAATTTGGTTATAAGATGATGTAATTACGTCATCCTGTTCTCGAGTTATCGAGAGAAAATCAAAGATATACCCGAATCCTATTAGTTTTTCAATTTTATAGGTGCACTCGAAATCGAAATATTGGTGCTAGAGTTACGCGGATGGTCCCATTCGAAAGGTAACAGCTTCACTTAAATGATTCCTGTAAAATTATGTAATTATCGTTAATGGTTGTCCTGAAATTAAATAAAAACCGAAATGTGAAAAATCGCACTTTTTGACAGCTCATAGCGAATGATTGCGTAAAAGCACAAACATGCCACTGTAACCATTGGAAAGGTAAGACATTCAGCTTTAATTTGGTTATAAGATGATGTAATTACGTCATCCTGTTCTCGAGTTATCGAGAGAAAATCAAAGATATACCCGAATCCTATTAGTTTTTCAATTTTATAGGTGCACTCGAAATCGAAATATTGGTGCTAGAGTTACGCGGATGGTCCCATTCGAAAGGTAACAGCTTCACTTAAATGATTCCTGCAAAATTATGTAATTATCGTTAATGGTTGTCCTGAAATTAAATAAAAACCGAAATGTGAAAAATCGCACTTTTTGACAGCTCATAGCGAATGATTGCGTAAAAGCACAAACATGCCACTGTAACCATTGGAAAGGTAAGACATTCAGCTTTAATTTGGTTATAAGATGATGTAATTACGTCATCCTGTTCTCGAGTTATCGAGAGAAAATCAAAGATATACCCGAATCCTATTAGTTTTTCAATTTTATAGGTGCACTCGAAATCGAAATATTGGTGCTAGAGTTACGCGGATGGTCCCATTCGAAAGGTAACAGCTTCACTTAAGTGATTCCTGTAAAATTATGTAATTATCGTTAATGGTTGTCCTGAAATTAAATAAAAACCGAAATGTGAAAAATCGCACTTTTTGACAGCTCATAGCGAATGATTGCGTAAAAGCACAAACATGCCACTGTAACCATTGGAAAGGTAAGACATTCAGCTTTAATTTGGTTATAAGATGATGTAATTACGTCATCCTGTTCTCGAGTTATCGAGAGAAAATCAAAGATATACCCGAATCCTATTAGTTTTTTTAAATTTATAGGTGCACTCGAAATCGAAATATTGGTGCTAGAGTTACGCGGATGGTCCCATTCGAAAGGTAACAGCTTCACTTAAGTGATTCCTGTAAAATTATGTATTTATCGTTAATGGTTGTCCTGAAATTAAATAAAAACCGAAATGTGAAAAATCGCACTTTTTGACAGCTCATAGCGAATGATTGCGTAAAAGCACAAACATGCCACTGTAACCATTGGAAAGGTAAGACTTTCAGCTTTAATTTGGTTATAAGATGATGTAGTTACGTCATCCTGTTCTCGAGTTATCGAGAGAAAATCAAAGATATACCCGAATCCTATTAGTTTTTTCAAATTTATAGGTGCACTCGAAATCGAAATATTGGTGCTAGAGTTACGCGGATGGTCCCATTCGAAAGGTAACAGCTTCACTTAAGTGATTCCTGTAAAATTATGTAATTATCGTTAATGGTTGTCCTGAAATTAAATAAAAACCGAAATGTGAAAAATCGCACTTTTTGACAGCTCATAGCGAATGATTGCGTAAAAGCACAAACATGCCACTGTAACCATTGGAAAGGTAAGACATTCAGCTTTAATTTGGTTATAAGATGATGTAATTACGTCATCCTGTTCTCGAGTTATCGAGAGAAAATCAAAGATATACCCGAATCCTATTAGTTTTTCAATTTTATAGGTGCACTCGAAATCGAAATATTGGTGCTAGAGTTACGCGGATGGTCCCATTCGAAAGGTAACAGCTTCACTTAAGTGATTCCTGTAAAATTATGTATTTATCGTTAATGGTTGTCCTGAAATTAAATAAAAACCGAAATGTGAAAAATCGCACTTTTTGACAGCTCATAGCGAATGATTGCGTAAAAGCACAAACATGCCACTGTAACCATTGGAAAGGTAAGACTTTCAGCTTTAATTTGGTTATAAGATGATGTAGTTACGTCATCCTGTTCTCGAGTTATCGAGAGAAAATCAAAGATATACCCGAATCCTATTAGTTTTTTCAAATTTATAGGTGCACTCGAAATCGAAATATTGGTGCTAGAGTTACGCGGATGGTCCCATTCGAAAGGTAACAGCTTCACTTAAATGATTCCTGCAAAATTATGTATTTATCGTTAATGGTTGTCCTGAAATTAAATAAAAACCGAAATGTGAAAAATCGCACTTTTTGACAGCTCATAGCGAATGATTGCGTAAAAGCACAAACATGCCACTGTAACCGTTGGAAAGGTAAGACTTTCAGCTTTAATTTGGTTATAAGATGATGTAGTTACGTCATCCTGTTCTCGAGTTATCGAGAGAAAATCAAAGATATACCCGAATCCTATTAGTTTTTTTAAATTTATAGGTGCACTCGAAATCGAAATATTAGTGCTAGAGTTATGCGGATGGTCCCATTCGAAAGGTAACAGCTTCACTTAAATGATTCCTGTAAAATTATGTAATTATCGTTAATGGTTGTCCTGAAATTAAATAAAAACCGAAATGTGAAAAATCGCACTTTTTGACAGCTCATAGCGGACGATTTCGTAAAAGCACAAACATGTCACTGCAACCATTGGAAAGGTAAGACTTTCAGCTTTAATTTGAGTATAAGATGATGTAATTATCTCACTCGCTTATCGAGTTATTAAGAGAAATCTTGTTCATAATTTTTATTACATAAAACCTATATACAAACAGGTGTATGTTTGGTTGCAGTCACCTGAAAACACGTGCTTAGTACAGTGACAGCAGCTGTCACATTGACAGCTAGATGTTAACCTCAAAAATTCCGCTGGATAATAGGATTTGTCCAAAGTGGTCGTTTTCGTCGAATATGTCCAGAAATACTTAAGACTGGATAATGTTCAATAAGTAATTAGTTGCGTATTCCAATGCTCTTTGATATGCAATAGTCAAAGTTATATAAAGTGCAATAGTTTTCCTGAAAATCGTGAAAGTAAATAAAAACCGCAAGGTGAAAAATGGTACATTTTGACAGCTGATAACGGACTATTGCATAATAATACGAACATGCCACTGCAACCATCGGAAAGGTAAGACTTTCAGTTTTAATTTGCTTATAAGATGATGTAATTTCGTCAATCTGTTCTCGAGTTATCGAGAGAAAATCAAAGATATACCCGAATCCTGTTAGTTTTTTCAAATTTATAGGTGCTCTCGAAATCGAAATATTGGTGCTAGAGTTACGCGGATGGTCCCATTCGAAAGGTAACAGCTTCACTTAAATGATTCCTGTAAAATTATGTAATTATCGTTAATGGTTGTCCTGAAATTAAATAAAAACCGAAATGTGAAAAATCGCACTTTTTGACAGCTCATAGCGAATGATTGCGTAAAAGCACAAACATGCCACTGTAACCATTGGAAAGGTAAGACATTCAGCTTTAATTTGGTTATAAGATGATGTAGTTACGTCATCCTGTTCTCGAGTTATCGAGAGAAAATCAAAGATATACCCGAATCCTATTAGTTTTTTCAAATTTATAGGTGCACTCGAAATCGAAATATTGGTGCTAGAGTTACGCGGATGGTCCCATTCGAAAGGTAACAGCTTCACTTAAATGATTCCTGTAAAATTATGTAATTATCGTTAATGGTTGTCCTGAAATTAAATAAAAACCGAAATGTGAAAAATCGCACTTTTTGACAGCTCATAGCGAATGATTGCGTAAAAGCACAAACATGCCACTGTAACCATTGGAAAGGTAAGACATTCAGCTTTAATTTGGTTATAAGATGATGTAATTACGTCATCCTGTTCTCGAGTTATCGAGAGAAAATCAAAGATATACCCGAATCCTATTAGTTTTTTCAAATTTATAGGTGCACTCGAAATCGAAATATTGGTGCTAGAGTTACGCGGATGGTCCCATTCGAAAGGTAACAGCTTCACTTAAGTGATTCCTGTAAAATTATGTAATTATCGTTAATGGTTGTCCTGAAATTAAATAAAAACCGAAATGTGAAAAATCGCACTTTTTGACAGCTCATAGCGAATGATTGCGTAAAAGCACAAACATGCCACTGTAACCATTGGAAAGGTAAGACATTCAGCTTTAATTTGGTTATAAGATGATGTAATTACGTCATCCTGTTCTCGAGTTATCGAGAGAAAATCAAAGATATACCCGAATCCTATTAGTTTTTTTAAATTTATAGGTGCACTCGAAATCGAAATATTGGTGCTAGAGTTACGCGGATGGTCCCATTCGAAAGGTAACAGCTTCACTTAAGTGATTCCTGTAAAATTATGTATTTATCGTTAATGGTTGTCCTGAAATTAAATAAAAACCGAAATGTGAAAAATCGCACTTTTTGACAGCTCATAGCGAATGATTGCGTAAAAGCACAAACATGCCACTGTAACCATTGGAAAGGTAAGACTTTCAGCTTTAATTTGGTTATAAGATGATGTAGTTACGTCATCCTGTTCTCGAGTTATCGAGAGAAAATCAAAGATATACCCGAATCCTATTAGTTTTTCAAATTTATAGGTGCACTCGAAATCGAAATATTGGTGCTAGAGTTACGCGGATGGTCCCATTCGAAAGGTAACAGCTTCACTTAAATGATTCCTGTAAAATTATGTAATTATCGTTAATGGTTGTCCTGAAATTAAATAAAAACCGAAATGTGAAAAATCGCACTTTTTGACAGCTCATAGCGAATGATTGCGTAAAAGCACAAACATGCCACTGTAACCATTGGAAAGGTAAGACATTCAGCTTTAATTTGGTTATAAGATGATGTAATTACGTCATCCTGTTCTCGAGTTATCGAGAGAAAATCAAAGATATACCCGAATCCTATTAGTTTTTCAATTTTATAGGTGCACTCGAAATCGAAATATTGGTGCTAGAGTTACGCGGATGGTCCCATTCGAAAGGTAACAGCTTCACTTAAATGATTCCTGTAAAATTATGTAATTATCGTTAATGGTTGTCCTGAAATTAAATAAAAACCGAAATGTGAAAAATCGCACTTTTTGACAGCTCATAGCGAATGATTGCGTAAAAGCACAAACATGCCACTGTAACCATTGGAAAGGTAAGACATTCAGCTTTAATTTGGTTATAAGATGATGTAGTTACGTCATCCTGTTCTCGAGTTATCGAGAGAAAATCAAAGATATACCCGAATCCTATTAGTTTTTTCAAATTTATAGGTGCACTCGAAATCGAAATATTGGTGCTAGAGTTACGCGGATGGTCCCATTCGAAAGGTAACAGCTTCACTTAAGTGATTCCTGTAAAATTATGTAATTATCGTTAATGGTTGTCCTGAAATTAAATAAAAACCGAAATGTGAAAAATCGCACTTTTTGACAGCTCATAGCGAATGATTGCGTAAAAGCACAAACATGCCACTGTAACCATTGGAAAGGTAAGACATTCAGCTTTAATTTGGTTATAAGATGATGTAATTACGTCATCCTGTTCTCGAGTTATCGAGAGAAAATCAAAGATATACCCGAATCCTATTAGTTTTTTTAAATTTATAGGTGCACTCGAAATCGAAATATTGGTGCTAGAGTTACGCGGATGGTCCCATTCGAAAGGTAACAGCTTCACTTAAATGATTCCTGTAAAATTATGTAATTATCGTTAATGGTTGTCCTGAAATTAAATAAAAACCGAAATGTGAAAAATCGCACTTTTTGACAGCTCATAGCGAATGATTGCGTAAAAGCACAAACATGCCACTGTAACCATTGGAAAGGTAAGACATTCAGCTTTAATTTGGTTATAAGATGATGTAGTTACGTCATCCTGTTCTCGAGTTATCGAGAGAAAATCAAAGATATACCCGAATCCTATTAGTTTTTTCAAATTTATAGGTGCACTCGAAATCGAAATATTGGTGCTAGAGTTACGCGGATGGTCCCATTCGAAAGGTAACAGCTTCACTTAAATGATTCCTGTAAAATTATGTAATTATCGTTAATGGTTGTCCTGAAATTAAATAAAAACCGAAATGTGAAAAATCGCACTTTTTGACAGCTCATAGCGAATGATTGCGTAAAAGCACAAACATGCCACTGTAACCATTGGAAAGGTAAGACATTCAGCTTTAATTTGGTTATAAGATGATGTAATTACGTCATCCTGTTCTCGAGTTATCGAGAGAAAATCAAAGATATACCCGAATCCTATTAGTTTTTTTAAATTTATAGGTGCACTCGAAATCGAAATATTGGTGCTAGAGTTACGCGGATGGTCCCATTCGAAAGGTAACAGCTTCACTTAAGTGATTCCTGTAAAATTATGTATTTATCGTTAATGGTTGTCCTGAAATTAAATAAAAACCGAAATGTGAAAAATCGCACTTTTTGACAGCTCATAGCGAATGATTGCGTAAAAGCACAAACATGCCACTGTAACCATTGGAAAGGTAAGACTTTCAGCTTTAATTTGGTTATAAGATGATGTAGTTACGTCATCCTGTTCTCGAGTTATCGAGAGAAAATCAAAGATATACCCGAATCCTATTAGTTTTTTTAAATTTATAGGTGCACTCGAAATCGAAATATTGGTGCTAGAGTTACGCGGATGGTCCCATTCGAAAGGTAACAGCTTCACTTAAATGATTCCTGCAAAATTATGTATTTATCGTTAATGGTTGTCCTGAAATTAAATAAAAACCGAAATGTGAAAAATCGCACTTTTTGACAGCTCATAGCGAATGATTGCGTAAAAGCACAAACATGCCACTGTAACCATTGGAAAGGTAAGACTTTCAGCTTTAATTTGGTTATAAGATGATGTAGTTACGTCATCCTGTTCTCGAGTTATCGAGAGAAAATCAAAGATATACCCGAATCCTATTAGTTTTTTTAAATTTATAGGTGCACTCGAAATCGAAATATTGGTGCTAGAGTTACGCGGATGGTCCCATTCGAAAGGTAACAGCTTCACTTAAATGATTCCTGTAAAATTATGTAATTATCGTTAATGGTTGTCCTGAAATTAAATAAAAACCGAAATGTGAAAAATCGCACTTTTTGACAGCTCATAGCGAATGATTGCGTAAAAGCACAAACATGCCACTGTAACCATTGGAAAGGTAAGACATTCAGCTTTAATTTGGTTATAAGATGATGTAATTACGTCATCCTGTTCTCGAGTTATCGAGAGAAAATCAAAGATATACCCGAATCCTATTAGTTTTTTTAAATTTATAGGTGCACTCGAAATCGAAATATTGGTGCTAGAGTTACGCGGATGGTCCCATTCGAAAGGTAACAGCTTCACTTAAGTGATTCCTGTAAAATTATGTATTTATCGTTAATGGTTGTCCTGAAATTAAATAAAAACCGAAATGTGAAAAATCGCACTTTTTGACAGCTCATAGCGAATGATTGCGTAAAAGCACAAACATGCCACTGTAACCATTGGAAAGGTAAGACTTTCAGCTTTAATTTGGTTATAAGATGATGTAGTTACGTCATCCTGTTCTCGAGTTATCGAGAGAAAATCAAAGATATACCCGAATCCTATTAGTTTTTCAAATTTATAGGTGCACTCGAAATCGAAATATTGGTGCTAGAGTTACGCGGATGGTCCCATTCGAAAGGTAACAGCTTCACTTAAATGATTCCTGTAAAATTATGTAATTATCGTTAATGGTTGTCCTGAAATTAAATAAAAACCGAAATGTGAAAAATCGCACTTTTTGACAGCTCATAGCGAATGATTGCGTAAAAGCACAAACATGCCACTGTAACCATTGGAAAGGTAAGACATTCAGCTTTAATTTGGTTATAAGATGATGTAATTACGTCATCCTGTTCTCGAGTTATCGAGAGAAAATCAAAGATATACCCGAATCCTATTAGTTTTTCAATTTTATAGGTGCACTCGAAATCGAAATATTGGTGCTAGAGTTACGCGGATGGTCCCATTCGAAAGGTAACAGCTTCACTTAAATGATTCCTGTAAAATTATGTAATTATCGTTAATGGTTGTCCTGAAATTAAATAAAAACCGAAATGTGAAAAATCGCACTTTTTGACAGCTCATAGCGAATGATTGCGTAAAAGCACAAACATGCCACTGTAACCATTGGAAAGGTAAGACATTCAGCTTTAATTTGGTTATAAGATGATGTAATTACGTCATCCTGTTCTCGAGTTATCGAGAGAAAATCAAAGATATACCCGAATCCTATTAGTTTTTTCAAATTTATAGGTGCACTCGAAATCGAAATATTGGTGCTAGAGTTACGCGGATGGTCCCATTCGAAAGGTAACAGCTTCACTTAAGTGATTCCTGTAAAATTATGTAATTATCGTTAATGGTTGTCCTGAAATTAAATAAAAACCGAAATGTGAAAAATCGCACTTTTTGACAGCTCATAGCGAATGATTGCGTAAAAGCACAAACATGCCACTGTAACCATTGGAAAGGTAAGACATTCAGCTTTAATTTGGTTATAAGATGATGTAATTACGTCATCCTGTTCTCGAGTTATCGAGAGAAAATCAAAGATATACCCGAATCCTATTAGTTTTTTTAAATTTATAGGTGCACTCGAAATCGAAATATTGGTGCTAGAGTTACGCGGATGGTCCCATTCGAAAGGTAACAGCTTCACTTAAGTGATTCCTGTAAAATTATGTATTTATCGTTAATGGTTGTCCTGAAATTAAATAAAAACCGAAATGTGAAAAATCGCACTTTTTGACAGCTCATAGCGAATGATTGCGTAAAAGCACAAACATGCCACTGTAACCATTGGAAAGGTAAGACTTTCAGCTTTAATTTGGTTATAAGATGATGTAGTTACGTCATCCTGTTCTCGAGTTATCGAGAGAAAATCAAAGATATACCCGAATCCTATTAGTTTTTTCAAATTTATAGGTGCACTCGAAATCGAAATATTGGTGCTAGAGTTACGCGGATGGTCCCATTCGAAAGGTAACAGCTTCACTTAAATGATTCCTGCAAAATTATGTATTTATCGTTAATGGTTGTCCTGAAATTAAATAAAAACCGAAATGTGAAAAATCGCACTTTTTGACAGCTCATAGCGAATGATTGCGTAAAAGCACAAACATGCCACTGTAACCATTGGAAAGGTAAGACTTTCAGCTTTAATTTGGTTATAAGATGATGTAGTTACGTCATCCTGTTCTCGAGTTATCGAGAGAAAATCAAAGATATACCCGAATCCTATTAGTTTTTTTAAATTTATAGGTGCACTCGAAATCGAAATATTAGTGCTAGAGTTATGCGGATGGTCCCATTCGAAAGGTAACAGCTTCACTTAAATGATTCCTGTAAAATTATGTAATTATCGTTAATGGTTGTCCTGAAATTAAATAAAAACCGAAATGTGAAAAATCGCACTTTTTGACAGCTCATAGCGGACGATTTCGTAAAAGCACAAACATGTCACTGCAACCATTGGAAAGGTAAGACTTTCAGCTTTAATTTGAGTATAAGATGATGTAATTATCTCACTCGCTTATCGAGTTATTAAGAGAAATCTTGTTCATAATTTTTATTACATAAAACCTATATACAAACAGGTGTATGTTTGGTTGCAGTCACCTGAAAACACGTGCTTAGTACAGTGACAGCAGCTGTCACATTGACAGCTAGATGTTAACCTCAAAAATTCCGCTGGATAATAGGATTTGTCCAAAGTGGTCGTTTTCGTCGAATATGTCCAGAAATACTTAAGACTGGATAATGTTCAATAAGTAATTAGTTGCGTATTCCAATGCTCTTTGATATGCAATAGTCAAAGTTATATAAAGTGCAATAGTTTTCCTGAAAATCGTGAAAGTAAATAAAAACCGCAAGGTGAAAAATGGTACATTTTGACAGCTGATAACGGACTATTGCATAATAATACGAACATGCCACTGCAACCATCGGAAAGGTAAGACTTTCAGCTTTAATTTGCTTATAAGATGATGTAATTTCGTCAATCTGTTCTCGAGTTATCGAGAGAAAATCAAAGATATACCCGAATCCTGTTAGTTTTTTCAAATTTATAGGTGCTCTCGAAATCGAAATATTGGTGCTAGAGTTACGCGGATGGTCCCATTCGAAAGGTAACAGCTTCACTTAAATGATTCCTGTAAAATTATGTAATTATCGTTAATGGTTGTCCTGAAATTAAATAAAAACCGAAATGTGAAAAATCGCACTTTTTGACAGCTCATAGCGAATGATTGCGTAAAAGCACAAACATGCCACTGTAACCATTGGAAAGGTAAGACATTCAGCTTTAATTTGGTTATAAGATGATGTAGTTACGTCATCCTGTTCTCGAGTTATCGAGAGAAAATCAAAGATATACCCGAATCCTATTAGTTTTTTCAAATTTATAGGTGCACTCGAAATCGAAATATTGGTGCTAGAGTTACGCGGATGGTCCCATTCGAAAGGTAACAGCTTCACTTAAATGATTCCTGTAAAATTATGTAATTATCGTTAATGGTTGTCCTGAAATTAAATAAAAACCGAAATGTGAAAAATCGCACTTTTTGACAGCTCATAGCGAATGATTGCGTAAAAGCACAAACATGCCACTGTAACCATTGGAAAGGTAAGACATTCAGCTTTAATTTGGTTATAAGATGATGTAATTACGTCATCCTGTTCTCGAGTTATCGAGAGAAAATCAAAGATATACCCGAATCCTATTAGTTTTTTCAAATTTATAGGTGCACTCGAAATCGAAATATTGGTGCTAGAGTTACGCGGATGGTCCCATTCGAAAGGTAACAGCTTCACTTAAGTGATTCCTGTAAAATTATGTAATTATCGTTAATGGTTGTCCTGAAATTAAATAAAAACCGAAATGTGAAAAATCGCACTTTTTGACAGCTCATAGCGAATGATTGCGTAAAAGCACAAACATGCCACTGTAACCATTGGAAAGGTAAGACATTCAGCTTTAATTTGGTTATAAGATGATGTAATTACGTCATCCTGTTCTCGAGTTATCGAGAGAAAATCAAAGATATACCCGAATCCTATTAGTTTTTTTAAATTTATAGGTG
This sequence comes from Nicrophorus investigator, assembly GCA_963457615.1. Lineage (NCBI taxonomy): Eukaryota > Metazoa > Arthropoda > Insecta > Coleoptera > Silphidae > Nicrophorus > Nicrophorus investigator. The sequence goes on from OY735144.1 coordinate 14,992,295, forward strand.
CACTCGAAATCGAAATATTGGTGCTAGAGTTACGCGGATGGTCCCATTCGAAAGGTAACAGCTTCACTTAAGTGATTCCTGTAAAATTATGTATTTATCGTTAATGGTTGTCCTGAAATTAAATAAAAACCGAAATGTGAAAAATCGCACTTTTTGACAGCTCATAGCGAATGATTGCGTAAAAGCACAAACATGCCACTGTAACCATTGGAAAGGTAAGACTTTCAGCTTTAATTTGGTTATAAGATGATGTAGTTACGTCATCCTGTTCTCGAGTTATCGAGAGAAAATCAAAGATATACCCGAATCCTATTAGTTTTTTCAAATTTATAGGTGCACTCGAAATCGAAATATTGGTGCTAGAGTTACGCGGATGGTCCCATTCGAAAGGTAACAGCTTCACTTAAATGATTCCTGCAAAATTATGTATTTATCGTTAATGGTTGTCCTGAAATTAAATAAAAACCGAAATGTGAAAAATCGCACTTTTTGACAGCTCATAGCGAATGATTGCGTAAAAGCACAAACATGCCACTGTAACCATTGGAAAGGTAAGACTTTCAGCTTTAATTTGGTTATAAGATGATGTAGTTACGTCATCCTGTTCTCGAGTTATCGAGAGAAAATCAAAGATATACCCGAATCCTATTAGTTTTTTTAAATTTATAGGTGCACTCGAAATCGAAATATTAGTGCTAGAGTTATGCGGATGGTCCCATTCGAAAGGTAACAGCTTCACTTAAATGATTCCTGTAAAATTATGTAATTATCGTTAATGGTTGTCCTGAAATTAAATAAAAACCGAAATGTGAAAAATCGCACTTTTTGACAGCTCATAGCGGACGATTTCGTAAAAGCACAAACATGTCACTGCAACCATTGGAAAGGTAAGACTTTCAGCTTTAATTTGAGTATAAGATGATGTAATTATCTCACTCGCTTATCGAGTTATTAAGAGAAATCTTGTTCATAATTTTTATTACATAAAACCTATATACAAACAGGTGTATGTTTGGTTGCAGTCACCTGAAAACACGTGCTTAGTACAGTGACAGCAGCTGTCACATTGACAGCTAGATGTTAACCTCAAAAATTCCGCTGGATAATAGGATTTGTCCAAAGTGGTCGTTTTCGTCGAATATGTCCAGAAATACTTAAGACTGGATAATGTTCAATAAGTAATTAGTTGCGTATTCCAATGCTCTTTGATATGCAATAGTCAAAGTTATATAAAGTGCAATAGTTTTCCTGAAAATCGTGAAAGTAAATAAAAACCGCAAGGTGAAAAATGGTACATTTTGACAGCTGATAACGGACTATTGCATAATAATACGAACATGCCACTGCAACCATCGGAAAGGTAAGACTTTCAGCTTTAATTTGCTTATAAGATGATGTAATTTCGTCAATCTGTTCTCGAGTTATCGAGAGAAAATCAAAGATATACCCGAATCCTGTTAGTTTTTTCAAATTTATAGGTGCTCTCGAAATCGAAATATTGGTGCTAGAGTTACGCGGATGGTCCCATTCGAAAGGTAACAGCTTCACTTAAATGATTCCTGTAAAATTATGTAATTATCGTTAATGGTTGTCCTGAAATTAAATAAAAACCGAAATGTGAAAAATCGCACTTTTTGACAGCTCATAGCGAATGATTGCGTAAAAGCACAAACATGCCACTGTAACCATTGGAAAGGTAAGACATTCAGCTTTAATTTGGTTATAAGATGATGTAGTTACGTCATCCTGTTCTCGAGTTATCGAGAGAAAATCAAAGATATACCCGAATCCTATTAGTTTTTTCAAATTTATAGGTGCACTCGAAATCGAAATATTGGTGCTAGAGTTACGCGGATGGTCCCATTCGAAAGGTAACAGCTTCACTTAAATGATTCCTGTAAAATTATGTAATTATCGTTAATGGTTGTCCTGAAATTAAATAAAAACCGAAATGTGAAAAATCGCACTTTTTGACAGCTCATAGCGAATGATTGCGTAAAAGCACAAACATGCCACTGTAACCATTGGAAAGGTAAGACATTCAGCTTTAATTTGGTTATAAGATGATGTAATTACGTCATCCTGTTCTCGAGTTATCGAGAGAAAATCAAAGATATACCCGAATCCTATTAGTTTTTTCAAATTTATAGGTGCACTCGAAATCGAAATATTGGTGCTAGAGTTACGCGGATGGTCCCATTCGAAAGGTAACAGCTTCACTTAAGTGATTCCTGTAAAATTATGTAATTATCGTTAATGGTTGTCCTGAAATTAAATAAAAACCGAAATGTGAAAAATCGCACTTTTTGACAGCTCATAGCGAATGATTGCGTAAAAGCACAAACATGCCACTGTAACCATTGGAAAGGTAAGACATTCAGCTTTAATTTGGTTATAAGATGATGTAATTACGTCATCCTGTTCTCGAGTTATCGAGAGAAAATCAAAGATATACCCGAATCCTATTAGTTTTTTTAAATTTATAGGTGCACTCGAAATCGAAATATTGGTGCTAGAGTTACGCGGATGGTCCCATTCGAAAGGTAACAGCTTCACTTAAGTGATTCCTGTAAAATTATGTATTTATCGTTAATGGTTGTCCTGAAATTAAATAAAAACCGAAATGTGAAAAATCGCACTTTTTGACAGCTCATAGCGAATGATTGCGTAAAAGCACAAACATGCCACTGTAACCATTGGAAAGGTAAGACTTTCAGCTTTAATTTGGTTATAAGATGATGTAGTTACGTCATCCTGTTCTCGAGTTATCGAGAGAAAATCAAAGATATACCCGAATCCTATTAGTTTTTTCAAATTTATAGGTGCACTCGAAATCGAAATATTGGTGCTAGAGTTACGCGGATGGTCCCATTCGAAAGGTAACAGCTTCACTTAAATGATTCCTGCAAAATTATGTATTTATCGTTAATGGTTGTCCTGAAATTAAATAAAAACCGAAATGTGAAAAATCGCACTTTTTGACAGCTCATAGCGAATGATTGCGTAAAAGCACAAACATGCCACTGTAACCATTGGAAAGGTAAGACTTTCAGCTTTAATTTGGTTATAAGATGATGTAGTTACGTCATCCTGTTCTCGAGTTATCGAGAGAAAATCAAAGATATACCCGAATCCTATTAGTTTTTTTAAATTTATAGGTGCACTCGAAATCGAAATATTAGTGCTAGAGTTATGCGGATGGTCCCATTCGAAAGGTAACAGCTTCACTTAAATGATTCCTGTAAAATTATGTAATTATCGTTAATGGTTGTCCTGAAATTAAATAAAAACCGAAATGTGAAAAATCGCACTTTTTGACAGCTCATAGCGGACGATTTCGTAAAAGCACAAACATGTCACTGCAACCATTGGAAAGGTAAGACTTTCAGCTTTAATTTGAGTATAAGATGATGTAATTATCTCACTCGCTTATCGAGTTATTAAGAGAAATCTTGTTCATAATTTTTATTACATAAAACCTATATACAAACAGGTGTATGTTTGGTTGCAGTCACCTGAAAACACGTGCTTAGTACAGTGACAGCAGCTGTCACATTGACAGCTAGATGTTAACCTCAAAAATTCCGCTGGATAATAGGATTTGTCCAAAGTGGTCGTTTTCGTCGAATATGTCCAGAAATACTTAAGACTGGATAATGTTCAATAAGTAATTAGTTGCGTATTCCAATGCTCTTTGATATGCAATAGTCAAAGTTATATAAAGTGCAATAGTTTTCCTGAAAATCGTGAAAGTAAATAAAAACCGCAAGGTGAAAAATGGTACATTTTGACAGCTGATAACGGACTATTGCATAATAATACGAACATGCCACTGCAACCATCGGAAAGGTAAGACTTTCAGCTTTAATTTGCTTATAAGATGATGTAATTTCGTCAATCTGTTCTCGAGTTATCGAGAGAAAATCAAAGATATACCCGAATCCTGTTAGTTTTTTCAAATTTATAGGTGCTCTCGAAATCGAAATATTGGTGCTAGAGTTACGCGGATGGTCCCATTCGAAAGGTAACAGCTTCACTTAAATGATTCCTGTAAAATTATGTAATTATCGTTAATGGTTGTCCTGAAATTAAATAAAAACCGAAATGTGAAAAATCGCACTTTTTGACAGCTCATAGCGAATGATTGCGTAAAAGCACAAACATGCCACTGTAACCATTGGAAAGGTAAGACATTCAGCTTTAATTTGGTTATAAGATGATGTAATTACGTCATCCTGTTCTCGAGTTATCGAGAGAAAATCAAAGATATACCCGAATCCTATTAGTTTTTTCAAATTTATAGGTGCACTCGAAATCGAAATATTGGTGCTAGAGTTACGCGGATGGTCCCATTCGAAAGGTAACAGCTTCACTTAAGTGATTCCTGTAAAATTATGTAATTATCGTTAATGGTTGTCCTGAAATTAAATAAAAACCGAAATGTGAAAAATCGCACTTTTTGACAGCTCATAGCGAATGATTGCGTAAAAGCACAAACATGCCACTGTAACCATTGGAAAGGTAAGACATTCAGCTTTAATTTGGTTATAAGATGATGTAATTACGTCATCCTGTTCTCGAGTTATCGAGAGAAAATCAAAGATATACCCGAATCCTATTAGTTTTTTTAAATTTATAGGTGCACTCGAAATCGAAATATTGGTGCTAGAGTTACGCGGATGGTCCCATTCGAAAGGTAACAGCTTCACTTAAGTGATTCCTGTAAAATTATGTATTTATCGTTAATGGTTGTCCTGAAATTAAATAAAAACCGAAATGTGAAAAATCGCACTTTTTGACAGCTCATAGCGAATGATTGCGTAAAAGCACAAACATGCCACTGTAACCATTGGAAAGGTAAGACTTTCAGCTTTAATTTGGTTATAAGATGATGTAGTTACGTCATCCTGTTCTCGAGTTATCGAGAGAAAATCAAAGATATACCCGAATCCTATTAGTTTTTCAAATTTATAGGTGCACTCGAAATCGAAATATTGGTGCTAGAGTTACGCGGATGGTCCCATTCGAAAGGTAACAGCTTCACTTAAATGATTCCTGTAAAATTATGTAATTATCGTTAATGGTTGTCCTGAAATTAAATAAATACCGAAATGTGAAAAATCGCACTTTTTGACAGCTCATAGCGAATGATTGCGTAAAAGCACAAACATGCCACTGTAACCATTGGAAAGGTAATACATTCAGCTTTAATTTGGTTATAAGATGATGTAATTACGTCATCCTGTTCTCGAGTTATCGAGAGAAAATCAAAGATATACCCGAATCCTATTAGTTTTTCAATTTTATAGGTGCACTCGAAATCGAAATATTGGTGCTAGAGTTACGCGGATGGTCCCATTCGAAAGGTAACAGCTTCACTTAAATGATTCCTGTAAAATTATGTAATTATCGTTAATGGTTGTCCTGAAATTAAATAAAAACCGAAATGTGAAAAATCGCACTTTTTGACAGCTCATAGCGAATGATTGCGTAAAAGCACAAACATGCCACTGTAACCATTGGAAAGGTAAGACATTCAGCTTTAATTTGGTTATAAGATGATGTAATTACGTCATCCTGTTCTCGAGTTATCGAGAGAAAATCAAAGATATACCCGAATCCTATTAGTTTTTTCAAATTTATAGGTGCACTCGAAATCGAAATATTGGTGCTAGAGTTACGCGGATGGTCCCATTCGAAAGGTAACAGCTTCACTTAAGTGATTCCTGTAAAATTATGTAATTATCGTTAATGGTTGTCCTGAAATTAAATAAAAACCGAAATGTGAAAAATCGCACTTTTTGACAGCTCATAGCGAATGATTGCGTAAAAGCACAAACATGCCACTGTAACCATTGGAAAGGTAAGACATTCAGCTTTAATTTGGTTATAAGATGATGTAATTACGTCATCCTGTTCTCGAGTTATCGAGAGAAAATCAAAGATATACCCGAATCCTATTAGTTTTTTTAAATTTATAGGTGCACTCGAAATCGAAATATTGGTGCTAGAGTTACGCGGATGGTCCCATTCGAAAGGTAACAGCTTCACTTAAGTGATTCCTGTAAAATTATGTATTTATCGTTAATGGTTGTCCTGAAATTAAATAAAAACCGAAATGTGAAAAATCGCACTTTTTGACAGCTCATAGCGAATGATTGCGTAAAAGCACAAACATGCCACTGTAACCATTGGAAAGGTAAGACTTTCAGCTTTAATTTGGTTATAAGATGATGTAGTTACGTCATCCTGTTCTCGAGTTATCGAGAGAAAATCAAAGATATACCCGAATCCTATTAGTTTTTTCAAATTTATAGGTGCACTCGAAATCGAAATATTGGTGCTAGAGTTACGCGGATGGTCCCATTCGAAAGGTAACAGCTTCACTTAAATGATTCCTGCAAAATTATGTAATTATCGTTAGTGGTTGTCCTGAAATTAAATAAAAACTGAAATGTGAAAAATCGCACTTTTTGACAGCTCATAGCGGACGATTGCGTAAAAGCACAAATATGTCACTGTAACCATTGGAAAGGTAAGACATTCAGCTTTAATTTGGTTATAAGATGATGTAATTGCGTCAATCTGTTCTTGAGGTATCGAGAGAAAATCAAAGATATACCCGAATCCTATTAGTTTTTTCAAATTTATAGGTGCACTCGAAATCGAAATATTGGTGCTAGAGTTACGCGGATGGTCCCATTCGAAAGGTAACAGCTTCACTTAAATGATTCCTGCAAAATTATGTATTTATCGTTAATGGTTGTCCTGAAATTAAATAAAAACCGAAATGTCAAAAATCGCACTTTTTGACAGCTCATAGCGAATGATTGCGTAAAAGCATAAACATGCCACTGTAACCATTGGAAAGGTAAGACTTTCAGCTTTAATTTGGTTATAAGATGATGTAGTTACGTCATCCTGTTCTCGAGTTATCGAGAGAAAATCAAAGATATACCCGAATCCTATTAGTTTTTTCAAATTTATAGGTGCACTCGAAATCGAAATATTGGTGCTAGAGTTACGCGGATGGTCCCATTCGAAAGGTAACAGCTTCACTTAAATGATTCCTGTAAAATTATGTAATTATCGTTAATGGTTGTCCTGAAATTAAATAAAAACCGAAATGTGAAAAATCGCACTTTTTGACAGCTCATAGCGAATGATTGCGTAAAAGCACAAACATGCCACTGTAACCATTGGAAAGGTAAGACTTTCAGCTTTAATTTGGTTATAAGATGATGTAGTTACGTCATCCTGTTCTCGAGTTATCGAGAGAAAATCAAAGATATACCCGAATCCTATTAGTTTTTTCAAATTTATAGGTGCACTCGAAATCGAAATATTGGTGCTAGAGTTACGCGGATGGTCCCATTCGAAAGGTAACAGCTTCACTTAAATGATTCCTGTAAAATTATGTAATTATCGTTAATGGTTGTCCTGAAATTAAATAAAAACCGAAATGTGAAAAATCGCACTTTTTGACAGCTCATAGCGAATGATTGCGTAAAAGCACAAACATGCCACTGTAACCATTGGAAAGGTAAGACATTCAGCTTTAATTTGGTTATAAGATGATGTAGTTACGTCATCCTGTTCTCGAGTTATCGAGAGAAAATCAAAGATATACCCGAATCCTATTAGTTTTTTCAAATTTATAGGTGCACTCGAAATCGAAATATTGGTGCTAGAGTTACGCGGATGGTCCCATTCGAAAGGTAACAGCTTCACTTAAATGATTCCTGTAAAATTATGTAATTATCGTTAATGGTTGTCCTGAAATTAAATAAAAACCGAAATGTGAAAAATCGCACTTTTTGACAGCTCATAGCGAATGATTGCGTAAAAGCACAAACATGCCACTGTAACCATTGGAAAGGTAAGACATTCAGCTTTAATTTGGTTATAAGATGATGTAATTACGTCATCCTGTTCTCGAGTTATCGAGAGAAAATCAAAGATATACCCGAATCCTATTAGTTTTTTCAAATTTATAGGTGCACTCGAAATCGAAATATTGGTGCTAGAGTTACGCGGATGGTCCCATTCGAAAGGTAACAGCTTCACTTAAGTGATTCCTGTAAAATTATGTAATTATCGTTAGTGGTTCTCCTGAAATTAAATAATAACCGAAATGTGAAAAATCGCACTTTTTGACAGCTCATAGCGGACGATTGCGTAAAAGCACAAACATGCCACTATAACCATTGGAAAGGTAAGACTTTCAGCTTTAATTTGCTTATAGTATGATGTAATTAGCTCACTCCGTTCTCGAGTTATCGAGAGAAAATCAGAGATATACCCGAATCCTATTAGTTTATCTAAATTTGATAGTTCAGGCATATTGGCGCTGCACAAAATCCTCTTTCTTATATACGCATTAAAATAATTAAACAAACATGTTCAGTTAAAGTCTAATTAATTCTAACTGCGATTATCTAATCAACAAATATAAATATTAATTAGTTTGCAAGATATTAGTGTTTTAATTATTGAAATCAACGTCATCTGTTATAGATGTCTTAATCCATAATTCGCGATACATGATGGTAACAACTGATGGTTGTAAATGGAAGCTATTAGTTCAGGCATTTTGGCGCTGCACAAAATCCACTTCCTTAAAAACGCATGAAAATAAATAAACAAATATTTTGAATTGAAGTTTACTTGCTTCTAATTATGTTAATCTAATCAACAAATATAAATATTATTTAGTTTGCAAGATATTAACGTTTTAATTATTGCTCTAAGCACCATCTATCGTCAATGAAAGAAACCTAATTTGTATAGACTATTTCATTTGAATAATAATAATAATAAGTTTTACATAATCTCGCTAATATTTTTCAATTTTTATTATTGTATATGAAAGAGATTTGGAATACGTAACTAATGACATATTGAACGTTATGAAAAATAAAGAATTTCACAAGTTTTTACTTCATATTACATGATTTTAAATTGTTTTCGATTTTGAAAACTATTATACTTTATTCAATTTTCGCTATTACATATGAAAGTGCGTTGGAATATATAAATAAGTACATATTGAAAGTTATGAAATCTTAATGTATTTCTCGAGTTATATAATTTTGAGCAGCTTAGTTTTTCAGGAAAATTGTTATACTTTATTCAATTTTCACTATTGTGAATCCATATGCTATTAATTATGTATTGAATGTTTATTAAACAAATTGTTCGAACATAAAATTACCGAAAGTGTACGTTGTCCGAACTCAACATGAATGATTGAAATTTATTATTATGTAAAAAAAAACTAAAACTAAAATCAGTTAAATAATTGTGGGAATTAAAGGATTAAAGAAGATTTATGTCTAGTACATTTATTAAAACTTATAAATACAATATAATATTTATATATATATATTTAATATTGCAATAATAACTAGTACTTATATAAATTTTATCTATAAAAGGGAATATAAATTATAACAACGTCTCTTCGTCTCCATTTAGTTGTAATAGTAAATATAATAATAATAATAATGATCGATAAAAAATAAACAACTTAACAAAGCGTATATATATATAAATTATACAAAAAATATCATTTTGTTATAATATTCATTTAATTTTCTTCATAAATATTGGTCCATTAAATAAATTGTACTCTTTTTTATTTTATTCTTTTAATATATCTTGTGTGATCCTCTGATGCAACCATTCCTGTAATAAAATCCGCATACGTTTTCGCAATAAAAAAATTTCAACAAAGAAATAATGAAATTAAAATAATCGCACGTTACGAACATTTATCTAAATCGTAATTACATGTACATATATGTATATGAATAATATCCGTCATCTAAAAACAGTAACATCGAAATCTTAATATTGCTCAAACAATTTCATTCGAAGCACACGACTACCGTCCATTAAATACAACCGAAACAAGTCTCTCTAATAATTTTCCATTTATTTAATTTAATTTTGTTTACCTCAAGCTTAAACACGTAAATGTCTTGTTTTCTTCATCAGTTTTGATTATAATACTTGAGCACATTATTGGCGCGTTCCTTATAAAATACGTTTCATAAATCTAGAAATAGAAAATGAGAAAATAATAAAAAGAAAAACAATAAACACAACTATTCGATTACAAGTTTTGTATTATTTATATACGAGTTATATATTCATATATAAAGAGTAAATTGTGGGGGATCTACGTTTAATTTGGCATGTACAGAGTAGTGAGCTTAAAACATTTATTTTTGGAAAAAAGTTAAAGCTCTTATATTTTATTTTCGAAAGTTCAAGTTCGAATGGGTGACACGACTACAATAGTAGTGCAATATATCTCTATATATAGTTTTGGCCGAATTCGTTTCTTGATCGATTTGTATATATTTATATTATACTTGTTGCTGTTTGTTGTTGTTGTTGTTGTCTTTTTGGTGATTCAGTATCTTTCGATGATTGGTTCCGAGGCTGGGGGTGCGCTCTCCGGCGCGATTCCCTACATCCGTTCATCCATGTACACCATGGAGTCTCCTCGGAGGTTGGGAATGCGAACGGCGTAGGAGACGAGGATTCCCAAAGCGATGAAGACGATGCCCAAGGTGTTCACAATTATGCTCTGCTCGGAGAACTTCTCGTAGTTCTCCCTGGGATTCAATCAATCAACATCGTCAAACATCAGATTACCAAGGCAACGCAAGCATGCAGAACTTGCAACAACAAGAATACAATAAAAAAAACTTCGCATGCTATATAACATAATAATAATAATAGAATTGAGAGAAAATGGAACATGCAGTCGTCGGGCCTCGATTGAACGGAAATTATGATGTTGATGATTGTGGCTTTTGTTGTTGTGTGTATTGTGTGTGTGTTTTGGATTTGTGTTTTGTATTAGAGATCTCCGGAACGGATCAGGACGTGCGCCCTAAACCGGAACTCGTCCCGCTGCAGGATGTAACCTATCAGGATGGCTAATGCTATCAGCGACATGCCTATTGCATTCACAATGATGCCCTCCTCCGGCATTCGGCTATAGGAGTTGCTACAAAAAATATACAACATAAAAATCATAAAGAACATAAAAATCATATGCAAATGGCAACGATCGAATAAGCAACTAGGTTTGAAAATGCGGGGCATGCTCGGCGAAGCTAGTAATTAACACTCAGGATTTATATTAGTCCTTGGTACTTAATATTTTTTTCAATGTTTATTTACTTTTCTTATAGAAAGGAAGCTATTGCATAAGCTTAGATTTAAAAAAAAAAGGATAAGACTTACCCCAATGTAAAGATGACTTTCTCGGTGAGTCCGGTAACGCAAGCGGCGATGGCGAGCATGAATGTGGTGAGGCCGAAGGATGCGTGGATTGGTACCAAAGCAGCCCTAAATGCGGACGTGGCACCTTCGCAGCACAAAAGGACCAGAAAACTGAAGAACCCAACTACAAACTGTAAAAAGAAGAATATTGTTAGATCGATTGATCCGAGGGAATTTTTTTTGCAAAGGAGTGTGTAAATTGGAAAAAAAAAACTGCTGCTGCACCCACGTCCGCTCGAATTAAGACCAATTGGTAAATTAATCATTCAATTTAGTTTGAAATATTCGCTGTCAACGTTTCACAGACACGCACTTCGCAACGATAAACACATGGAATCGATGGTATACACAAACATAATTTAATATTTACTTAGATATTTCTATAAACCATTGTTTAATATTAAATTATTCGCTTCCCGAATTATTCAATTTATCAATGATTTTTTTATGGAATTAACAGTTAAATACAATTTTATAATTATAATACAAGGTTGTTTTTATCCGAAGATTTGTTTGTTATTCGAACATAAAAATATTCCAAGAAAGTGTCGTTATCCAATTTGTTCGTAGTCCAATCTGTTCGTTAAACAATTACGTCAACAAAGTTCTGTATCTTGTGTATAAAATACTAGTATGAACATATAAAAATTGTTGTCTTCACATGTTAAACATTGTTTGTAGTCCAAACTGTTCGTTAACCGATTACTTCAACAAAGTTCTATATCTTCTGGATATAATATTAGATGAACAAATAAAAAATGATGTGTTCTCATGTTAAACTTTGTTTGTAGACCAAACTATTTGTTAACCAATTACTTCAACAAAGTTCTGTATCTTCTGGATATAATATTAGATGAACAAATAAAAAATGATTTGTTCTCATGTTAAACTTTGTTCGTAGTTCAAACTGTTCGTTAAACGATTACGTCAACGAAGTTCTGTATCTTCTGTATAAAAAACTAGAATGAACAAAAAAAATGTTGTGTTCTCATATTAAACTTTGTTCGTAGACCAAACTGTTTGTTAACTGATTACGTCAATAAAGTTCTGTATCTTGTGTATAAAATATTAGTATGAACAAATTGTTGTTTTCTCGTAGTCCAAACTGTTGGTTAACTGATTACGTCAACAAAATTCTTTATCTTCTGTATATCATATTAGTATAAACCTATAAAAAAATGCTGTGTTCTCATGTTAAACATTGTTCGTAGTCTAAACTGTTTGTTAACCGATTACGCCAATAAAATTAAGTATCTTGTGTATAAAATATTAGTATACAAATACAAATTGTTGTGTCCTCATGTTAACTGTTCGTTAACCAATTACGTCAACAAAGTTATTTTCTTCTGTAAATTATATTATTACGAACCAATAAAAATTGTTGTTATCATGTTAAATTATAAAGTATTGTCAGTTAACAAACATAATTCGCTGAATTGATTCTTACCCGATCATTAATTTACTAAATATTTCTATGGCAGCATTACACAATTCTACTTGTAGTACTGCAAATTGTTCGTCATCCGAATTATATAAAAATTGTCTTATCCGCTGCACTTTAAGAAATTTGATTGATTCTTTACAAATGAGAACAAATAAAAGTAAAAAGCACGAAATTATAAAGAACTTCTACAAATTCAATTACGTCTAGTTATTGTGTACAATAAAGTTGCAGCATGAATTAATTATAAAATACTTGGAAATAGCATTTCGTTTAGTAACCTGTGCTTGGCGAAGAGATTCCGTGGATTAATAAGAATTCAATTCATAAATTCGTGGTCATTGTTATGCGAGGGCCGTCGCGTAAAGAGTTGTAAAATGGTTGTAAACACAGTTGTAGCAAGGAGTGGGTCGTCTCTGACCGTTGACCAATATACTACAGAAGAGACACAAAAGTATTATTATTATTATTATCATCAAGTTTTACGTTTCATTATAATTTTTTTTTTGAGCGGAGGAATGTCTTCGATCGGAATCCCGTTACGCGACGCTTTATCGCCTCCGTATGCTAATGGTTGCGTAACCAACCAGTTCTCTTGCACTCTGCCATGTAACACTGCTGGCCGGAGTGGCGATAGAAAAGAAAATAAGGATAATGATTTATGTTATGAAAGGCTTGCATGCGTGTGTGTATAAACTTTTTTTCTTCTTAACGTCCGCACCTATAACCTCCACAAACTCTAAATAGTTTTTACTGTTTTAGATAACTTTTCCATACGCTAACTAACTTCTTATCTAGTCCTAACTTTATAATTAGGTCATGCACTCATTGCAGAAAAATATTCAAGAGAATTTTAAGTTTTTTTCCAAAAAAAATGCATAAAAAACATCTTCAAGACAAAATTAAAGTTATTTTCCACAATTTGTATAATTGTAATAGAATAATTGCAAAAGGCATGAATATACAAGGTTAAATTAAATTTCCGAAACTTATTAAATTATTACAAAATTTAATGTTGTTACATCTTTAAAGACGTTAATAATAATAATAGGTCAAAACAATGCTTTTAGTATTATTTATGATTTAATAAAACTGCCAAAACTGGATATTATTTGGAGAAAGTATCTAATTAGAATAAGCTATTCTGTTTGGAAATCTTTAGTACAACTGACTTAAAACACTCTAAAGAAGGTACGCAAATAATGGTTACATCATTAGTTAGTATTTATATAACTTGTTGGATGTCTAAATCTACTGAATGATTGGGAGAAAATCTTTATACATTATCGTGTGTTGCAACTAACGTTTTATCGAAATCATCTGTATAAGTTATGCTGTCTTACACGAGGCAAAAACAAATCATCAGGTGTACCAACAACAATGTAAAATATTGCATAATAGGGATATTAACTTTAATATTTGGTACCCCTGTCAGACATGTATGAAAATTAAAAGGTTGACAAGTAGCAAAAGGGTGACAGTAATATTTGGTACACCTGTTAGTCACAATATTATATAGAAATCATCTGTATAAGTCATGCTGTCTGACACGAGGCAAAAATAAATCATCAGGTGTACCAACAACCATGTAAAACATTGCATAATAGGGATATAAACATTAATATTTGGTACACCTGTCAGACATGTATGAAAATTTAAAGATTGACAAGTGGCAAAAGGGTTGGTAGTCACAATAATTATTTTAACATTAATTTAATTCTTAAGATCTGTTTGAATCTAATAAAAACTGAATCAGATAAAAAATTTCATTTTTCAGATTAAAATTAGTTAATTGTAAAGATTTATACTGTTATTAGATTTGTATATTTATTTTACTGTTAACTGACCTGTATGGCGAAGAGTCCCATGGTCACAAGTCCGATCCAGCTGTGCAGCGAGTAGAAATTCGGTATGGCTTCAGGCCTCTTGAGATTGTGCGTGTCCAAAACGGCCATAAACCCGATGGCGACGCACGGAATGGACAGAGCATGGAAAACGGTGTGCAATAGCTTCACGTAAATCCGGCGACAGCATCTGCAGATTCTGTACAGAAGGATAGCTGCAAATCAAAGACATAATTAGATCATTTCAAAGACAAAATTAGATTATTTTAAAGATAAGATTAGATCATTTCAAAGACATGATTAGATCATTTCGATTGAGAAAATTACGTAAAATAATGTATTTGTGTTTCGGAAATAGGAGAAAAATAAGCAGGTGAGTGGAAAACGAAGTGACCTGGAAATTGGATCGAACGTGAATTTCGTTCCTCTCTCGCCTCCGGTAGTAGAAATTCGAAGTTACGGCGAAGGAAAATATTTTCATTTGGCTGCGACGAGAAAATAAATAAATAAATAAATCCGAAATACTCCTTCCTAGGATTCACGTAATTGGGTGTGTTAGCTTGTTGTGTTTCTTCGCTGGATAAGTCTCGGTCTTCCATTCTCCTTATATGTAAAACTCGGGCGGCGTGCTCTTAATGGCATCGCAAATAAAGCGCTTTCAGAAATTGGAAGTAAATGGTAGTAGACGTGCAATTTGTTTGGAAACCTCATTCAGAACTCGCAACTTCTGCAGTTTCATATAAAACTCTAATCCAATATACTTGATTTCAAAAGGACCATTGAAATAATATTAAAAACAACCAAAAAAAATACAGTTCTTTTAAAATATTATGAAAGATTTATTTTTTAACTAAATTCAACATCAATCAATCAGAAGAAATTGTATTTTTCATAAAATATAGTAACAATTAATTAATTAGAACGCAATTAGAAAGAATAAATTAAATTTGAACATGTGCGAATAATTGCATTGGAATTCATCACTAATTTTGATGTAATCCACGTGCAAACGATTCACAACACCTCGAAACACCTCACGGAAGCAGCGGAACGCAAAGAACAAAACAACGCAGGAGAAGCGAAAACAAATAACCTCATCACGGAACGAGGAATCAATTAGCAAGAAATGCGTTGCAATTAATTTCTGTCTCTGGATGCACGTCTACTTTAATATTAAGATTCATATTTCCTGTTAATCAATTATTAAACTATATTCAATATTAATCTAAGAAATTTAATTAGTTTTTAAGTAATTAATTAAATTATTTATTTATTGAAGAAATATGTTGTTAATATTTTATTTCAAAAAGAAAACTATTTTCTTAATTTCTATCTCTGGATGCACGTCTACTTTAATATTAAGATTCACATTTTCTGTTAATAAATTATTAAAGTATATTCAATATTAATCTAAGAAATTTAATTAGTTTTTAAGAAATTAATGAAATTATTTATTTATTTCAAAAAGAAAATTATTTTTTAAAAAACTTCATTCTAATTTTAGAAGATTTGAATTAATTTCAGAAATTTAATTAGTTTTTTGATATATAATCATTGGAAACCTAAATAATAATTATAATTCCAATCTTCTGAAGAAATCATACAGAAACTATTTCAAAAAGAAAACTATTTTTTTTAAGAATTGAGAAGAAATTTGTATAGTTCAACTTCATTCTAATTTTAGAAGAGTTGAATAAAGACTTTGTAAATTTTATATTAAAATGCGGACGTGAAAAGCTTTGTTTCATAAGACAAGGGCGGAAAAGGTCACTCGCTTCCGCCGATTTGCTCCACTGCATTTATTTTTCTTTCGTGGGATGTTTCATCACTATTCAAGTCGCATTTTCAATTATATTTTCTTTTTAGTTGTATTAAGAAATAATTGCAAGAAAAATTAAAATAAAAAATTCAATTCATTATTTCTTCTTAATTAGAAAAAAATATTATGAGAGGAATAGAAGCAACGAAATAATAAGAAATTATCTTGAGGTCAAAATGAACTTATTTCAGAAGAATTTGCAATTACCAAAAGTTAAAACATAAATTTACAAAATATTATTTTAATTTTTAAAAAATGTAAGAAAAATTAAGATATTGTATTAATTCTTCTTAATTAAAAAAATATTGTGTGAGGAATAGAAGTAACGAAATAATAAGAATGTATCTTGTGGTCATGATGAAGTCATTTGAGAAGAATTTCCAATCACCAACAACTTAAAAATATTTTCAGTTGCATAACTATAATCGTTTATTTTTTTGGTTTCTGCTTCTCCTCTAGTAGACAGTTGAGCTGTAATGTATGCATGGTAAGTGTGTACTCAGAAATGGAATGATGTAACGAGCCTCGTTCCATTTCAATGTCACATTTAATCGTTAAATTGCTCGGCGTTTGAACAGGAAGTGCAATTATTCGATTGGGACGATTCGCGAGGGTCCAAAACCGACAGTCTTCTGTGAGAACCAAATTCATCCCCTCACAAAAAGAAATGAGAGAGGAAATTTTACAAAATTGCATAACTTCATTATCGTTAATAGGATGTATGTTTGTGTAGTGAAAGACGCGGGCGTTGTTGTCTAATTGGATGAGTTGGAAAAGAAGCTTGACGGGTCAAATGGTAAAAGGTCAACTCGGCGTTTAATTTAATGATGGTTGACGATTGCGGAAGGTATGTTACTTACAGAAACCGCTGAAGGTGATGAAACCGGCAACCATGAGAACGGGATGCAGGTTGAATTGTTTGCTGAGGTCCTCGCGCCACGCGAATCCATTGTGGTAGTAGATTACCCAGAAGAGGGTGAGAGCTAGTGAACCGAGTAGTAGCACGCTGGCCAACACCACCACCAGCGTGTATTCCAACCAGCTACCGCAACCCCATTCGTTCTCCTCCTCATAATGTCTGTGTCTGCAAAAAAAAAATACAAATTTATTATTTCATCATTTCAATTTTGAAAAGTTTTGAAAGCAAAACTGTTTTTTCCACAATTTTTTGTCCATCCAGTTGAGTCAACATAATATTCTTTAACTTTCTCAAGTTAATCTATTAGCAAAAGCATCTGAAAAAACTTTTACTGCTGAACAATTTTCAAAACTTTTCAATCTGACTTCATATAAAGAAAATTGATTATTAGATTTTCTTGTGAATTAAGTATTAAATTAATTAAATCAAACGAAATCTGTTGAAAATTAATTTAAAGCGTAATTTAAGATGTTATTATTATAAAATATTTTGATAACTGGAAAGAAATGTTAAAAATTCATGTTTTTCTTTTAAATCGTTTTCAAAATTTGTGTTTTATCATATTTTTCAATGATTACTAACAATAAATATATTTATATAAAACTTAAAGTTGAATTTTCGTAAAGTTAAATAATTTTTAAAAGTTACAAAAATATTTTCCAAAAACAATAAAAATATCCAAATAAAATATATGATTAAATAATTTTATAAATTTTCATGCTAATAAAATTGATGTCTTCTATTTTGTAATATTTCTCAATACAATCAAAAGTCGTCAAAAATATGAGCTTAAAATCATTTATAAGACAGTGGCAGATTTGCTATATTTTTTTTCAAAATGTATGTTTTATCATAATTTTTAATGATTTATATGTAACTTTAAGTTGAATTTTCGTGAAGTTAATAAATTTTAATGGTACAAAACTATTTTCCAAAAACTATAAAAATCGTTATAAATATTTAGTATACAAGTAAAATATAAGATTAAATGAAATATAAACTTACATAATTTATAAATTTGTATGGTTAAGAAAGTTATGTCTTCTATTTTGTAAAATTTATGAATAAAATCAAAAATATGAAATATTCATAAGAAAACTGAGATTTTATGGAATAATATGAGCTTAAAATCATTTATAAGACAGTGGCAAATTATTTATAAATCGCTTTCAAAAATTGTGTTTTATCATATTTTTAATAATTTATAACATATTTTTCAATGATTTCAGTAAAATAAATATATTTATATATAACTTAAAACTGAATGTTCGTTATGTAGAATTAATAAACTATTAATGGTACAAAAATATTTTCCAAAAACTGCAATAATCGTTGTAATTAAATGATTAAATGGAATAAAAAGACTGTAAACTTATATAATTCATAAATTTTATGTCTTCTATTTTGTAATATTTCTTAAAACAATAAAAAATATGAAACATTCATAAGAAAGCTAAGATTTTATGGAACAATATGAGTTTTAAATAATTTATAAAACAGTGGCAGATTATCTGTAAATAAAATTATGTGATTACAGCACAGTACATATATTTATGTATAATTTAAAACCGAATTTTTGTGAAGTTAATATTTTCTCAAAGTTTCAAAATTAATTTCCAAAAAGAGAAAAAATCTTCATATTTTGAAATATTTCTCAATAACAACAAGCGTTAACAAAAATATGAAATATTCATAAAGAAGCAGAATTTGCTTTAAAATTTTAATGGTTTTCAGATGTTATAGTATTTCTTGTCATCAAAACAAAAAAGAATATTCATGTAAAACGTGTCTATAATATTATTTGTCTCGTTTTACGACAAAAAAAAAATTGTCAATTATATTTTAATTCTTATAAAGTTCGACTTAAGACAATTTCGACTTACGACCGAAGTTTCGTACAAATCTCATAAAAATAAGGAAAATTCATTAAAATTTATGATAAATAATAATTAAAAAAATTGCTTGTGAAATTATTTGCACTGAAACTAATTTAAATTCGTTTTCAATCAAATGGAGAAATGAAACAATAAAAATAAAATAAAATTACCGGTGAAATTATTTGCATCGAAATAAAAATTTGTCTTACATATATGGTTTGTATTAATTACAATACAAAATTGAATGAGTTTGTCCCCAAAAAATAAACAATTTTAGAATTATGATTCAATTATAAGTGCGTACATGGTACGCGATGACCCAGAAACATAAATATTTGCGTAGCACTTAATTGGACATAGTTTCATAGTCAAAATTTTACGTCAATAAAATTATTTAATATTTTTATAATTTTTTTTATTCGTGTAATTTCTATATTTAGATGAAGTTTATTTTTAAGGCAGTTATTTAATTAATTATATAATCTCAAAAAAATAATATTCAAAAAAATATTTTTAAGAATAATAAAATATTCAATTATTAAGAAGAAATTTTCATTTTTAATTTATTTCAAGTAAAAATATAAGTTTAGATCGGTGAAAGAGGTACAAATAGTTTCAATCCAATTGACATGATTCCGTATGCAAATCCGCTCCTTTTCGACGACTTCAAAGCATCATTATCAGTGAAATTGAAAACGATTGTGAGAGATCTTTCTCGTGGTGTGTCAGCTGTTGCGACTTTCGTTTGATTCGTTGCAGAAACAAATACCAGAGATTCGGTCTTTCTCTCTAACTGTTGTTATTCGTTAAACAGTTCCCATAAACGCGACAGATGATTAAGCTCTTTTAATTGAATGGGGTTTCACTTAATGGCCGCATTATATATCAATTAGGTACACACAAAAAAGCCGGAAGTTCGAGTGTAAACGGCACCCACGTTCGCTACAACATACCAGAGGATTCTTTAGTTAGATTTGCTTTCAGGATTGATAAACATAGAACATCACGTCTAGCAGGATCCACAGAAGGATGACGTATACTAGCATTACAGGAATTTGGACATTTGGACAATGACAGGTGACAACTGTTCAAAATGAACTGGATTTATTCGAATCCAGTTTTTGTCTGTTTTATTTCCATATTATTTTTTACAGGTTCGATGAAGAAGTGGATTGACTGGATTTTGACCTAGAGACCACTTCTTGTCGCCTGAAGCTATTT
This sequence comes from Nicrophorus investigator, assembly GCA_963457615.1. NCBI lineage: Eukaryota > Metazoa > Arthropoda > Insecta > Coleoptera > Silphidae > Nicrophorus > Nicrophorus investigator. The sequence goes on from OY735144.1 coordinate 15,012,717, forward strand.
TAGAAGTTGCTTCACAACCTTGTATGGATATAAAAATTTCTAAGAAAAAAATCAAAATATATTCAATAAAAAAAAATATTAGTAAAAAAATACTAAATAATTCAAAATATTATGAAATTAAAAATAATAAAAATCGTGTTATTCGATAACCTAGAAAAATAATTCGGTTTTAATCGTAAAAGATTTGTCTGCACAAAAAAAAAATGTATTAAGAATATCGTGTTATATTTCACATTTTGACTGTGTTATTTAAGACTTATTGTAATTCTACCGTGTTAATTGATCTAAAAATTCTTTTAAAAATATTATTTTTTAACAAAAAATAATATAATATTATTTTAAGAAAGTTGTAGTACATAAAAATCTCAATTAAGTATTTGGAAGATGGTATAGAAATTGGATTACCGTGTTATAAGAATTTTTTATCGTCTTATATGAAAAATCCGTGTAAATCGAGGATTTGTAATTAAAAAATAGTAATTGACTGATTTAATAATTTTGTTTATAAAATGCTTTTTTTAACAAATCATGCTTTCAATAAATTAAATTATTTAAAAAAAACTGTGGTACATAAAAATTATTTGTTTTATCGTGTTATTCGAAAAATCGTGTAACTCGAGTACCGTGTAAATCAAAAAATATTTGTACTTCAAAAATAGTAATTGAATGATGATTTGGTCAACAAACTGCGTTCGTTGAAGATTTTGTTTCTCTTCTCTTCGTTTGACATAGTTTACTAACGCGTGGATGTCTCTTGACCTACAAAGTTTTATGCGTATTTGTTCCTACATCTTTTTATAGAGGCGTTCGAAAATAAATAAAGAAATAAATAAAATGTGACCAAACTTCGTTAGTTTCACTTCACGAAATTAAAATGCAATTAACATTCCGAGTAGGAAAATTAATATTTTTATATTATAATCAAATATTTTCTATATTATTAGGTCATAAAACTTTCTAATTTTATTTCCAAAACAAGAATTTATTTGAAAAATATGACTTAAGTTATGTAAAAGTTTTAACTAAATTAAAATGTTATTACCATTCGAGTAGGAAAATTAATATTTTTATATTATAATCAAATATTTTCAATATTATTAGGACATAAAATTTTCTAAATAAGAATTTATTTGAAAAATATGACTTAAGTTAAGTAAAAGTTTTATCTAAATTCAAATGCTATTAACATTTCGAGTAGAAAAATTAATATTTTTATATTATAATCAAATATTTTCAATATTATTAGGACATAAAATTTTAAAATAAGAATTTATTTGAAAAATATGACTTAAGTTAAGTAAAAGTTTTAACTAAATTAAAATGCTATTAACATTTCGAGTAGAAAAATTAATATTTTTATATTATAATCAAATATTTTCAATATTATTAGAACATAAAATTTTCTAAATAAGAATTTATTTTAAAAATATGACTTAAGTTAAGTAAAAGTTTTAACTAAATTCAAATGCTATTAACATTTCGAGTAGGAAAATTAATATTTTTATATTATAATCAAATATTTTCAATATTTTCTAATTTTATTTCCAAAATAAGAATTTATTTGAAAATTATGACTTAAGTTAAGTAAAACTTTTAAATAAATTCAAATGCAATTAACGTTTCAAGGAAGAAAATTATTACATATTTTCTTTTAAATAATAAGTATTTATATAATCATTATTGCAACATTATTTTCTTTCTCAATAAGAATTTATTCGAAGGACAATATCCTGGAAAGGATAGTCTAGATTTATGTTATATTGTTTCATTACTAATCCTAGTTAGTAATTAAAAATTATGATATTAAATAAGTCAATAAATTATTTCCTAATGTTTTTATTAATATTTTATTAACTTATAAATACAATATTATGCAATTCATAAATATTATATTCAAATTAGTCTTTAAGAAATTTATAAAATATGATTAGCTTTAAAATTGATAATGAATATTTTTTCTTGCTATAAAATTATTTTAATTAGAAGTTAAAATATTAACATTACTATGGAAATTTTCTTTAAGAAAATTATAATAAAATAAGACAAATATTCATAATAAGAAAATATTTTATATAATTCACTTAGAATCTGATTAAATAATTAATAAATATAAAATTCTATAACTAAATTCTAATTATATTTGTTAAAAATTAATGATGTATTAGAAGTTAAAATTTCTTTAAGAAAATTATAAAGAAGCAAAGCAGATTTTCAAAAATTAATGTTTTCATTAATATTTGATTATTTATAAAAATAATATAATTTTCTTTATTTTGAATTATTTTTATTGTAAATTATGGATAATATTTAAATAATATTAGGTATTAAAGTAAATTTCTTTAAGAAAATTATAAAGAAATTATGTAAATATTCAAATATGCATGTTTTTAAAAAAATAAATAACACCCACTATGGAGGTGATATAAAAAATGTAATATTAATGTGCCCTTTGGCGCTGTGCAAAAGCGGCTTAATAGAAACATGAAATTTGAATTTCAGAACCGCGCCTAAATCTGTAATGCATTATTTATCCGGCAGAGATTAAAATTTCACTTTTGCAATGGTTTTTAGGCATCGGACGTGGGATGAGCTTGTTGCATATCGTTACCTTTGCGTTGCGTTGCGTTACGTGAAACGTAACGCGGTAATTTCCTCGTTTCCAAAACGCCCACGAGTTCGTACCCACACGTTCGTGCAGTGTGCCTCAATTTGCTGCCTTAATTACAATGCAAAACCAGATGTATTATTGTTAATGCAATTCTGGCTGCAGATCGTATACATCACGAATACCATTTCGGGAATGCGTGATTGTGTCTCGAAGTTGGACAGCATCTGGCATTTATTACAAGAAGATTGGTTTCTGGTTAGAATATTACAGCTTCTCTTCTGCAGACGGATGATTGATGCCAAGATATGAATTATTATTGTAATGTATTATTTATAATTACTTATTAAAAACCTTACGTAACTACAGAAGTAGTAATTTTTAAGTTCAAAACTTAATAAACAATATAATATTTACTTATCTAAATATTTTTTTTATTTCTAATGAAAGTTCATTTGGATACATTCTTACTAAATACACTTACTCGTATTACACGAATATTAGTTTCTATAGAAATAACACGTTACATAAATTGTGTTATATGAAATTAAAAAAATGTTGACTTTCTTAAGAAAAATCAAAGATAATTTTCAACAAAAAATATTTAGGTAGAAATACAATTAAGAAAATTTTGACTTTCTTAATAACAAACATAATTTTCAACAATAAATATTTCAGATAGAAACATGTATTTTAAGCATAATTGTTCTACTTTTGGACTTTTACTAGTATTTATAAAAAAGTTAAGTATTTTTTTACGTAACCATCAAAATGTTTCAGATAACTTAAATTAACTTTATGTAACTGTTTGTTCATCAATCTCCAGATTGAAATAATTTAACAATCTTCAAATTTTGGTATAAAAATTTTCTTTCCATTACAGATACAAAAATTAATGTGAAAATTTATTGAAGCTTTTTCCTGAAAAACCTATAATTCACAAAATTTTCATCTTCATTTTTTAGGGTCAATCAACAAATTAAAGTAATTTTCGATCATTTCAATAAACAATTTTATTATATATTTTTTTTTGCAAATTTGCAGTAAAAATTTGTCAAATTTTATACAAAAAATTTGCTTTCCACTAGAGTATTATAGAATACTCAAATATTCAAATATACAATATTTTTTTAAAGAATTACATAATTATTTTTTAATGTTTGAATTACAATTTTAATCATTGTAAATTTTAATATAATTAGCTTTAAAATTATTAATATAAAATTATTTTAATTAGAAGTTAAAATATTAATATGACTATGGAAAATATCATTAAGAAAATTATAATGAAATAAGAAATATTGAAAAATTTATTACAAAAATTTTGCTTTCAAAAATACAATGAGTTGAAATCGAAGTTTATGCTTTCTATTATTATTTAATCTGTCAAAGAGTTGAATTCATTATTTCAGTGAAAAATCTTGGAATTTAACATCAAAAATTTATTTTCTACTTTAGTATTCCAGATATATTCCGCAAATTTTGTATTTTATTAGAATATTACAGAAGCAAAGAGTTATGTTCATCATTTCAGTAAAAAATCTTGGAATTCCACCAAAAAAAAAGTTGCTTTCTATTAGATTATTACAAATATAAAGAAAATTTTATGTTCATCCTTTCATCAAAATTTTAATTATTTTATCCGAAAACTTTGTTTTCCACTAAAATATTATATATATATTAGATTTAATATTAAACATTTTATCATTTTCACAAAAAAAAAAACTAAATGTAAATATTTATTCATAAATTTCCAAATTACATTGATTGAAACAACCTACAACTATTATTGTAACTTTCTACAAGAATGTTACAGATACAGGTGTTAAATTGCCGAAGAACCAATAGTCTGTAAATGCCTCCGACTGCATTTCCAACGGCGGTAGAAAGTGAAGAGAATCCGCGAAAATCGTGCGGCGAGTTTAACATTTCGCTTAGAAACCTGCGTTTTTTTGTCCACCCCGTCAAACAAAACCAATTAAAAACCAACAAACATGCAATTTGCAATTGGAGAATTTCCAGAAATAAGCTGCAACTTGTTAGCTTCTAATTAAGGTTTTAATTGCCGTTAATTAATCCGCAGTGTCAGGGTTAACATCGACATTAATGACATCATAATGCGAATTAGATGATGATGATGATGATAATCGGACGCACGTGGTTAAGTGTGTGAAAATCGGAGTCTGCGAATTCGATCTATAAATAGTTTTCACAAACTTCCTCCACTCGCGATATATTAATTTCTCTCGAAAAGACGGGAAAGTTATAATTGACTTTATAATTGAATTACAATACGCTTTTCTCCACAAAATTAAGATGGACAGGTATTTGGGGAATTGAGCGTAATTAGTTTCTTAGTATTATTATTATTGCTTTTTTTTCACGCAATTATATAACTTGTAATTACTAATTCTTATGTGATCAAGGATAAAATAATTTATTAAATACTCCGCTTTTTATATAATAATAAAACTCGTAATAATAATGTTTATGCATGAGACATTATCATTTATAAATAAACTTGAAAATGATCGAACAATAATAAAAATATCAAACCGTTATTCCATTTACGTAATAACGATAATAACTGTTTTATGTAATATTCTGAAAAGAATTTATAATTAATTAAAAAATGCTTTGTTCGCAGTTGATTGAAGTGGAAGTAAATATTCTATAATTTTTTTTACAACATATTATTTCCCTATGCTGAGCCCCTCGTCCCGAACATACATATTTTAATAATATTTTATTATGCAAGCACACGCGAATTACAGCCGACAATTGGAAATTGTTACGTAAAGCACGAACTTTGTTCCACGGACTCTGAATAACGTCGATGCACATGATGTAATTAAATTTCCAGCAACGCCATCATCAACAACAACATCGTCAAAACTTTTACAGCAACTTGTTGATAATATTAGGAGTTATTTAATTTTAAAAATAATGAACAAAATATAATTCATATTGTTCTTTAATTTAAAAAAAAAAGTAATACCTCGCACAGTCCGGATAATTGTTTTTGCATTATTTGAAACCGCCCTAATTGAGGAATTAAAAACATTCAAAAATAAATCGCAATAAAAAAGACTTAAATGTAGAAATAAAGAAAATAATAAAAATTTAGTTTGTTACAAAATGAAGTCGGGATCAGCTTTAATTTATTTTTTTTTGTAATTTTTTTCAATTAAGCAATATTTTTATTTTTACTAAATAAATTAATATAATCCATGGATGGATGGATTTAAACTTTGTACACCAATACCTCGCATAGTCCGGATAATCACTCCAGACTATTTGGAACCGGACTAATTGAGAAACTAAATACTAAAATAAATTAATGCAAACGATTGATGAATTTAAAATATATTCAAGAATACCTCTCATAGTCCGGATAATCACTCCAGACTATTTGGAACCGGACTAATTGAGAAACTGAATACATTAAAAAATAAAATTATTTTTTTGTAAATTTTTCGATAATTTCATGTTTCCTTACTAAATAAATTTATATAATCGATGGATGGATGTAAACATTGTGCAGTAATATCTCGTATAATCCGGATAATAACTCCAGACTATTTGGAACCGTACTAATTGAGAAACTGAAGAAGTAAAAAAATAAAATTATTTTTTTGGAAATTTTTCGATAATTTCATGTTTTCTTACTAAATAAATTAATGCAAACGATTCATGGATTTAAAATGTATACAGCAATACCTCACATAGTCCGGATAACCATTCCAGACTATTTGAAATTGGACTAATTGAGAAACTAAATATATTAAAAAATAAAATTATTGTTTTGTAAATTTTTCGATTATTTCATGTTTTCTTACTAAATAAATTAATGCAAACGATTCATGAATTTAAAATGTATACCGCAATACCTCCCATAGTCCGGATAATCACTCCAGATTATTTGAAACCGGACTAATTGAGAAATTAAAAACATTAAAAAATAAAATTATTGTTTTGTAAATTTTTCGATAATTTCAAATTTTCTTACTAAATAAATTAATATAATCGATGGATGGATTTAATCTTTGTACAGCAATATCTCGTATTATCTGGATAATCATTCCAGACTAATTGGAACCGGACTAATTGAGAAATTAAATACATTAAAAAATAAAATTATTTTTTTTGTAAATTTTTCGATAATTTCATGTTTTCTTACTAAATAAATTAATGCAAACGATTCATGAATTTAAAATGTATACCGCAATACCTCCCATAGTCCGGATAATCACTCCAGATTATTTGGAACCGGACTAATTGAGAAATTAAATACATTAAAAAATAAAATTATTGTTTTGTAAATTTTTCGATAATTTCATGTTTTCTTACTAAATAAATTAATGCAAACGATTCATGGATTTAAAATGTATACAGCAATACCTCACATAGTCCGGATAACCATTCCAGACTATTTGAAATTGGACTAATTGAGAAACTAAATATATTAAAAAATAAAATTATTGTTTTGTAAATTTTTCGATAATTTCATGTTTTCTTACTAAATAAATTAATGCAAACGATTCATGGATTTAAAATGTATACCGCAATACCTCCCATAGTCCGGATAATCATTCCAGACTATTTGAAACTGGACTAATTGAGAAACTAAATATATTAAAAAATAAAATTATTTTTTTTGTAAAATTTTCGATAATTTCATGTTTTCTTACTAAATAAATGAATGCATACGATAGATGGTTTTTAAATGTATTCAGAAATATCTCGCTTAGTCCGGATAATCACTCTAGATTATTTGAAACCGTACTAATTGAGAAATTAAATACATTAAAAAATTAAAAAATAAAATTCTTAAATTTTTCTATAATTTCATGTTTTCTTACTAAATAAATTAATCCAAACTATTGATGGATTTAAAATGTATACAGAAATACCTCGCATAGTCCGGATAATCGGTCCAGACTATTTGAACCCGGACTAATTGAGGAATTAAATAGTAAATCGGACAAAAAATAAACTTGACTCTATAATGGAAGAAAATGTATAAAATATAATTTTGTATACTTAACTCAATATAAAATTAGTTTGTTTTGAAATTGTCAAACCGGACTTTAGTGAATCAAGATTTAACAAACCCTTTTCTTTTGGTTAATTTTTCGATTAAGCAATAATTTCATTTTTTTTCTTACTAAATAATTTAATTCAATCGCTGGATGGATTTAAACTTTATACTGCATAGTCCGGATTATTGCTTCCGCATTGTATGAAACCGGACTAATCGAGGAACTAAATACATTAAAAATAAATGTAACAAGATACTTGACTGAAAAAGTCATAGAAAATTTAGTTTGTTTTGATAAAATTGTTTTGTAAATTTTTCGATTAAGCAATAATTTCATTTTTGTACTAAATAAATTAATGCAATCGAAGAATTAAACTTTTGCTGATTTCGGAAATCGCAAGTAACTCAAATTTGTTTATGTGACAGATTGTTGGAATGTCTTTTCCAATACATTCATAAGTATTTATATAGAAGTAGAGAGAAAAAAAATAGGCATTGGAATGTCTAGTGAATAACCATATATTATGCAAAAGCTTTGAATATTTACGTTTCTATCTGATAATAAATTAATAAATAAATAAAGATCATCTGCGTTGAATCAGAGAAAGAAAAGTTACAAGGTCTTCGATGTAATCTTTTATTGAACAGCAACATCAGTTTTTTTGTTATGAGTAAATTGATATGTTAGAATAAAATACTATTTTGTTCTGAGAAGAAGATAAGTTAAGGTGCTTTTATTAGATTATATTTTCTTTCCATTCGATCCGCTACAATAATTGAATAACTGTTATTCGATTTCTGGCAAAGCTTTTCTCGTTCGATTGATGCAACGATCTCTGTCGCAACGAAGTGGGGATTGGAAGAGGCTCTCTTCTCTTCCTACGAAGAGCAGGTTTTCGTCCCTACCTGTTCTCATACCTGCCGCAATCCGCGTGAGTAGAGAAGGCTTGACCCTCGAGGCTATCAACGAACCCATTACTCGGTCTCAGGAAGATCGATTCCATCGGAGAACGCATGGAAAATTGTCTGTTTTCCACGACGAAGACTTTCGCAATTACATAATTTCGTCCACCCTTTAACGCAATCGTCTTCAGACATCGACCGTAAAACATTTTTTATACCCTCAGGTTTTATGTTAATATCAACAGACTACCAATCCGAAAGCTTTTAACGTTATTAACTTCCCTTCCTTATCGCTCGATCATATCAATTTTTCATGAAACTATCCTTCGGTATTAATAAACATACTGTAATTAACATATTTTTACAAAATATTTACTTATTATAAAATCTTTAATCAACATCAAGATTATTATGAATCAAAAAATGAAGACGATTTAATTATGTTCTAAGATTAAGATTTAGTTTGAATTTCTATTAGAAACCTGATTATTGAAGAAAAATTTGATGTCTTAATTTTTTTTCCATCTAACATCAATAATAAAATCATAGGTATCATGTTCTAAGATTTACTAATTCTATTGATACAAGATTCTTGAAAAAAAAATCTTAATTATTAAGATTCAATGTTCTTCTAAGATTAAGATGAAATTAACATTATTTTAGATAAGTTAATGCAATTCAAAGATACAATATAAATCTGAAGATTCTTGAAAGAAAATATTTAACTTCCTTCACGATACATATTTTATTCTAAGAATAATATCATAAATATTGGAAGAGAAATTGATTACTATAAATGATGAAAAATGAATTTAAATGAAAAAGTAGAGATATTGAAAGAAAACTTAAGTAAAAGTATATTTTCTCTTAGTCGTGATGAATAAGAAACCATAGGTATTTCATATTTTCATAACAGCAGTTTCAATAGATCTATAGTTGCTGGAATTGTGAGAGTAATTTGCGCAAACAGACACACACACACACAACATGCTGGGGCAGTCGGGCGAAGAGAAATCTGCGCTCTCTTGTGTTGCCGCCGCTGCTGTTGCAGTCCGGTCGAAGCACGTGAAATCCATTCTGGGTCAGGAAAAAGACTCCAACAAAATAAGAAGTGAAAATTAACTCTTTTCTCCTCTCTGCTCGACGAGCGCACGTTTCAGAAACAAAGCACTAATTGGAACCGCAATAAATATTGCAAACATTAATAATAATAATAATCACAAAAATAAAAATATTATAGGAATACACAGTAAACGACTTTCTAGATCCACAAATAAAATGCACTACGGTAGTCCAATTCTATTCCAACTTTCTACAACACTATATAACACCTGACTCAATAAGTTTGTAGGATGACATGTAGATAACGCCTCTATTGACAAATCCATATGATTTTTAGGAAGTACCAACCTTCAGATGACGCTTGTCAAAATTTTATGACAATCTGACGTTTAGTACACAAGTTGAACTAAATCTGAATTTGATAAATTTGATGATAAAAAAATGCTTTTTAATGTGAAAAAATATGGTTCAAGCAAAGCTATGGCTTGATAGGAACTCTTCTCCATCGAGACAAATGGTGTGCTGAAATTTTCCATTGTTTTTAAAATTACAAAAGTAGTGACTAAAACAACTGTAACTTGTGAACAAAACGTCAGATTAACATAAAATTTTGACAGACGTCGTCTGAAGGTTGGTACTTCCTAAAAATCATATAGATTTCTCTATATGTACAAAATCAATGATTAAAGCTTTATAAAATAATATTGAAAATCTGTAGCTGAAAAAAAGATCATTTAAGTTTTAAAAATAAATTATTTTTGTTTTTGAATCCGGACTGATCGAAACAGTACTATTGTATGTAAGTGGATTTTATGACAAGATTAAATGCAATTAAGAATGTAATTGTTGTCTTGTAAACAAGCTTGGATTACAGCAAGAGTTGCCACAAGATGAAAACTTGTTTAACAAATAAAAAAAAAAAGTTGACGTCTGGCAACAATTAAATTAGCATCGGCATGCAAAGATCACAATAGTTGCTGCATTTTCTCCAACGAATCTCGAATCGTAAAATAATAGCAAGATTTACGAACCGTAATTTCATTACTATTATCATCGATGTTTGCAGTGTGAATTCCGTGTACGAGACAGATAAATCTCGAACGACGTTTTCCGCATTCTCCGCTGCAATTTTATTAACACAAATTATGCAGAGATTGTCGTTTACCACTAACTCCATCATCACGAAGAAAATCAACTCTAATACTAGCTTCAAATAAAAATTCCAATTGATGATCGATAACGTTTTATAGATATTTTTTTTATAATAATTCGTTACGTAATCTTACTAAATTCTTACAAAACATTTTCGAGTATAATTTGTATTTAATAGAAACCTTGATTTTTAAACGCCGAGAAAAACGTTAATCACGACAACCTTTAACAAGTAAACAAAGTCGAGATTAAAGTATTATATAATTTAAAAAAAAATTATAAACGTTTCTGTTGTTATATCGTTTTACTTTGAGTGTGTCGCTCTGAGATTAATACCAATTGGATTTATGTTATCTAAGCAGGTCAAACTTGCTCATTTTTTTAATTTAAATTAAGTTATGATTAATATTTCTGAGCAAGTTGAAATATAAATATTTTGGAGACATTATTTTTTTTTTATTTAAAGTTAAGTTGTTAGATTTAATGGATAGTTAAATTCTCTTACGTATGCATTTTATTCTTTCCCATCTTGCTTAAAGTTTCGTTCGTTTTATTTTGAATTTCGTTGTTGGTAAAAAAAATTTCAGTCACGTGATTTAAATGGCACACAGCGTAGAAGGAACGCGCACCTTCCAAAGAACACAACAGGTATAATGTATTGAATGTTCCGCGATGTTTGACCACTAGCACCGACTACAACGATGTGAATGAGTGAAGGCCGAGTCGCGCTCTTCAATCCTGCAAACAGCAAACGGGCTGCACCTGCTGCTGCTACCAACCGAGCAACAACGACGTTCAACATTCAATTGGAGGGCATGCCCTGAGGACACTATGCGTGCGCATTTCACGCTTAAATCCAAAGCTTTAATTTAGTATACAAGCGTTTCCAAACACAACACATCTAGACAAATTTATTAATAAACTTGATTATTAAAATAAGGGCAGAAATAACTTTTTTAACAGTTATACAAATAAATAAAATAAAATTCAACTTTGTCTTTTTTGTTACTATTATTGTTGTTACATGAATATATTTTTAGATATTACCTGGTTGTATATCTGTTAAAAAAATTAAATTTAATTTAAAAAAAAAACAACTAAAAATAGTAGTTTAGAAAAGCTATAGTTTTATCTTCAATATAGATTTTTTTAATAAGCATGTAATCAGATAATTTATTGCAATTGTCGAATTAGTTTAGGGTAAACAAGAGTAAAAATGTGAAAAGTCTTTCAAAAATTTACTACTGAAATTTTAAATTTTATTAAAAAATATACAACTAGAAATAGTAGTTTAGAAAGGCTATAGTTTTATCTTTAATATAGATTTTTTTAAATAGGCATGTAATCAGAGAATTTATTATAGTTGTCGAATTAGTTAAACAAGAATTAAAATGAGAAAATTTGTAATTTTATTTTGAAAAAAAAACAACTATGCATATTTGATGATCTATTTACTATGTCTGATTATAAAGTAATTAATGTAACGTAAAAACTTGTATAATACAGAAAAACCATCATTAATTAATTACATAATAGCAGTTATATCAAAAGTTGAACAATAAACGTATCCATTTTATGTAATCGCATTTAAGAGATTTCTAAAAACTTTATTATTCAAATTAAAAAATTTCATACATAAAACTTTTCAAACTACCCTCAAAGATAGACAATTTGGAGTGGCTATAGTTGTATCTCTAATATGCGAATTTTTTGTAATAATTATTATGTATGATTATAAATTTAATCAATATTTCGTAAATTGTGCAACAGAAATTTCATTCTCATGAAATCAGAGAATAATTTCAGCGTTATCAAAAATACAACCTAAATTTGACATTTCATAAAAACAAATAGGAGAGTAGACTTATTGAAAAGGCAACAGCTTAATCTTCAATGTAAATACTCCATGATGTAATTATTATTTACAATCATTTTTTGGTACAAGAAATTATATAAAAAATTTTAAAATATCTTAAAATAATCGTACAAATCACTTTGAATTTCCATTTCTTGTACATCCAATCTCCAATGTAGAAAAGAAAAATATAAATTTTAATAATAAAACTTGAAATTATATTTGATAGATTTATGAATAATCAATGATATTTTTGGGAAAAAATATAAATTATTATATAAAAAAAATTAAATCGACTTTGAAATCACGATAAATTTCCATATCTTCTTCGTAAAAATTTTAAATGAAAAAAACTGCATACATAAATCTAGGTTGAATATTCGTATTAAGGGGGATTTACTGAATTTGGAGAGCGAAGAAATATTGGAATCTTTGGATAGAAATTTAAGGATATGCGAGAATTATATGTCGAGTAGAGGAAAAAAAATGGTTTTGGAGTAAAGGACAACATTGAGAGAGTTTAGGTATTAGGATGTCCGGAGGTTTTTTATGAAATTATATTTGATAGAATTACGAATAATCAAACTTAATTCAATTACTTATTCTAAAAATAAAGCAATTAGACTTCTTGTAAAAGTGTTGTTGTTGGTATGGAAACCTTTCTATTTTACGTTTCGTTCTCCATTCATCTTTCTCTCTAATTCGGGTGTGTTAATGTATTTTGTCTAGAGTTATTTGTGGCTTTCGGTGCTCAGATTATGGTAAATAAATGTGCGATGAAATAATCCCTGTTATATCCCACAGGATTTAGCGACGTGGAAAATGTTTGCAATGAGATGCGAGGAATTTCTGCCGAGGGACTAATTTTTCGCTAAATATTTACGCTTACAAAATTTTCACAGAGATTTGCGTTTCATATACATGTATTTACATTTTATGCTTTATGATTCTTTCCATTAATTTATACTTTATATATTTAACTTCTAGCATTTGGAATTATATTATGTAACTTAATTTAAATCTTCAAGAATATTTCAACATAATACAGTAAACTCTCATATAGCGCATACATTTTTTTTTTAGTTGATTTTTACGAATATTTTACTTAAATTACTTAAAACTTTATTAATATAGTTACAATTCCTAATAAATACAAAAATGTTATATAATAATTGAAGAAATATCAGCAAAAAATCGATTTCATCTATGATATTCTAGTATTAATTAGATTCAATTAGAAAAAAATAACGAAAATTTTAGTTTAAAATTATCCCAATGTTAAATTTTAAAGAAATAAAACAATTTAAAAAAAAAACTGTCTTAATGTTTAGATTATTATACATTAATGTGATTTTTAGTATATAAACAAAACTTTCAATAGAAAAATCTTGATAATTAATAATTAATTTGTCAATAATTAAGAAATACTTTGAGAAATCTGAACAAATTTCAGACCTAAAATATAGTTTAAAATTGAGGAAACACTGCTATATTTATACAACTATAATATAATTACAACAAATTATTTTAAATCTTGTAATTACTTTTAGTATATTCAATTAATTTATAATAAATATTGTAATTGTTATTAAATAATATTTGTAAATAAAAAAAGATAAATAAAAGTTCTAGTAAAATAATTCGTTTTTAGATGTTTGTATATATAATATTCTATACGATATGTAATATATGTTGCCTATATACCTCACTTACACCTCACAGTGTAAGATGTTATATAATTTACAATAAACTAAACTAATTAAATTATAATTAAAAAATCCAATTTTTATGCAGAAAATATGATTGAAATAGAAATTTAATCAATGAGAATAAAAGAAAAAGCGTTTCTTTTAAGTTACTTTCATGAATGTGAAAGATAATATTTTATTGAAAAGTTTATTTAAATATTAAGATAATAATTATTGCAAATCTAAATAAATTAAATTAAATATATTATTTGTTAATAAAAAGGTACAAATATTTTAATTCATAAATATAATCAATGTTTTATCATTAAAGAAAACTCAATCCTTTTAAATATTTTCATTTAAATAATAATTATAAATTTTGATTTGATTATATAATTTACGCGATGAAAATAATAATGTGTACTCGTCTCTGATTTTTGGAATAAATTTTAATAAATTTTATTTTAACATTTTTTTTTTATAAATGTAATTGATTTTTGTAAATATTTTACTTAAAAAGCAAATAACAGAAAATATTATAAATGTCTTTCTGCAAATTTTGCTTCCTGGATGATTGACGAAGAAGGGAAGAGATTTTAGTGGGTAGAAATCCCACAGTACCACGACTCGAAACATTTAATAGGTTAATGCTTGATTAATATAGTTACAATTCCTAATCAACACATAAATATTACATAATAAATTCATTTTTCTTCATTTATTATATAACATTTCTGTGTTTATTACGATTTGTAACTATATTAATCAAGCAAAAATTGGCAGAAATCAGTAAAAATTCGATATCATCTATGATATTCAAGTATTAATTAAATTCAAAATTTTGATTTGATTATATAATATTTAAAATAATTATTTTTAAATTTACGCGATTAATACTCCAATTATAAAATTAGTAATGAGTGCTGATCTCTGATATTTGGAATTAATTATTTATTATCTTTCCGTCTAGACTGAACTTCAATGCTTTATTTACATTTCAATAATTGTTCGTTTATTTTCATTCAGCTTTTTGGTGCATATTTCCCGATAATCGCACCACATGCATTTTATTGCTGTATTCCTTTAAACTCGCCGAAAATAGTTTTTTTTTGTCAAATTGATTCATTCTACTATTCATGAATGAAAATACACGATTTTATTTCATTCAAATTTATCTCCACTTTAATTACGTAATTTACAATTGTTTATATAAAAATAATAAAATATATTTTTTGCTATATAATTAGTGTAAATATTAAATAAATTATTTAATTTAATTGTAATTTATATATTTTTCTAAACATCATAACAAAATCTAATTATATTATTTTATGAATATTAATAATTTGAGGATTTATCTAATTTTTTGTCTCTAATTAAATTTTTCATAGATTCAGGAAATTGAATGAAAATGTTCTTTTTTCAATTAATTGCTTCATCTTTCTATTAAATAAATAACAAATAAATTTAAAAAATATACATTTTTCAATACTTTACATGAATTAATAAAAATCTCCTTTTAAAAAATTATATAAAAATATTAAATAACAAATAAAAAAACTTCATTCATTTGAAAAAATAAAATCCCATTCTGGCCATAGGAAGTTTACTATATTTTTTGGCTTAAAAAATATATATTTTATAATGAAAATTAAATTAATATTCGATAAAAAAAAGTTTAATGAAGAAATTGAATCAATATTTTAGTATTAAAGAAAACTGCGAAAAAACGATTGCGCAAATGCTGAATGATTTCGCACTAATGAATTGTGAAAACGTAATTTATTGTTACGTAGATTTTGTGACGATTTGAGCGAGCATCACTGAAAACAAAAAAGAAGAACGAATTCGTTGCGCGTCCTCCAATTAGCATATAAAAGAGCCATTAGCCTAATGTTTCTATTGGGCACATCCTATACATGTTTCAGAAACCGCCCACACGAAATTCTTCCCATCCGTCTGCCACGTTCATGATGTAAATGTGTAGGATTTTTTTCTGTTTTGTTCTTCCGCTTTGATTGATGATCATAACCATCCTGATTAATCGCATCGTCTCTTCGGAGCAATAACAATATTTTATTAATCCACATTCGCTTATATTTTTTTAAGCGGATTAAATTGTGGGCTTCTGTATTTTTTTTACGTAAAAGCATGATCGATGGAAAACAAACTGGAATTGTTATTTTTTGTGTGTGTGTGTGCTTTTACGTTGACCGAAGCTGGTGGTTTTCTCACAAGTAGGTCGAAGGTGTTAATGCTAACCTATTAAGACCCGGCGCACCCACCATAAATTAAGGCTCGTAAATACTTTACTCGACGTAATTCCAGTATTTACGACTACTCTGCTTACTATTTTTGGGGGAAAATTATTGCACGGTATTCTTCAAATAATAGCAAATATTTTTAACCCAGTTATGTCATAATAAAGAAAATTCTTATAAAATACCAAAAAACATTCATAATGTTGTTAACAATATTATATTAATTTACTTAAGTTATTATTAATTCAATTAAAAAATAACTTACTTTATAAAGCAACAATTTCCAGAATCAAACAATTCTTTGATATTACACAATTTTCCAAATAACATCAAATATTTTTACTTAGTTATTTCGTAACAAGCAAATTCTTATAAAATATCAGAACATTGTCAATATTGTAATATTAATTTACGCAAGATATCATTAAATCAATATAAAAAAAAACTTACTTTAAGAAGCAAGAATTTTCAGAATTTGTAAATTTCCTTAACAAAAAATTCTTTGTTTTTTTTTAATAAAATTATGTTTAATTTTTAACTCGATAAATATTTAAAAAAATCTTTAATAAAATAGATTTTTATAAATATTTATCGAGTTGAAAATTACACATAATTTTCCATATAACATCAAACATTTTTACCTATTTATTTCATAACAAATAAATTCTTATAAAATACCGAGACGTTGATAATAATATAATATTAATTCAATTAAAAAAACTTACTTTAAGATGCAAGAATTTCCAGTATTTGCATATTTCCTTACTTAACATCAAACGTTTCTTCGAAGATATTTTTTTATCAAATATTAATTATTTATTCAAGATTTTAATAAAGTTAAAAATTACACGTAAAACGTAAAAATTACACTTATTACACGTAATTTTTCAAATAACATTTTTACTTAGTTATTGCATAATAATCAAATTTTTATAAAAAAAAAACATATTTTTTTTTTACATTTTCATAAGACGTACCATAATTCCAATAAAAAAATCATGAATTCGAATTTTTTAGATATTTTCAAGAATGTAAAAATTATCTAAATACTTAACGATTTAAAAATTATAAACATAATTCTCCAAAGAACATCTCATATTTTAACCAAATTTTTATAAAATACTGAAAATAATTCAAAACATTGTCAATATTATTTTTTCTTAAGACGTGCTGTTAATTCAATTAAAAAAACTTCAAATAATTTAAGATTTATCTAAATATTTTGCAAGCAAAAATTGCAGAACTTACTACATATAATTCCTCAAATAGCAACATTTTCACTTAGTTATTTTATATTTACCAAATTTTTATAAAATACTAAAAGCTTTAATATAGTTATATCATCATTTAAGAATATTAAACAATTTATTATTTATTAAATTAATGAAAACATTCACAAGACATGATTTCACAAGCAAACATTTTCAGAATTTATTGCAACTAAATAAAAAATAAATATTTTAACCGAGTTAATAATAAACAAATTCTTATAAATTTTTAGTAAGCAACAATAATATAACATATTTGTTCAAAATTATTTCATAATAACCAAAATCTTATAAAATATAACAAATTACATAACTTTATCAAAATTATTAATTAATTTTCTCAAGACTTTTAATTCATCAGAAAAAAAACGTCAATTAGAAATATTTAAATAATTTCTTTCATTAATTAAATTAATTGAAGAACTTATTGAAAAGTTTTCAGAGAATAACATCAAACTCTTCTTAAAGAATTCCTAACTTTATTAATATTTTTAATTAATTTTCTTAAGATTTAATGAAAAATTTATATAACTTTATTTTAAGGGAAAAAAAAATGCAGAAACAAATCTTTTATAAAATACCGAAACATTCATAACTTTGATAAATAAAAAAAATATAAAAAAATTACGAATTTACACCAAATTTGTTTCAAACATTGCTATTATTAAATAATTTTCTTTGTTTATATGATGATAATATCAATTATCGTCATACAAATATTAATAATCGCTTACACAAACATTAAAAAAAAATTGCGTGCGAAATAAATAATTCTCTAGTGGATTTTCGGAGTGTTATATAAATATATATTAATTAATCTGCGTCGACAGCATTGACTGACACTTTCGGTAAATTATTAATTGCACAGCTGTTAAACCGCTGAACATGTAAAGAAAGAACTTAAAAGTTTATTTAATTAAATTTAATTAAATTTTCCTGATTTTTATATATTTTGATGTTAAAGTAGAAATAGTTTTAAGAATAATTTTATGTTACTAAATGATGAGATGACCTTTTAGAAAGTATAAGTTTATATAAAAATAAGAAATAGTTCCAGAAAAATAAAGTTTTCAAGTATTTTTTTTTTTACCAATTAGTATTAATGAATGAGTGATTCCTGCGAAGACTTGGAATTGGTGCGGTGAGAAAATTGGATCGAGAATCGATGACTTTTGAGAAATGCCACAGCTTAATAATTCCATCACGCCGCGTGAAGAGAAATAAACAGCCATATCGCTTGAATTATATAAACCGACCGGAGGCACGCAATAACTTTTGTAATTAACCTATTAGCAGGCAACATTTCCATTACCGGAATGCTTTTAATATTAACAATAATAATTCCGTAATCCTTCTGTTAAGACCCCATGCTGCAGAATTGTACAGAAATAGACATTTTCATATATTTGACTACTAATGTTATACGAAATTGAAATTTTGAATTGTCGAAGTTGAGAAGCGCAGTTTTGGTATAATGCAAAACTAACATCCTCAGCAGAATATCCATTCCAGCTGCCGCTATAATTAATATTTCCGTGCTGCGAAACGTGCCGGAGGATGCAAAATTTCCGGTCGTCGACCTGCGGCGCCGGTCGTCGCGACGCCCCGCTCGATCTTCATTTTAACATGGTCCAAACAAATACTAGTAATTATGCAAGTGTGTGAAGCGTAAAGACCGGAATCTATATACGCTGTTCATTTATACCTTTGTTGCTATGGAAACCTGAAGTAATAGTAGGTGGAAAACATCGAGCTGCTTCCTACTAATTACAACCCCAACTTCTATATAAATCAACGCGCGCGCGCCCTATTTCTACGTAGTTTCATTATAATTTCGGATGAAGGCAGTAGAAAAAAAACACAACGTTGAAATTAGGGCGACCCAAATAATCAGCAACACGTTGTTCGAAAGGTGTGGGCCCCATTCTGGCACGCTTTTCATCCCCCTTCATGAAGCCTCACTCGAAAAACTTTTATATCTCTTTTTTCAAGACGAGTTTCAACTACAGTTTCAACAAAAAAAAACTAATATAACAGCAGTAGAACATTATCTTCCTTTCAGCGAAGTAGAGCACGCAATTTGCATATATTTTAAGTTATCTCTTCAATAAAGTCTGCAGTTTATTAAATAAAATACTTCAAACAGTCGTTAAGAAAATCTCTTATTAAATCGTCCATAAAAATTATAATTTAAAAAAGTTTTAAAACAATCTTTAAATAAAAGAAGAAAATGTTTTTCGCTTTAAAGTCGGATTAATCGAGGAATATAAAAATAATCGAACAAAATTATATATAAAAATTAATAGTAGTAGACAAAATTTATTGTAGTTCATACAAAATGTACTATTTTGTTAAAATTTATTTATATTTGTTAAATTTAGATTACTTTCATATTTTCCGGACTATTTTGAATTTGCACTGCTAAAAATTGAAAATTTTGTAAACTAGTAAATTTTATTTTTAATAAAATTATTAAAAAATAAGAGTACTACTTCAAGCAATAATAAATAAAATTTGTTATTAAATCTAAAAAAAAACACGGTTTCAGTATAATTTTAAAGAGTTTTGTAGAAAGTAGTAATTATCATAATTTTTATGAATAATGAGGAAAATTCTAAAGTTAGCATTTTTTTAAATAAATTGGATATGCTTTAAAGAATAACAAAGAAAATTTATTATAAAATCTAACAAAAAAAAAACAATTTTTGTATAATTTGAAATAGTTTTGTAAACTTGTGAATTTTAATAAATATGTTGAAATAAAATAGATGTACTTCATATAATAACTAAGAAAATTTGTTATAAAATCTAAGAAGAAAAACATTTTTCGTATAATTTGAAAGTTTTATAAAGTAGTTAATTTTATCTATAATAAAGTTAATAAATTGTTGAAATAAAATAAACGTACTTCATAGAATAACGAAGAAAATTTATTATAAAATCTAAGAAGAAAAACATTTTTCGTATAATTTGAAAGTTTTATAAACTAGTGAATTTTATCTATAATAAAGTTAATAAATTATTGAAATAAAATAGACGTACTTAAAAAAATAACGAAGAAAATTTATTATAAAATCTAAGAGGAAAAACATTTACTGTATAATTTGAAAGAGTTTCGTAGACTATCGAATTTTATCTATAATAAAGTTAATAAATTTTTGAAATAAAATAGGCGTAAAAATATTAAAGAAAAATTTGTTAATAAATTTAATTAAAAAAATATTGTCTGTATAATTTAAAAATTAGTTAATTTTAGTCGTATTAAAGTTTGAAATTTGTTGAAATAAAATCCAAGATTTTACAAATTATCAAATTATATTTATAATAAAATTATGACATTTTTTTTAAATTATTAATAAGTAATAAAAATATTTTAATGAATTTACAAAGTTGTTAAATTAGAAAAATTTGTTATTAAATTATACAATCTACATTTTATATAAGGATAATTTAGAAGATTTTACAAATTATCAAATTTTATTTGTAATAAAATAATATTTTTTTTAAATTATTTAATAACTAAAAATAAAAATATTTTAATTAAATTTAATTAATTATATTTTAATTAATTAAATTTGATTCTGTTAAAAAAAATCGTTAATATTACATGTTGTAATATTTAAGCCAGCGTTTTCGGAGAAGTTAAGTAAATTTGTTGGAGGATTGCGCGATGCAGATTAAAACCTGTACTATGTGTGTATGTGCATTTAGTACATCTAGATTAGTGGGACTAAGTGTTTTATGGAAACGGTCCAGATTTCCAGCTCAGGAAATTAAATCTGCCATGTGCGTGCTTCAATTTACTGTACACACCACATTTTTATTATGAAAAAAACACATTTCAACACATTTCAGCCAAATATTTTTTTTTTGAACTAACAATGGAATTGTTTCAGCTAAAAAAAATACATTTCGTTTTTTAATAATGAAAAAAGTTAGATGCAACAGTTATAAATTATTAAAATAAATAAATCCAAATGCAGTTACCAAAAAGGCATATTTTATAAATAAATAAAAAAATCATAAATTTTATGAAATTTTTCAGTGATGAAATAATAACAAATATTAATTTTATGAGAATCGTTAAACAAATTAAATTTGTTCAAAAAATCATTAAATCAGTTTAAAAGAAATATTCAGCAAACAAACAACTTTCAGCCAAGTATTTTTTTGGAACTAACAATGTAATTGTTTCAGTAAAAATTGTAAACGTTTCATTTTTCAATAATGAAAAAAAACTTAGATACAACAGTTATAAATTACTATTCGCATTTCAATCAAATAAATGCAGTTACCAAAAAGGCATATTTTTTAAATAAATTTTTCATTGATAAAATAAAAACAAATATTAATTTAATGAAAAACATTACACAAATTAAATTTGTTAAAAAAATCATTAAATCGCATCTATAAAAAGATATTTTCAGAGTTTGCATAAAACTAAAAACGAAATCTTGCAAAAACTGAAATCGCTGTAAATAAAATATATTCATAAAAATAAATGTCTTGAAAATAATTATTCTAAATGTATTAAGATCATAAAATAAAATAATAATGAGAAATATATGATGATTCTAGAAATTTTACGATTTTCGTTATCAGCATTTTTCTGCTTTTAATTGTATTTACAAAGAAAAAAAAAACCTATTGTTTTGGTAAATATTCTCGTTTTATGCTTGCCGTATCGTGTCGACTCGAATTCCATCTACATTCGCGCTTCACTGAATATCTAATATTTTACGTTTTATTTATTTTCCTCAAATACATCCACTTTTTTGTTACATAAACCTTTCAGTTTGATGTGAAAATTCATCTGAAATATACAACATTGACATTTTTTTTATAAAAAATGTAAAGGAGAAAAATATTTACCTAATGATTTCAAGAACTAAGTAAATATTGAGTTGTTTTTCCTTTTAATCTTGGAAAATAAAGTAAAGCAAAAATATTATTAATTATTAAATTTTTTTAAAAATTTACCAAATAATATTTTTTTATTTAATTATATTATATATACATTATTTTGGAATAAAGTCCTCGATTAATCCGGTTTCAAACAGTCCGGGATATTAAAATAAAAGAGATATTGAATGGTTTGAAAATGCTGATCTAGACAATAGACAAAACAATAATTACGTAATGTACTTGGAAGAGGAAAATAGTAATTAAGTAAACATTAATAGTTATTAAATAAAAAGGATTTTCCGTAATGATTTAAAAAAAATATGTTTACTAAAACGTAGCTGTAGTATGGATTTAATTGATCTTGAATTAGTAAATATTTTTTTATCTGTAAATTTTGTATTATAATATTTTTTAAAGGTATTAAGAGGTAATATTTTTCTTTTGCTCTCATTGTGTGCAGAAGTGGCCTTAAAATAGTTATCAATAACCTAGATTCTTTAATATATAATAGGTAATAATGTATGCACGTTATCTATTCAGAATTATGTTTTTTTTTTGTAACCTTGTACATAGTTCAACTGCTCCTATGAGAATCTATTTATACTGCTTGTGGAAAAGTGAATAGGATTTTTTGTAAATTTTCTATTTAAAAAAAAAATGAAAACAATATAATAAAATGAATAATTTACGGCGACATCTCGGAAGGAAAATCGCGTAGAAAGTGATTGGACATAATTGCGTAATAAATGTAATTGTAAACACTCACACTTCTGGTTCAATCTCTTCCGAGTTGGTAGCGACGGTGACGACTGTCGGCGGTGGCGGAAGATCATCCATTGGGATTGTATCCTCCGGAGGCGTAGGAGGTGTCTTATCGAATTCGGCGATTGGCGCCAATTCGGGCATCGGAGAAACGGAGTTGCTTTCCATGATGATGTTGTGAAGAGGTCCTTTGGTAAATCAATCCACTCACTGTTTTAATTGTCTCGAAGGTTCTTTTTTTTATGATCCTGAGGAGTTGGGTTTGTTTAGGATCTGGAGGAACTAGTGGGACTCGCAGGAAGAGAGCACGAGGAAGTTTGTCGCTGTTGGAACGCGCATGGCTCCACGGAACGAACTGAACCGACGACGATCCGCTGGAAAGCAAAACAAAACGTATGTGAATGTGTACAGTGGAATCACATTGAGAGAGAAAGAAAGAATGAACCAAAAGTAAAAGTGTGAGAGATACGGTAGCTAGCTGCTACCTACCATGGTTTGATAATTAGACAATCGCATGGGGAAAGGATTTTATGGGAAATTTCCCGAAAATAATGGAAACAATTTCTAAGTAATAAAATCCATAATTCACATGATACCGCATTTTATAATATTAATTACACAGAAAGCAATTTTTTCAATTAGTTAACTTTTGAGTTTACAAAAATAATCTCTAAAACTTGAAAATTATTATTAACAAATTTTCAATATTATATAACAAAAATTATTATTCCTACAAATGTTATGTATAAATATGAGAAATTATTAAATATAATATTTCATATAATAAATAACATTTTTTTAATAATAAAATATCAGATTTTAGAAATTTCTATGTAAAAATAATATATTTTCTAATAAAATATAATTCAATCAAAAAAAACTAGAATTAATCGAAAAACTGTTCCAAATTTATATTTTATAATTTTATAATAATAATGGATTATTGGGTAACAAGTAAAAACAAATTGTATCATTTCCGTCCCCGTCTATCAAATAATGCAGAAACTTGAGTTTAAAATATCCTTTTTTTTTCATCTAATAATGTAATAATTATAAGTAAAATCATGCAGTATTTCAAAATTATATTTTATAAATTTATAATAATAATGGTTTATTGCATAACAAGTAAAAAATTAAATTATAAATGCAGAAATAGAGAAACTCGAGTTTAAAATATCCTTTTTTTTTGGCTGTAGAAATTTATTTATATAAAATTGTTATAATTTATATTTCTATAAAAATATATAAATATTTTACAACCAGATTAAAGGTTTTTTTTTTTATTTTGTAGTAATTTATATAAAAAAAGTTCTATTTTCTGTAAAATGGATTTATAATTTTGTAAAAATTTCTTTCAATAAAAATAAATAAATAATTTATAACCAATTAAATGTATAATATTTGTTTAGTAGTAATTTATTAAGAAATGTCCTATTTTCTGTATTTTCTGAAAACTTCTTTTTGTACAAAAATAAAGAAATATAACCACATTATAAAAGTAGTACAAATTTACTCATAAAAAATAGAAAATAATATTACACAAATAATTAATTAATATAATTATTACAATTTATTATTTTTATTTATCAAAATATTCGGATATTATTATTAATATAAACCAGATTTATTATACCGTAATTTAAATAACAAAGCAAAACATATTAAATAAACAAACAAACAAATTTTAAAGTTTTAAATTAAATTTGAAATATTACAGCAATAATTTATACTTTCTAACTGGGAATAATTAAGTACTTAAACTATTTCAAATAATAAATCTGATTTAATTCTAAGAGAATGTAGACTCCTTTTTATAATAATATCCTTATTTTATATATAATTTAATGGCAAATGATAATAAATAATATTTTGTGTCACAGTTACATTTTTTTGGTTTTTCTATTATTATTTTTATATGAATATGCTTTTAGTTATTATCTGATTGTGTGACTGTTACAATAAATATAATTCTTATTTTATTTTCTCTATCTGAAAAAATACATTTATTTGTAATTTTTTTTAAAATTTTGTAAGAAATGTTATTATTTAATATTAGATAACCCAAATTTCCACGATTAATTAATTAATGTATATTTTAGTATAAAGATTTTTGACTTTCCCAATATTTTCATAATTTATATTTAATTATTTTTTTTTTGTATCAGCAATAAATATATTTTTATTTATTTCCTAAATTATTATGTAATTATTTGTACAATAAATAATTATTTCTATTGTTAAAGAAATAATGTAGGACAATAATACCTATAAATATACATTAAAACTAAAAAAATAAAATTGTTTCTGTCATATCTGTAATATTAATTAGTTGATAACTTCGGGGCATTTGCATGTGTGACTGTTAACCATACAACTGTATAAACTAGTAGAAAAGTAGCGCATTTTCACGTCCAATTTATTGAACGCTCGAGCACACAAACACACAGTGATCAATTATTCTTACATGAACCACTTTCCCTTGTAAAAGAATAAAGAGATTCTGAATTATCGAAACGTCTTTATTTCTATTTCAGTTAACAAATTACATTTTTTTTTTCTTATATATTATTTACTCACATAAAAACATGTGCAATATTTGTAATGAAAATTTCATCTATAAATAATTTCATAATTATTCAAGAAATATTTAGTTTTGAAATAACTGAAAAAAATAAACTGAAAAGTATAAATGTAATCAATAGTAAAAAAAAAAATATCATATAAATTTGACAACTGACGTAACAATTTTGACAACTGTCATTTTGCGTTCCATTGCAGCTGTCACATTATGTCAAAGCTGGTGAAATAATTTTAATAATTGGATCATAGTAAAGCATTAAACATATGTTGGTTAAGAAACGCTGGTATAGAATATTACGACAATTTGCAAGTACTTATAATATTGCTTCACAAGTAATAAATGAGTAATAAATTATATATAAAATATTATATTTCTTGTAAAAAATACTGTATTTTTTTGCAATTAAATTATTAATCAATTGGCATAAAGGGGCCGCATTTATAACACTTCAATACACATTGATAACATACAGATTTCATAATCATATAAATTTGACAACTTTTTTGACAGCTGTCAATTTGCAACCTATTGCAACTGTCATATTATGTCAAAGAAGGTGAAATAATTTTAATAATTGGATCATAGTTAAGCATTAAACACATGTTGGATAAAGAGGTTAAGAAACGCTGGAATTCAGTATTACGACTATTGCAAGTACTTATTAAATTGCTCCACAAGTAATAAATGAGTAATAAACTATATATAAAATATTATATTTCTTGTAAAAAATACTGTATTTTTTTTGGAATTAAATTAATAATCAATTGGCATAAAGAGGCCGCATTTATAACACTTCAATAAACATAGATTATTGAAGATTTTCAAATAAATATAATCTATAAATGCAAGTAACGAAAATAAACTTACAGATTTCATAATCATATAAATTTGACAACTGA
The DNA here is from genome assembly GCA_963457615.1 of Nicrophorus investigator. Lineage (NCBI taxonomy): Eukaryota > Metazoa > Arthropoda > Insecta > Coleoptera > Silphidae > Nicrophorus > Nicrophorus investigator. Next base: position 15,039,699 of record OY735144.1, read on the forward strand.
CGTAACTTATTTGACAGCTGTCATTTTGCGACCCATTGCAGCTGTCACATTATGTCAAAGCAGGTGAAATAATTTTAATAATTGGATCAAAGTAAAGCATTAAACACATGTTGGATAAAAAGGTTAAGAAACGCTGTTATAGAATATTACGATAATTGCAAGTACTTATTAAACCGTTTTTTTCAAATAAATTAATAATAAATTGGCATAAAGAGGCCGCATTTACAGCACATCAATGCACACAGATTATTAAAGATTTAAAAATAAATATCGAAAATAAAATGATAAACTTACAGATTTCATAATCATATAAATTTGACAACTGATGTAACTTATTTGACAGCTGTCATTTTGCGACCCATTGCAACTGTCACATTATGTCAAAGCTGGTGAAATAATTGGATCATAGCAAAGCATTAAACACATTTTTTATAAAAAGGTTAAGAAACACTGGCATAGAATATTACGTCAATTGCAACTACTTAATAAACAAATTTATTAACTTACAGATTTCATAATAATATAAATTTGACAACTGACATAACTTTTTTGACAGCTGTCATTTTCACATTATCTCAAAATTGGTGAAATAATTTTAATAATTAGAGCATAGTATTACGAGAATTGCAAGTACTTATTAAACTGCTTTACAAGTATCGTTGCGGTGAGCAACCGGCTTGATGTAACAATGTGAAACATGAAATTATTTCCTTCTAACATGTCATTTGTAATGTACGAGTGATAATGAGCGAAGGGATGAGAGCAGTTACGAGCAGTTGGGTCATCGACCTTCCGAAGCCCACACAACATTAAGCAATTCACCAAATCAGAATACGTAACTGTGGTCCGTTACGCATGCAAGTTGCAAATTGGTTCTGGCGAAAATTCGGCTGTGCGAATTGTCGATTTGAATTCCATTTTCGTTCGGGTTTTCCTGCTTCCCCGTTCCAGGCGAAAACGGTCGAAAGGGCGTGGTTCCGAGGCCCGGGAAAAACTCGTCCCGCAGGATAACACTTAGCCAGGCACAGATACAGGAAGCGATGAAACTCGACTTGCAGGAACGAGAATCTTTTTATTATTCAAGAGGACTTTTTTGTCCTCTTCGGTCTCCTACTTGCACCTATGAATCCTCATTTTATATAGAGAATGTGTCTAATTGTAATCGATTTTAGCATTAGCCGAACGGATTAAAGTGCGATGAAATGTTTTCAAAGCAAACCCCTCGAAATGCCCAAAAAGCACTATCGCAACTTCACTTAATCCACCCCGATTAATTTCAATTACAAACAGGGTTTCCACCAACAAACAAACAAAACAAATCCTAAATTGCCTATAATCCTTAATCCAATTACAGCAATACCTCGTAATTTTCATAAATAATCCTTTTTTTCTTTCTTTTCATTACACAACAAAACTTTAAATTTTAGATAACAACTAAAACAGTATATGTTTCCTTTAGAACTCTTTAGATCAGATTCTATAGTCTTTTATCAACGTTTCTTTGATTACGTCTCATTTCCTGATTGCAATCTCAACGAAGTTACACAAGCTTTTGATATGTGAGAGATCGAGAACAAAGCGGAAACATCTTGTCTGCAGCTCTAATAAAGCCCATTAGTAAACATCTAAAATTACTCGCGGATTCTGCAGGAGCGGAACAATATGAGTTCATGTCTCCCGAGATTTCCCGCAAATACATTTCCACTATTATGTAAGAATTCACTCGTCCTCATATTTAATACACAAATAAAAGATCTGCACTTTTACAATTGAAAATGCTTATTATCATAAATAATGATTGCATTAGATTAGACTGTGAGACTAATGTTTGAAGACCGATTTGAATACGAAATTGGCGATACCCAGAGGAAGTTACGCAACGGGCAATTTGTGAAGATGTAGTCTCTAAATTGTCGGTGATAGGATAATAAAAAGGAAAATAAACGGATATCCCACCGCTGCTATTAATTATAATATCCGTCCAGGGTATTTCAGGCCTCCGACGCTCTCTGCATATCCCGCAATCAAATGAACGCATTTCCATTTGCATCAAACCTGAAGGTTTTTCAGTTATTACCATATTTTCGGTAACTTTACTAAATTTTATAAAACTTATAAAATATGTAAAAATAATATTTATTTAATTAATTAAAAACTTCTTTCAGTAAATATTTAAAAAAAATTTGAAATCTGAAAAAGTCTGAATTAAATAAAAATGAGTTAATGTTTGACTTATTATATTTTTTTTTATGAAAATTGGAAAACCGATTTAAACCGGTATTTGTAAACCTAAACCGGTTTTTGTAAACATTAATATTTATTTAATTAATTAAAAACGTAGACTTCAAAAACTTCTTTCAGTGAATATTTTCAGTTTTCTGAATCTTATTTTAATATGAAAAATATTGAATTAAATAAAAATGTGTATTAAATAAAAATGACGTATTATAACTTTTTTATGAAAATTGAAAAACCGATTTAAACCGGTTTTTGTTAACATTATTTAAACAATTATTTTTTAAGTTGATTTATTATTTATTTCTTCCATTATATTTATGTTTATTTAATATAAAATAATAAAAAAATTCAATTTAAAATTAATATATTAATATTATTTCTTATGTAAATTGAAAAACCGGTTTTTGTAAACATATAAAACCCTTTTTTAACATTTATTTTTTTAAGTTGTTCTATTATTTGTTTTAAAGTTTATTAATTATAAAATATTAAAAAATAAACTTAAAATTTGTATATTAATATAATCTTTTATATAAATTGAAAAACCGGTTTTTATAAACATTTAAAAACTGATTTAAACAGTTCTGTTTAAATTGTTATAGTTTTTAATTTAATTTGTACATTATATTAAAGTTTGTTTATTGTAAAATATTAAAAAATAAACTTAAAATTTGTATATTAATATCATTTTTTACGTAAATTGAAATACCGTTTTTTGTAAACATTTAAAAACCGATTTTTAAGTAATTATAGTTTTTTATTAATAAACAAAAATATAAATACTAAAAAAACTTTTCTTTAACTTGAAATATTTATTTTTGGTATGAATTGATCGAAGATTCAACACATGAATGCAACAGCTATACAATCATCGATTATCGCAATTGCAACCTTCTGATTTATTTTCGGAAGTAACAGGTTCATTGACCCAACTTACAAACCCCTTTGTCCACGACCGCGTATTTATGGGGATAAGTTGCAAGGAAGCATGAAAATAAGTACAAGAAACGGAGGAAGAGATCAAATAACAGATGGTCTTTGTGCTTACCGAAATCGATATAACAACTGGACGTGCTTTTTTTTCAAGCACATTTCGCTTTTCACAATAATGATTATATTTGTCTTTGATTTTTTTCTTCTTATTGCAATTCTTCCGTCCGCAACAGATTAGAGGTCTATGAGAAACGAGGAACAATGAGTTTCTCGTGAATATTATTTTCGTAAATAGTCGAGGCAATGAAAATAAATACTAAAGGTTGCGACGCGTTAACTTCGAAGAAGATGTTTGTTTACGACCGCGATTAATTCGGCTTCAACTAGATCCTCAACCAGATGTTAATTCACTTATATCCATGCGACTTAATTTAATACGCCTTCTCTTAAATCGCTACAGAATCTTGATTTCCAAGAATATTGATTAAATAGTTTAAGAAAATCTGAATAAAATCAAAGAAAAAAAAAACAAAGATTTCAATAATTCATAGTGAAAAATTTACTTACGTTGTTTATTTATTTATTTATTTATTAAGAAACATCATGACTTTCAGAAGAAGCAATTTGCATTTTAACTTTCCTTCGTGTCTTATGCATTACACAATTATTAGCATTTAGCAGAAACCGGTTTTGAAATTAAATAAATTTAATAATTAAAAATATAAATTTTGCTCATGTAACAATTAATATTCACATACATTTGCTTTCTACTATATATAATAATTATTATAAAAAAATATTTTTTCACATTGCAAGAATATTAATTTAAAACAGTGAAAATAAAAAATAGTACAACTTCAAATTTCTAAAATATTTTCGTTTTTGGTTATTTAATAATTCTTTACTTTCAACTAAATTATTAATCATTTTTTACAAGGATTTTACATGAATGCAATTTTTTTTATTCATTTTCAGTAATTAAATAAAATGATCATTTTAAAACTTTTCAAAAGAATAAAGTCTACAAAGTCTATTTTATTGAACAATATAAAAAAAAAGTTATAAAAAATGTTATCTAAACAAATTGGTTTAAATCAAGGATTTTAAAACCGAAAAAAAAAAAATTAGTCTATAGTGAATCCGACTAATTGAAGCTGTAATTATTAAGTAATTATATAACCTGTTTCTAAAAATAAACACGAATACATTCTTTACATAATGTAAAGAAATTTTGTTAAAAATTATGAAACTTCTAAGGATATTTTTAAAGAGTTACGCAAATTGTGTGAATTTATTTCTAATGCGATTACTGAACATCCTAACACGATTAAGGCACGAAGGAAGAATTGAATTCGCTCACCAGAAATGCAATTTCCTTTCCCCAAATTCGCTTAGCATAGGGAATTAAATCAAATTATTCCAAATAAAACTGTTGGAAATTTTTGCGCATTACTGAAAATACTGAAAAAAATGTTTATTTTTCGCAATCATTTCCAAAAACTGTTGAAAATTGTTGCGCATAATACTGAAAAATTAAGAAAATGTTTATATTTCACAATTATTTCCAAAAAATGTTATTTTATTAAAATATTGCATGTTTCTTGGCGCAACTGAATTAAATTGGATTGGAAGATTTTCGCTCTAGTTATTTTTATTTATTTATTTTTGTATCGAGTTGTACTATTTGCTATAAACGACGAAGATATTATGCCGAGATTTCGAGCAAAGCCAATTTCACATACTTTCTCACGCATTTGAATAGTGGAAAAGAAAATTGCGCTCGGTGAAGAAAATAAGAGGAAGAAAATATCTAGTACAGAGCATTCAATATTCGATTTTCCGCGATTTCTCGCTGCTCGGAAAAAGGAGATTGCCTGGAACGTCCTCTCACATCAAAATATATATATACTGGCAATAACAACTTTCATTATTTCAAAAATCGAAAAAGTTCGGAAAAAGTTACTACTTTATTAAGTGTTTCAAAATTAACTAATAACATTTTTTTTTATTAATATTCCATAACCCATTTATGTGGTGGAGTTAAGCAATACATATTTTTGTTGTCCTATTATAATTCAAACATGTTCAAGATTAAAGTTATTCAATCAATTAATTACAATTATGTTTATAAAATATTGTTAAAAAAAATTAAAAGTTCTTACTTTTTATAATTTGGTTTCTTGAGGAAATCCCACACTTTTCACCAGGTGTCAGGAAGAGAAGAACTGTAACTTAACACATCCATGCACTCGTCCTTTTTCTTGTTATCCTTTCTTCTTTCTGGTTGCTGATGCGGTTGCTCCCGGTGACTGCTCGAAGGCGTAGCAGCGGCAGGATTTGCTTATGCCTAGGCGCGTGTGCGTGCGTCCGGCTGAATGCGTGTGTGTGCGTGTCCGTGCATGTGTTCGCGTGTGTGAGTGTTTCGTCGAGCTCTTCTCTTCCGCCCCGAACAACTCTGGAGCAGAGGTTGGTCCACGCATCCGCAGACCGCTCCGAGGTAGTCATGACAACCCAGTCGTTACTCCGCTACCGGAACAATTGTTATGGGATCCTGATGTCGGAGTTATTTGATCCGCCGAAGACCCCATTCGCGAGTTGAGTTGATAAATAATGATGACGCTGTTGCCTGCTGCTCCCATTGCAATCATTATTACACCTTATTACGTTTATTGCTCCAAACAGGATACTAGTAGCCTTGCTCAAACCCATATCTCACCAATCCCAGAACCGAACGATCTTTAGCCAAAGCAAAAGGGCCTTAACAAATATAGGGCGCGGTCTTATCTAAACCTACAGCTAAAATACCACTTAATTATGTAACAAAATTTTACATCATTGCTTTGGCGCTTAATTTTCACAAAATAAGAACAAAACATTATTTTTCTTTAATATTAACGTGACATTTCTTACATAATAAAATAAATCCCTTTTGTACATAATAATTTTTAAAAAAAATGAGTTCTTAAGAAAAAAAATATGCAACAGGTAACAAAACGCTTGCTTATTCAACACTTAAATATATACAAAGTGTTTTATCTTTCGAATTATTAAAGAAAAACGAAAATCTTTGTTTTATAACAAAATTTTGGAAATTTTAACAAACTTCACAATAGAAATATTTTTTAGCGAACTTATTCTAATAGTTTGTTTACGATTTAAGTTGAATTACATAATTATCTCGCGTTGTTCTCTTGGATGAAATGACCTTCGACTTTGACATTTTTGACAATTTGGAGCGAATGAATGACAAGTTGACATTTTCAGCTTAATTGACATTAAGTACATTTTGTTTCATAAAATAAATATGAAATATAAAACAGTTTAATAATTTTCAATTTATTACGAAAACAACTAAAATTTTGATTTTACTTAACATTTATTATAAAGGCAGTTACACAGCGCTTGTCACTCCCTACCTGAGTGTGCATGAAATTGTGAAAAAAAGTTAGGTAATTTTCGAGTTATAGAAAATCGAACATTTATATCAATTATAACAAAATCGCGCGAGAATTTCTCTAAAATTCTACAAAATTTTCAAAAACGAAATAGAAATATATCGTTATTGACTATTTCAACTCACTCATTTGTTATCTTGAAATTAAATAGAAAATGGATGATGGTACACCTTTGACTTTGACATTTTTGACAGCTTGAAGCAATTGAATGACAAGTTGACATTTTCAGTTTAATTGACATTAATTACCTTTTGTTTCGTAAAATGTTGCGTAAAGCTCTTCTTATGCAAATATAAAAAGTTTAATAATTTTCAATTTATTACGAAAAAAAACTGAAAATTTGTCTTTACTTAACATTTATTATATAGGCAGTTACGTAGTGCTTACCACACCCTACCTTAGTCTGCATAAAAATGTGAAAAAAGTTACGTAATTTTCGAGTTATTATGGAAAATCATATTCCAATTATAACAAAATCGCGCGAGAATTTCACAAAAATTCTATAAATTTTCAGTAATGAAATTGAAATATATCGATATAGAACTATTTCAGCGCACTCATTTGAAAGGTGGCAGAATTATGTAATTATCTTTCGTCGTTATCCTGAATTTATATAATATCGTGAAAATGATGCATTTTCAGCGATGACATTTTTGACAGCTCGTATCAGGCGAAATAAAGATGGTAGGTTTCAAAGGTTTGAAAGTGAGACTTTTTTTCTATAAATTGATTTTTTGCTGACCTAATTAGCTTAAATAATTCAAAAATCAAAATTTTACAAATTTTCATAACATTCCAAAACTGAAATATTAATTATTATATTAAAAAAAAAATATTTATAAATATTTTTCAGCGGACTCATTCGAACTAAAGTAGTTTTCTGTGTATTATTTATGCTGCAATTAAAGAAAACAAAACATACTTTGACATTTCAAACAATAAATTCTTATAACGTAAACCAATTAAAAATCAATGGATGAAAATTTACTAGTATGTAGACTTGAATTAATTGTATTGCGTATGCGGAATTCGTGCTGATATTTCAAACAGTAAGAAGCGGAAGAGATGGTTGACAGGAAAGAGAAAAACTTGCAGAAGGCAGAACAAAACGATACCGAACGAGAAAGAAAACAGAAAAGACAACCTGTAAAATGTCATTTGTTTTAGTAACGAGTTCTTGTATGCGTTCAAGCGTATCTCAGCAGCAGTTCCTGGTAGTTTAAATTATGTCCTATTCATAAGTCCTTTACGGCGATCTCACGTTATTTTTTTACTCCTTATTTTTTTTAGTCTTACGATAATTTTTAACACTCCTTACACGGAACGCGCTCACGTTTATTATTATTTTCATCTACAAATTACCTACATTGTTAACAAGTCCATAAAGTATTATTAAATACAATGCAATTTCAGAAGAACAAAAAACTATAGTTTTAGATTAACGTAGTTTATTTTAAAGCCAATACTAAGAAAAAATTATAGCAATTTTAAAAATAAACTATAGTATTTTTTTTTTCGTTCCATTTAAAATTTAGTTAACAAGTTCATAAAGTATTATTAAATACAATGTAATTTTAGATGAAGAAAAAAAAAACTATAGTTTTAGATTATCGTAGTTTCCTTTAAAGCCAATACTAAGAAAAAATTATAGTAATTTTAAAAATAAACTGTAGTATATTATTTTTCGTTCCATTTAAAATTTAGTGCTTTTCTTACGGTCTACTTCCATAATTTTGCGATTGGCAGCGGCAATACATCGTATACTCACATGGTAAAAAGCCGGACAGCTCGGTTTTAAATATTTCGAAACAACTGACGTTGCTCGTAAAATGAGAACTCCTTTACATCAGATTGATGCATGTTCCTGCCGACTCACGAAATACGAGCAGTTTCCAGCAAGTATGCATAAACGAGTATTTGTGTCCTCATAAAAATCAAATGCAAATGATAAAGGGACAATTGATTACATAACTATTTATTAACAAAACAAATTTTTGCTTTAAGATGAAATGAAAATTATAAAGGAAATATTGTTATTATTCCTTAGAGATTGAAAATTATTTGTTCATAATTTGTATTAACTTCATATGGGAAAATGCAGAAAATATTTTTCATATTAACTAAAATTTGTTTTTCAGTTGTAATATTAGTGGTGGAACTTCAAACTTCTTTATTTATTTTTTAAATATATTTTAAATTTAAATTCTTTCATGATTCCACGCATTTCTTGTTCTTCTTTCTAAACCACCACTTTCCTCACTTTATAAGTGAATTTGTACAAATGAGAACTCCTTTACATCAGATTGATGCATCTTCCTGCCGACTCATGAAATACGAGCAGTTTTCAGCAAGTATGCATAACCGAGTATTTGTGTCCTCATAAACATCAAATGCAATTGATAAAGGGACAATTGATTACATAACTATTTATTAACTAAACAAATTTTTGCTTTAAGATAAAATGAAACTAATGAAGAAAATATTGTTAAATCCTCAGAGATTGAAAAATATTTCTTCATAATTTGTATTAACTTCATATGGCAAAATGCAGAAAATATTTTTCATATTAACTAAAATTAGTTTTTCAGTTATAATATTATTATTTTTAAAATATATTTCAAATTAAAATTCTTTTCTTTTTCTTCTTTCTAAACCACCACTTTCGTTACTTTGTCTGTAAATCAGTTATCCTAAATACAAAATTATGTGTTTTTCGATTTATATGTTGAAGGTTAAAATTTTTGAATTGAAATTGTATTTTTCGATTGATTTCTCAATTATATAACTTTTGGAAATACCGGATTTACATGTTTTACTTAATTAAAACATTTATAAAATTGTAAATTTATAATATCTAAATATTGATATAGTAAATCTATAAATAAACTAAGAAAATATCAATTTATATTTATATCTTTTCATAGAATGTCTGTTACATAATAATTATTGTACAGACACGTATATAAATTAAATCAACAAATTTGTAAATTAAGAAAAAAAACTGGTGTTTTCTGTTAACAAATCATTGATGTTACGTAAACAGTTTTCAAAGTTGAATAATAAAATTAAGATTTGAAATGTACTTTTCTTCCCACTATACTTAATTCAAGTGTATTTGGTTGCAGATTCATGAAAATGAAATACAAAACTTTCCACTTTAATTAGCTGTCAAATTACAAGATATGTGGTGATTACCATTTTCTTGTCAAACACTATTACATATATATTTCCATCTTGATTAAAACATATTTGGTTGCATACCTTTTCTAGTGGCATTTTCCACTAAATTTAAAAGTGTCCGCATCTTTTGATGTAATTTTTTTTAACTGTGATTATAATGTTTGACTTCATATAATCTGAAATTTGTATTGTTTTATTCTTCTATAGTTATGAATTCTATTATTTTAGGAGTAGGATTTTGAGATGATGAGAAATAAAAAAATATAAAAATGATGCTGCGTCAATCTACATAGATACATTAAACTATTCTAATCTTTCATTAGACATATCAGTACATGGATTATTATATTGTATAATAGATATTCTCTTTCTTTTCATATACACATATATAGATATATATAGCACTTTTTAAACATCTTTTACATTAATTTGACAAAATAGAGTTTATATATTTCATTTTTTCTTTTAGGTATCTTTTATCATTCGTCATTTTTTTTTTAAATATACTCTCTTATTTTCTCTTGGATTCTTTCCTCTATTATAGATTTATATATATCTCTCTTCAACGTAACCGAAATCTCTTCATATAATCAACAAATAAAATAAACATCATACGACAGTAACGAATTATAATAATAATAATTTACTCACACATCTTAATTTATATTTTTTTTGCTTGTTTGTTTTCGTATAAGTAAATGAAGCAACTTGTACGTATTCAGTCGATATCTTTATGTTCCTGTGTTTGGTTATATTGATATTTCATGTTTTGTTTTTATTATTTTTCTTTTCTATCTTCCTAAAACGCGGATACTTTTCCGGGTGCTTCCGGTTTTGGGAGGCTGGATTCCAAACTCGCAAGCACCGCCGAAGAACCATAACAGAAGTTAAAAAAAAAACAAATTATCTTAAGCGTATAAAGAGTAGGCTCCAGTGGATGCGATCCACGATCGTAAGAAGAACACAAAATTGTTAACAAATAAACAGACAACAACAACAACAAATAATGCACGGTAAACAGATTCACGAACCAAAATCTGCAAGTAATTAGAGAAGTCAAAAAATATATATACGTGTTAATACATTCATACACAAAATATATAGATATATCGCATTACATTTATGTCGGTTTACCATATCAACGTATCGATTTAATCTCCTTTAATACTATTAATACTATATATTCTTTAACATTGATATAATTATATATATATTTTTTATGTATTTTTTTTATATATTTATCTTTGTTTCGGATTAAAATATTTCTCTGGGTTTACTGATCTGATCGTATTTATATTTTTTTTTTTATATAGATTTTACTTAGTATCCCGAAAGCTAAGGTACAAGCCGTCTACGATAGATCTCAAAGATATGATGCATGATATTGAAAGTGGTGGAAACGAAAGTCAGGTCAACTAAATCATTTTTGTCTTAATATGCGTTTCTTGACTTCCGCATCAGGGCTGGACTGATGAGGAAGTCTGTTAATGTGTCAGTTTACTTTTCCTTGATTTCTTGTGCGGGCTGCGGCGGTAGGGCTTTTAGAATAGCATGGACTTCTTCAGCTACGGCGGTCAAAACGAATTCAAACTGCTGCTTGGTTGCGACCATGCGAGACCTCTGGTCCCTAAGATGTTCGAGCGTAGCTGCTATGTCGATTTCCTTGGCTCCTTTGGCCATCCTGCTGAGAACCATGTCGATGAGACAATAGGTTCCGGTTCTTCCTGCTCCGTCGCTGCAGTGGACGACAATCGGGCAGGAGCGACCGCGGTACGATTTGTTGACTTTCCTGCGGAATTCCAAAAGAGCTTTCGTTGATGCCGGCACACCGGTTTCTGGCCAAGATAAGAAATGGAATTGGGTCACGGTGCGGGTCTCTGCTGTGCGGACGTTCTTCAAATAAAATGATCTGACCAAGTAGTCATCGCACCAGATGTGCTCGCTGACCAAGTGGACTTCGTAGATGTGGTAGACTTCGGATCCTTCTTCCGGCCAGTATCGATGACACATGGCCGTTCCTCCTTCAGTTAGACGGGTCAACATGACGATGACAACGGCTCCTTGTTCCCATATCAATTGCCAGAAGTCGGGTGCGGTTTGCGGAAGTGGTCCTTGTGCTGCAATATAAGCAGGATTTCTAGGATCATGATCGGTGATGCTCGAAGCGTTAATAAAATCAGATCCAGTCAGATTAGTCAAATCGTTCAAGACTACCCTTGCATGATCGTAAGGCATCACCTCCATGTATCTGTTCTTCTCAACATTCTCCTTCTTCAATGCAACCGAAGATTCGCACGGTTCTGCGACGTAAGCACAAAGCGCAACCCACTCCTGCTCCAATCTATCCTTATTCTTCAGATGATCCTCCATGTAGCTCAAAACCATATGCCCGGTAGATATATCCATATTATGCAATGCCGGCTCCTCGCTCCACGAAGACGTGCTCGATCTGCTCGAAGGACTTTGCTCTGATTCCCTAGATAATGAAGTAATCCTTCCGTGAACGGTTTCCGCCGGTGTCGTTCCTTTAGTGGACATCCTCGCCCTGCATAAATCTTGATAATCCTTGCTTGCCTCACTATCTGGTCTCGCCAACGAATTAAGTTTCTCCTTAGAATTGACGTGCTTGCGAATAATCAAGAGCAAAATGGAAGCGATAATCAACGCAATCAGAATTCCGCATACGGTAAAGATGATTATGTAAAACTCGTTACTGACTTCCTTGCGAGAAACTACCACAGAGGGTTCCTTCGTCTAGAAAAATATATAATCAAATTCAATTTGTCCCTTCATCGATTGTACGACCAAACCTTATCTCCCACGCCCGTCGCTACGATCTCGACACCTGTCGCCGCCTTCAATTGATCTTTAATATCCCCTGCCACATGAAATATTTAAATAGTTAAACTACTTTAAATGATGAAATATAAAATAAACATACATATTTTAGTCGCTATATCAGTTGCGTTCAGATTCATTGGGTTCGGATTAACTTTGAACGTAACTTCGTTGCGATCCACCCTTAAAATCAAGGAGAAAATAATTAAATTGAATTTGTTTTGTTGATTACTTAGTTAATTATATAATTGAATGTTTACCTGCCGTGGGATAAGACGTTCCAATTAAGATTGAGTAGGGAAGAGATGTTTCGAATGACGGCATCCCCCTGCCTCCAGCTTCGCAATCTGCGAAAACAATCAATAGTCATTTGTATTCAGAGTTCGGAAAAGGATTTTCCACTCACGTATCCTTGATGGCCACGTAAACGTAATCGGTGTCGACGTCGTAGATTTCGTGCATGCGGTTCGGATGAGCACCTCGAGGTTCTTTCTTCATCATGGATGGAAGGAAAATGTCCTTCATCTGCGTATCGAAAGGCGGGCCGGGTTTCTTCACGTCCAACCTTTCCGGCCTCTTGAATCCCATATCGTACTCCTGCAGGAGTTCGTCTAAATTGTTCTTAAGGATACTCCTCGGATCGCTTTTCATATCTTTAAAGAAGTCGTTAGAAGCTGGTCGATACTTGCTGGTGTGTTCTTCAATACCTTTTGACGATGGTAAATATACCATACCGCCTTCGGTGAAAATACCGCCATCGTTCTGCGTCTCGATGGGTCGATTCATCTGCTTGAGTTCACGAAAGATTTCCTGCCGCGGCTGCAAATTCTTCAACTCCCTAAAGACCTCTTCGTTGTGCGCTCCGCTTCCGTACTCCTCTTCCTCCTCGTCCTCATCGAAATAAACTCGCGATTCCGGTATTTCAGACTCCCAACCTTCAGATGCCTTAAAATCATCTGGATAATCTTCGATGCGACCCCAGGAACCGTAATCTTGCTGCTCGTTTACTTTTCTTCGAGGTTCCCAATCGGTCTGGAAGTTTTCTGGGGAATTGTAGATGATGCGTTCTAGATAGTTCGCTTCCGGCTTCATCCTGCCATACAGCAAAGCCAGAATTTCTTCGTAATTCTCTGGGCTCAGTGGAGCTCTTTGCAGGTAATCGTTCAGCGCGTAAACGTCGTTCGAAGTGATTCGATTTTCAGATACCATCTTGTTCAAGATTTCAGGATTCTCGTACGGTGATGGCATAGGAGGTGGAGGAGGCGATCTGCGACGCATCTGCGGGATCCAAGTCCGCTTGACGATGTAATCGGCGTAAGGATCAGGCATGTCATCCACTAGAGAGCAAATCAATTCAATTGTGTTATGCGCCATAGAAAATCCACTTACGCAGTCGAAGCAGAAACAATTACTTACAATCGATCGCATTCGAAGGAAGGATTATCTTTCTGGCTATGGCGCGGTCGTCTTCTACGGGTGGATAGTAGACTTC